>OX578283.1:11094949-11694949 GCA_951217055.1 Gerris lacustris | reverse complement strand
ATTGTAAGACGCTTGCTATAATGATACAAATAATGGTTTTCTTTGTTTGATGTTTTAGAGGTAATATTATTTTATACGTAATTCGCACTCAACTTTTGAAATGAGCTAAAATGTAATTTGTCATGCTTACAATAAATTATTATTTTTAGGCTTGAAAATGGCTGGGAAAGCCGAAACGTCGCCACAGTAAAATGAAGTAGTATTTCTTCTTCCTCCTCTTACCCTTAAAGGATCCACTTACCTTCACAAAGAATTACTTCAGGGTACATCTTTCTCTGCAATCACTTATTTGTTTTTTTAACTTTTACTGACTTAAATTTTCATTTTTAATTCTTCGGCTGAAAACAAATTTTCTGGACAGAAAAGGAAACTTTTAATATCCTTAATAATTAAGAGGTAATAAATAAGATGATTGGAAATATAAAACTTTAACTTTCCTCTGGGAGGGATATTGAATCTCGCTAATGACTTCCCAGTAAACATTTTTAAAGGAGATAAACATTTTTACAATTAAAATTTTAAATTGTTCTTGACGTTGATTAAAATTAATCAGATATAGAACTTGAGGTATCAGTTTTCCTCGATGAATAAAAGAAGGGAAAATTATACCAACAAAATTTACCCTTTTTTGTATTTGGCAGGGAAATTTTGTATTCTTAAATAAATAGTTAAATTTATTTCTCGTTTTTTTTCTTTTTTGTTGGTTTTTTTCTTTCCATTAAAAAAAAAAAAATAAATTTGAGTTAAGTTCGTCTTTAATAAATAATTACAGAGATTTTTTTTTTTTTTTATGATTTTAGAATTAACTGAAGCACATTACAAACTTTTAAATCCCAGCTAAGTTTTAATTCGGGTTTAAGTTAAAACTTGGGAGTATTTAATTGCTATTTTATTATTATTTAAATTTTGAAAATATTTCAAATTTCCTTATTTATTCGAGTTAAAAAAAGACAACATTTTAACTTTAAATAAAGATTTTTTTTTTTTTTTTTCAAAGTCATAAACTATTGAATTAAATATATACTTAAGACGACGTAATTTTATAAATGAGATTCAATAATAATTAGAATAAACACGATTATGGGAATAGAAGATTATCCTCTATAAATCCATGATCAAATGTTTACGAAAATCTCTGATTGCTTTGTCAGATTGTTCGTTCATGTTATTAAGCATTTATGGAGGCCATCTTAAGAATCTATGTAGGTCATAAGCGTCTATAGAGATCATATTTATGTTTTTATGGAGTGCATCTTAAGAATCTATGGAGGTTATATTAAGCATTTATGGAGGCCATCTTAAGAATCTGTGGAGGTCATATTAATAGTATGCATCTATGGAGGTTATATTAAGCATTGATGGAGGCCATCATAAAAATCTGTGGAGGTCATATTTTTTTAATTTTTTTTTTGGTTTTAGTCCTGATCAACAGCTAGGGTTATTAAAGGACGGGGGTTATCCGGCCACTTTAATCATCTAATCGATGAAATCATCAGTGTGAAACATGTCTTACCCCGCTGGAATTCGAACTCACAGCCGGGGTTTAGACCTTGGTTTCAGAGTCGAGTGCGCTAACCCCTCGGCTACACCGGCCCCCTGGAGGTCATATTATGCATTTCTGGAGGCCATCTTAAGAATCTGTGGAGGTCATATTAATAGTATGCATCTATGGAGGTTATATTATGCATTTCTGGAGGCCATCTTAAGAATCTGTGGAGATCATAATATTGTGAATTTATGGTGGTCATATTAAAGGATCAGAATAAATTGTATCTTTCAGCTTTCGGACTTTATAAGGTCGTCATTAGTATAATTGTAGAAAAAATTAAAAGTTACATTAATTAACTAACTAGCGAAAGTTGAGTCTACTTCAGGTTGGATTTACACCAGGCCTATTGCCCAAGATTTAGGACACAAGCCATAGGCCCTATGTCCCATGCCCCAGGTCCCAAGTAAATGGCTATTAGCCCGCTGCTCCCGGCAAATGGGGGCCTGACCCCAGGCTCTTTAGACCAGGCCTGTTGCCCATGATTTAGGACACAAGCCATAGGCCCTATGTCCCATGCCCTAGGGTCCCAAGTAAATGGCTATTACTCCCAACAAAAGGGGGCCTTACCCCAGGCCCTTTACACCAGGCCTATTGCCCCAGACCACTAGCCTCGGTTTTGGCCACATGCCCTTAGCCCTATGTCCCATATCCCAGGTCCTCCGTCACACTCCCAAAGTATACTCTATGCTAAAATCTAAATTGTTTCCAGTGTTCTTATATCACAGATAATCTAGCTATGACAGTTGAAAATAATCGCTTTTGTGGGATTTAACTATAAACTTTGGCTCCATGTGCGTTCAGGAACATCCAACTATAGACAAATACAAGACACTTTTTAAAGACCACTTTTTTCTTTTAAAATGTGAAAATAACACAAATTAGTTACATGACGATGCTTCCAGTCTATGCTTTACTCTATTCCTTTCATAAGGAAGTGAAGAATAAAGGACTGTATATTTTGATTTTAAGTTGTAATAAGAGAAGATAGGATTATTGGATGTACAAGTGGTCAAACTAATAATTATATTATAAAGGAGTTTGTTGTTGTTGGGGGTCCTTAGGGGGCTTATATAGCAGAAGTGTATGGGTGGACCCCTAGCAAGATATTAACTGCGGGGACGTAGAGAGCAGTGGGGTTAGTTTAACTCCTTGTATACAAGGGAATTAATACCCCCCAGGAGTTATGCACACTCCAGTATTATAACTTGATCTTTATATCAGTATTAGTGCACTGGCTTCTCTCTAATGTAACACAAGTCATATTTAATTTACATTTATAACTCCTTTCTTGACATTTACATTATTATAATTGAAAAAAAAAATGAATTTAAAATAGAATTTGTGATGAAATCCTATATGGTTTTTAAACTAATAGGAGTTTTTGGAACGAAGTTCCTTATTTTGTATTTATACAATTTGTAAAATAAAACCTTAAAATTTCTCCTTTCTTTAATTAGAATCTGGGGTTTACAATTACTGACTTTCTTCTCCCACCATTTCAATATGTCCGTGTAAACTTTAATAACAATGTTATATGATACATTATTTGTATACACTCAATCTATGACTTTTGCAATTGTGCGTACCTAATAATGTTAATACTGTTATGTTATTAATTATAATTTAGGAAAAAAAGTGTTACGTTTATGATGGTAAAGTAAACTACACTTAATAACACATAAGTTCCAACATTAGTTCAAAACATTAGTCTCAAAAAATATTTTAATATTTCGAGTGAATAATACTAAAACAAATAAAAGTGAAATTACGTAATCCCGCGCCACTGATACAAATGCCTCCTCTTCCTATTATGTTGCCCGCTCCGTGACAGTCCCTTGACAGCTCCATGACAGTCGTCCATATACAGCTCCTTGACAGCTCCGTGACAGTCCATTGACAGCTCCGTGAGAGTCCATCGACAGCTCCATTACAGTCCATTGACAGCTCCGTGAGAGTCCATCGACAGCTCCATTACAGTCCATTGACAGCTCCGTGAGAGTCCCTTGACCGCTTCGTGACAGTCCTTTGACCTCTCCGTGACTTGGGATGCATTGCTTTATTGGTGCTTTTTGGGGTAATGGCCAACACTTTAGAAACGCGATATATATATTTGTGATACAAATTTCAATACCTTCTTTATTGGTTGTGTACCTTGACCGCCCCGTGACATGCCTTGACCGCTCCATGACATGCCTTGACCGCTCCATGACAGTCCCTTGACCACTACGTGACTGCCCCTTGACAGCTCCGTGACATCCCTTGACCGCTCCATGACAGTCCCTTGACCACTACGTGACATGGGATACACTTTACTGGTTCTTTTTGGGGTAATGGCCGCCACTTTGGAAACAGAACAACAGTTTGGAAACAGAAATAGCAACACTGCTCTTTTATTTTTATTGCTTAGTGCTTGGTCATTTTCTGATTGAGGCATGAGTGTGAAATAAATCGAGTTTTCCTCCAGAAGGGAGAAAACATTAACTTTCCACCCTAATTTATAGGGAGGAAATGATCCCATTACAGCCTAGTTGTGAAAATAGAAAGTAAAAATCGTGGTGGAAAGTAACAGTAGAGCCAACTTATTATTCTTTAAAATCAGTGTTGCCTGTTTTGTAACTATGTAGTAGCAGTTTTTTTAACTGAATGACTCGACAGGTTAATAGCTTTTTTAAAAAATATTAGAGAGTTTAAATAACACATACTTTTGATTGCCGTGATACTATAATTTTTATCGTCATTTTAAAATGTCGTATGACTTCATAACTGAGTTAAAACAAGACTTTTAGAAAAGAGGTAGGTTACGTCTAATCAGGTTATATTTATGTTTTTGATTTCTTGTACTTTAGAATTAAACACAAATAAATTAAATATTATTCAGTTAGTCATTTTGTTATTTATTTATTTATTGTTTTATTAGGGTGTCCGACAACAAGGTCATATACACCCAATACAAGGCATCAATTAATACAGGAATTAGAACGATAAAACTAAAAAATAAAAATAAAATAAATAATAATTTAAATAATAAATATTAAATAAATTTGTAAAAATAAAATATAAAAATAAATTATCAAATAATTAAAAATTATTTGATAAAATAAATAGAAGGTGAATATTTCATGGATTAGTATAGATTAAATAGGCTCATTTAGGTAAATAGATAGCTGAGATAGTTGCATATTATATTATTAGCGTTTAACTATATATCTTTGAGGACGTCGACATGGTGTAGGAACTGAAACAGTTTCTTTACTGTAGTCTCGTCATCTTGGAGGATCTCTTGAATATAGGTTGGAAGGTCGAATCTTCGTCTGTCCTCGTCCAGTCTGTCGCATTCACTTAACAAATGGTGTACGGTCAGTAATTCTCCACATAGTCTGCAGGCTGGTGGGTCTTGTCGGGTTATTAAGTGTCCATGAGTCAAACGTGTGTGTCCGATCCGTAGTCTTGCCAGAATGATTTCTTCGTGTCTATCGCGTCTGTAGCATGTCTTCCAGTCAGAAATAAGGGGTTTAATATATTTTAGCTTTGTGTTTGAGCCGCTGGTCCAGTCTTTTTGCCATTCTTCAAGTAGTGAAGACCATAAGGTTCGGTAAAAGTCTTTGGCAGTCACTGTCGTGGAGATATTTTCCCCGCTGCCGATGGCTCGTTTAGCTAGTAGATCCACCTTCTCATTTCCGGATATATTTTTATGACTAGGAATCCAACAGTAGTTTACTGTTATCTGGTTGGCGTAGACAAGGTTTTGTATAGCTGTGACGTCTGGATTCTGTGAATACATTTTATTTAATGACTGTATGGCGCTTTGCGAGTCAGTGTATATCACAATATTCTTCATATTGTTTTCAACAGCATATGTAACAGCTCTCTTGATCGCCTCCAGTTCAACTGTTGTTACAGAACTCCAACTGGAGCAGGTGTATTGTTTCGCTTCCGTGTTCTGGATAAAGGCACAACCGGTTCCCTGATCGCTCTTTGAGGCATCTGTATAAAAGTGATGTGCATCAATATATTTGGCCGCGTGTCTGCGATGCTCAAGGAGGAATTGCATATCAATCGTCTCGTCCTTTCTTAAGTTTCTTACTTTTAAGTATTGAATTGTGGGTCGACTTAGAAGCCATGGGGGTTGCATATCGTAGAGGTTTAATGTTGTCGGGTTAGGGAGCTCTGTCAGTTTAAATGAAGATATTAGAATTTGGAATCGGAGTCCGGCAGGTCTAGGAAAGTGGGTTTTGCGGTTATAGAATGGAACAAATTTTGGATTTTGAAATAACTGAGTTGACGGATTTTCAGGGGTTTGTAAAAGCCTAATCGTAGAAGTGTAATTTTTCTTCTAAAACTTAACGATGGGACATTACTTTCTACTAAGATGCTGTCTATAGGACTTGTTCTAAATGCACCTGTCGCTAATCGCAAAGCTGAGTTATGCACCGGATCCAACCTTTTTAGATTATTATCCGCAGCAGAGCCGTATACTTCGCACCCGTGATCTATCTTACTTCTGATAAGTTGGTGGTATAGTCTCAGCAAGGTATAACGATCTGCTCCCCAACTGTGAGACTGAATCATGCGTAGTAAATTTAGATCTTTTAAACACTTAATCCGCAAGTTCTCGATGTGTGTTTTGAAGGTTAATCTTGTGTCCAGTACAAGGCCGAGGTATTTAACCTTCTCGACTACAGGTATAGTTTGATCGGCGAGATTTAGTGTGAATTTTGTGGGTTTCCTTTTCCTAGAGAATGTAACGCAGCAGGATTTTGTCGGTGAAAAGGTAAATCCGTTGTTTACTGCCCAGTTATTCATTCTATTGACACAGTCTTGAAGGATTGTGGTGGTCAAGGTGTGGCGTTTGGATCTAAAAAGAACGGATACATCGTCAACAAAGAAGAAGGATTCTACGATCGGTGGAATGACAGACTCGAGTTCATTTATGGCCAATATAAAGAGGGTTACACTTAAGACAGCCCCTTGGGGGACTCCGTTTTCTTGTACGTAGGAACTTGATATTGTTTGTCCTATTTTAACTCTAAACCTCCGTTCGGTCAAAAAGTTTTTAATAAAGGTTGGTAAATGGCCCTCGAAGCCTCCTTTCTTCAGCTGCCTTAAGATGAGGTAACGCCAAGTCTTATCGTAGGCTTTCTCGCAGTCAAAGAATACGCCCACTGTTTCTTCCTTCTGAATAAACCCGTCCTTTATGTAGGTTTCCAACCTTACAAGATTGTCTATAGTGGATCTTCTTTTCCTAAAACCACTCTGGTGTTTTGACAATAGATTTCTCGATTCCAGCTCCCACATGAGTCTCAAATTCACCATTTTTTCAAGCAATTTGCTTAGTGTGTTGGTCATCGCTATGGGCCTGTACGATTCTGGGAACGAGATGTTCTTTCCCGGTTTGGCAATGGGTATTAAAATCGCTTCGCGCCAGCTGTCTGGGTAGGTGTGTGTAGTCCATACGATGTTATAAAATTTCAGGATGTACTGTCTAAATGAGGCTGGTAGGTTTTTGAGCATAAGGTTATGAACTTGATCAGGACCTGGTGCAGTTAATTTCAACGTGCTTAATGCCGTTTCAAGTTCCCAGAGGCTAAATTCCTTATTGTAAAGCCGAGAACTAGTGTTGTTGTTGTCGTCAAAAGAGATGTCGTTTGCCTCAGTATTAGCTTTGATGTTTTGGAATTCCTGGGTATAAGAGGTGTTCGAGCTAACTGCGAAGAAGTGGGCTGCCATAATTTCCGCAACTCGGCCTGGATCCGTGACGATATTGTTGTTGATGGTGAGAACCGGGGTCGAAGATAAACTTCTCTTCCCTGATAAAGCCTTTACTTTCTTCCACACATCCGTAGACGGTGTATATTGATTTAAGGCAGAGATGTAGCTCTTCCATGAGGAAAGTTTTGCCTGCTTAAATATGTATTTGCTTTTGGCTCTCGCCCGTCTATACCTTGCTAGATTTTCATTTGTAGAGTTACGTTTGAACTGCCTGAGGGCTTTACGCCTCTCTTTCAGCGCTACTTTACATTCTTCACTCCACCATGGAACAAGTGGACGTCCTCTTCCGTGTGTTGATTTTGGAATCGCTTCGTTGGCAGCATTTAAAATTGATGTCGTTATGTACGTAAGGAGGTCGTCTACTCTAGTATCGTCTGTGGAAGGTGGTGGGATCTCACTTAAATATTTTCGGAAAGATGTCCAATCTGCATTCTTGAATGACCAACAGATAGAAGGTGATGGTGCAGTGTTATGAGGAAAAAGGGAAATGTATAAAGGGTAGTGATCGCTGCCGTATAAATACGGTGAAACAGAAAAATTAGATATGCGACTAATAGATGGTGACGAAATGACCAGATCAATTGCATCAAGTTTGCCTGTCCTCGCATCCATGTAGGTGGGTTGACCGTTGTTACGAAGGAACAGATCTTGATCTTCAATGAAGGCTTCTATTATTCGACCCCTAGTATCGTCGGAGGATGACCCCCATAACCCACTATGTGCATTGAAATCTCCTGCTAGCAGAAAGGGAGCATTTAATTGACGCACGATATTATTTAACTGTCCCTGTGTAACATCTTCACCGCATTCCAAATATAAGTTACAAAGTGTGGTCGGGTAGCTTCCTCCCACAATAGTGGTGAGAATTTGGTGGTTTGTGGTAACTGCAATTTCTTTACTAGGCACGTCTACCGACACTAATGTTGCTAAACCACCTCGCCAGCTACCTGGTGGGGGGTCTTGACGGTAGATTTTAAATCCAGGAATTCTTATGAAATTTATTGATGGTAAGTGTGTTTCTTGAAGTAATAAAACATGTAATTTCTCTCTGTGAAGTAGCAGTCTTAAATTAATAGTACATAACAAAAATTGCCAATTACCACACTGCCAGTGCCCACGTATTGAGTGGGTCTCCACAGTTAAATATTTGGGAGTCACTATCGATAACTGTTTAAATTGGAAGGCTCATATTAATAAGTTGAATACAAAATTACGCGCGCTAACATTTGTATTCATGAAACTAAAAATGTATCTAAGTATCTCACAGTTGAGAGTTTTGTATTATGGCATCGTTGACTCCATAATACAGTATGGACTTCTTACTTGGGGATCAGCTTGTGACACTATCAAGGAAACAATATTTTTAAAGCAAAAAGCAATTTTAAGAATAATTTTAAATAAAAAACGAATAGAACATTCAAAGCCACTATTTAAGCAGCTCTCGATACTGACTCTTAAACAGATGTATAATTATAAATGTATAACCCACCTTAAGGAAGAAAAACATAACATAAAAAGAATTGACCATGCAATTATGACTAGAGGTCAAATCAGAGGAAATTATATAGTACCAGCTCTCAGAACCTCTATGGCCCAAAGACACTGGACCTATTGCGCAATAATACTATTCAATCAACTACCTGATGAGCTTAAAAACATAAAATCCTTGGTACTATTCAAAACTAAAATAAGAAAATATGTTGCCGACATACACTAGATTTATAAATATACTTTAGCTATTAAGATAAACTAAAAAAATAAAATAAATGAAATAAAATAAAATAAAAAAAAGTGTAAAAACTAAATGTATATAGTCATTATCATTACTATAAATAACTAAAACTATAAAAACTAAAATAATATATAATAATATAAATATATAATTAAAACTAAAATAAATATATAATTATGTAAAATAACTAATTAATCCTTTTAAAATAATTATTGTTGTACAATGTAATATACTTAACAAACTGTGTAAACTCTCTCTCCACAGCTCAGGACTCCATGTTCTCTAGTGGAGAGATAACCTAATGTAGTATTAAATTGTTAAATCAGCAAAAAAGATAACTCGATGTAATGAAATATTATTATGTATTAATATGTTGTATTTTTTCTTATTCAATAAAGGTAAATTAAATCCAAAAAAAATCCAGTCTAATGTCATCACTGCGTGTCCTGAAACCTTTACAGTTCCAACTTCCAATTTTTATATTTTGATGGTTCATTATATTTCATTTCCTCCCTCTATTTTTCTTGTTTTTCTTTGATTTGCCTTTGGATTTAGTTTGCTTGTTTTGTTGAGTATTTCCTAGATCTTCATTGTTGTTACTGTAGCTGGACGTGGAGCCTTCAGAGTCCGGATCCCAGTCATTAAGCCACAGCATATCGTTTTCAGCTTGCGAATTTAGTTCAATTTTTCTGTTAAGTTCAGTAGTGATCACTGGTTCTATGGTGGCGCAGTCATTTTTAAATTCTTTAATATAATTTTTCTTAGTGTCTATGTCAGATGGTGAAAACTGGGTTCCTTGCTCTTTGGTCGTCGATGATTTAGTAATAGTTTTGCAAGAACACTGCAATGGAGGGCTTGGTTTTAACTTGTTATTATTATTCTTTGATATCACTTGAGAAAAGGTTGTGTCGAACAATGCAGGTTGTGTACTTAATACTTTAGTTTTAGCTTCAGAGTAAGATATTTTTTCTAGCGTCTTGATTTCTATTATTTTCTTTTCTAATTGCCACCTGGGACAACTCTTGTCAATTGCTGAATGTGGGCCGTTACAGTTAACGCATTTAATAGAGCCGCACGCCCCTTCGTGTACGGGTTCACTACATCGAGGGCACATGGCCGGTCTCTTACAGTGCGCTTTCAGATGCTGAAACCGGTGACAATTATGGCATTTAAGCGGGAGGGGGATATATGGTCTGACTGGCACACTCAGATAGCCGATTTTTAATTTTGCTGGTAAATTTGTTAAGCCGAAAGTAATTATGTAACTATGAGTTGGTTGAAGGTTGCCGTCGACTCTTCTATTAATTCTATAAATATCTTCCACCCCTTGAGGCCGAAGATTTTCTTTCATGTCGTCGATTGTCACTAAGTCTAGATCGTAACACGTTACAACGCCTTTAATTTTATTTTAAAATTTATGGGGTTCGACCGTAACCTGAAGATATCTGTTCTCCGGTAAGAGTTTTAAGAGTTTATCCGCTTGATCGTGATTATACGTCTCTACAAGGAGAGATCCGTCTCTCAGTTTTCGCGCACCCTTAACATTGCCTGATACTTGCGACAAAAGTTTATCGATAAGAAACGGCGAGACATTGGCCATCGATTCACCGTTCGCCCGTTTAACAGTGAGGAAGCTGTACTGGGGTACAAACAGGGATTGACTGAAAATTGGGGGAGTACTAGTTCGCTGGCGTTTGTTTTTAATTGAGTATGAGGTGTCTGCGTCATTATTGTTTTTTGTATTTATTTTTGTTGACATTTTTGATGTAACAAATTGGGATGCTTTTGAGTCTTTTCCTAAACGGAAGTGAAAATTTTCATCTGCTTCCCCTCCTCCAGGATCTGGAGGCCGGGTCCAAACCCTCTCCATACTTAATAACACTTTAATATAACTATAATTATAAGATAAAGATTTGTTAATAACTTACGTGTCAAACTGTCACTTTTTTCCAAATTCTCGTTAGTCATTTTGTAGTATTAATAAACATTTGAATTATTATTATACATATAGGTACATAGTTATAGAAAGTTATTATAGAAATCAAAGAAAGCATAGTTGTAATTGATGAATTGCACATTTAATTTACATTATTTTTTTTTACCATAAGATGTTATAAAACTTTTTAATTGTTTTTAAAAGTCATTGTTAAAATTAAAGGAATAAACATTTGTAAATTTAGTTATTAATACCTATATAAATAGATAAATCAAAATGTTAGGTTTTATTTGTATTGATTTTCTCCCTTCTTGAGGAAAAATCTTGTACGTACCACGGGAGCAAAAATTCATACTACCCTCGCTATAATTAACTCCCTCTGCTATGCCTCGGGATTAAACTTCATGGTTCCCTCGGCTGCGCCTCAGGAACCAACTAAATAACTCCCTCGGCTGCGCCTCGGGATTTAGACAGTATGGTTCCCTCGGCTACGCCTCAGGAACCAACCAAAACGCTCAGGGTGTAATGACTTTGTTTCCTCCCTTGGTGCGTAAATAACTATTATGAGCGAAATCCGCAGACAATATATCTGAATCTTGTATGTTGTAACCTGATCGCCGAATCCGATATCCAAAGATTAGAGATGAGTCCTTTTGACTTCACTAACGCACATGTCTGCGTCTGCAAATTTCCCTAAATTTGTTGAATAAATCCCTGGTTCGTCTTTAAAATCCGCTCATGTATACCCAGCTAATCAATCCGGTATTTGTTGAAAAAGCAAATTTAACAAGGCTTCACTGGAAAGTCAGATATAAAACGGGATAACTTTTCCGAATAGCCGTTGAATTAACAAGAAGAAAAATAAAGCTGACGAATAATTTAATGAAAGAGAGAGAGAAAATATACAAAAGAAGCAAATTCTCACTGTTTTTTTTGTTTCCATCTGTCAAAATTTCTTCAAAATAAAGTTTGAAGAGACGTTGATTCTTCTTCTTCATTTTTCTTCATCTTATTATATTAACGCTATCCTTTTCCCCCCCCTCCGTCACAAAAAAATGACTAATGATATTTAATGACAGCCAAGTTTTTAAATTAAAATGAATAACTGTAAAATTCTTGGAGGATTTTAGGAGCTGAAGTAAAGCCTTAAGGGGAGGGGGGTGTTTAGAGACGTAGGGTCAGAGAGAAAGATTTGTCATTGATGTGAAGGGTAAGGGGACAGTAGGGTCTAAAACCCCTTTAATTATACATTGAGGGGAAGGGAGGGGGGCATCAATCATTTTAGGACTTTTTTACTTCACCCTATCTCCAAAACTAAGAAAGTTCGTCCTTCCGTATTTATATTTTTTTTTTTTATTTTAACATGCCTAGTTCTTTCTTTTCAAATAATCGGGCCCCCTTTTTTTTTTAATAAAAAAATAGAAATAAAACAAAAAAAAGGGAGGAACTGAATAAAAAGAGGGCCTTTTGTTTAGTAAAAAGTAGCGTTTCATCTAAACTTTTTGTTAAAAAATGCAAAAAAAAAAAAAAAAACAGAAAAAAATGAATTAATCACCTCCATAGAAGATCTCACATCATACTTCTAAATAAAGACAGCCCCCTCCATAAAAAAAACCCTGAACCACTATCTCCCCCCCCCCCCCCCCTCCTTATTTCTTTTTTAACTCTCTTGATAATGAACTAAAAAGATAAGGGAGTTGATAAGAAGAAAAAAACACATTGAATTTGATTAGACAGATGAACCCTTCGCGTTAAATTTTTTCAATAGAATTTCGTTTAGTTTTTGTTTTTTAATGAGATGACTGTGGAGTTAACATAATTGGAATACTTTGGGTTTATATATATATATATATATATATATATATATATATATATAAAATGAATTATGAATTGTGTGTTTTATATATATTTATATATATATATATATATATATATATATATATATATATATATATATATATATATATATATATATATATATATATATATATATATATATATATATAAACTTTCCCTAAACAAACATTTCAAAAAAAGCAATGTTAATTTAGAATTTCTTTTTCTATGGGTAAATTTTAGGGAACTAGAGGGCAATCCTATTCAAATTTAGGGTCCATGAAAGCATTGTTCAGTAGAGGAAAAACTGTGGATATCCTTCATTTCCAGATAAAACTCACCCTGAAAATTAGTCCCCCACGCTTACCAATTTTAAAACCTTTATATAATTAGAATTGACAATGAATATTTATCAATAATGACTCTCATGGTATTTTTTTAATAGTTTTACTTTTTCTTACCTATGGTAGAAAGAATATTGTTTTTACCAATAACTTTTTTTTTCGAGATACAATTTTTCAACGGAACTTAAGACCTCAAGAGTGGTTTTCAGCTTGACGTCTGTATATGTGAATATGTATGTATGTGTGTTATCATCGTAGCGCTTAGGGTATTTAACCTAGAGAATTGAAACTTGGCAGAAAAATCAGTCCTTACTTCTAGTTGTGCCACCCGGAAAATCAACATTTTCCGCTTAATTAATTAGTTAAAAAGTTAAAAGCGAAGATTGAGTGAAGAAAAATAAATAAGGGTTACAAGGTATAAAGATGTATCTGTTAGTTGTGGTCTGTGGGGTACACATTTGGTATGTGACCTGAGAGATGGTCTCTCAAAAAAGTACATACAATACCGTAAACTAAAGCTAGGATCTTTAACAATGAACTAATATTTTACAAAATTGTTTAAATCTATAGTTAATATATAAGAATCGAGTCTACTATTAAAAACTAGCAAGGACTTAGGCAAAGTAAGTGGAAGTTGTGTAAAACTATCGTAGAGGTTTGACCAGGACTGAGTTGTTTAGATTGGTTCTTTCATTGAAGCATTCTAAACCAGGGGTTTAGAACCCAGTTTTTTACCTTTTCAACAAACATGGACTAGCTCATAGTTATCTTAAGTAACCATATAGTTGGCATCTACTAAATGGTTAGCGAAACTCGAAGTCATAGTTGTTTTAGTCCAGGCCAAATAATGTTCTGTGACTCGTTTTGAAATTTTTCTTCCGGTCTGGCCTATGTATACGTATACATGTGTCACATATTAGCTTATAAATACCACTTTTGTCTTGTGTTTCTGTTTTTTGTTTGACTGAGCCTAAGTATTTCCCTAATGTTACATAATATATGGTCTATAGGTTATTGTTTTTTTATAATTTTGCCTATTTGTGTCGAAATATCTCCTAAGTAAGGTAAACTTATTCATGATTATGCAATGTCCGATGGATTATTGTGGTGTGTAGCTAGTTTTATGGCGTTTTTTTTTTCTAAGTTTTTATGTAAAATTCAATTTATTATTGTATGATTCTATCCGTTGTTTTTAGCTATAGTTTTGACGGTTTCTATTTCATTATTGAAGTCCGTATCATCCATAGTGTGTTTATTGCTTTGTATACGAGACTGTGGAAGGCTGCCATCTTGTGTTTATAAAATGTGTTAGACCTATTATGTAAGATTATATCTAAGTAAGTGGGTTTTAGGTATATTTTGAATTTATGTTTATTTTCTATTCTGTTTATGGATAGATCTAAAAAGTTAATTGACTTGTTATTTTCTAATTCTAGGGTAAATTTAATTTGTGGATGGAATGAGTTTATAAAATCTAGAAACTGGCTTAATATTCTCTCTGTTCCGGTCCAAAGGCATAATGATGGCATATGAATGAATGTATTAACCAATCACTGCTAAGTTAAGAACCTTTTGGTATGATCTGGCCAATCTTAGGCTGTTATGCCACGCGTAGAATGGTTAACTTAACTATTTCATATCTCCAAGTAAGGAAAATAGGATTTTATTAAACTCATTATTTTCTTTAAAAATCTGTGGTGGACATTTATTTTCAAGGAAAGATATATGGGACATTAGGGAAGTATGAAGAGATTTTTACTACGTCGTTAATAAAGTTATAAAGGAGATAATTGAATAAAGAATAAAGTCAATAGATAAACTTATAAGCTGAAGAAGATAAACTTGAGATTGAAGAACACTTAACTTGGATTTGAACAGACTTAAGTATTAAACTTTATTTAATTACTCACAAAGCAAAGAGCACTTATCACAATTGTTAATATAGAATCTTTCTGACTAGTTTAGTTTTAAAATTGACTGCCAATTGGTGTGGCACATAGCTTCCTCGCATCCTATCGAGTACTTTATTGATTTTATGCTTTTACAAGCCGTTATTGTCTAATTTATTAAATTTACGTATCAATTTAAAAATAGACTGCCAATTGGTGTGGCACTTAGCTTCCTCGCATCCTATATCCACGTACTTTATTCATTTTATGCTTTTACATGTCATTATTGTCAAATTGGTTTAATTGTTTCCCCCGTTTTTTTAATCTGTCAAAATTTTTTAGTTTTTTTTTACACGAATTAAAGTATCAATTTAGCAAAAGTTAAAGAGCGTAGACGGTTCAAATTAATCTGGGGCTATCTGCGGGTTACTTTCGATAAACTATAAAAGTTTCATTCAAATCAGATACGTACTTTTGAAGCTATAGGTGTAAATAAATGTATGTTTGTGCGCATGTGGAAGAGAAACAAATAGGCACAGAAGGTTGAAACTTAAATAGGACCAACAATG
Source organism: Gerris lacustris (assembly GCA_951217055.1). Lineage (NCBI taxonomy): Eukaryota > Metazoa > Arthropoda > Insecta > Hemiptera > Gerridae > Gerris > Gerris lacustris. Next base: position 11,679,325 of record OX578283.1, on the reverse strand, counting down.
GGCTAATTATGACCAACCACCCAAATTCCATTAAAATTGAACGTGTAGTTTTTAAGATATATGTTGGTTCGCAAAAATTGAACGACAGACCGACTGACAGACACGGAACCAAAAATGTTCCCTGATGTCTGAAACGGATTTCTGTCTTGGAATTTTTGAAATCGGAGACCTAAAATATTTTCGTTCTTCGAAACGATCACATAGCTTCCGTTACCTTCGGTAAGCTCGGAAGCAAAAAATAAAAGAGAGCAAACGGTTCAAATTAATCTGGGGCTATCCGCGGGTTACTTTCGATAAAATATGATACATTTCATACAAATTAGAAGAGTAATTTTGAATATATATAGGTATAAATAAACGTATGTTTGTGCGCACGTTGAAGAGGAATTAATGAGCGCAGAAGGTTGAAACTTAAATGGGACCAACAATGAGCTAATTGTGAACAACCATACAAATTTAATTAAAATCGGAATTGTAGTTTTTAAGATAACTTGGTTCGCAAATATTGAGCGACAAACCAACAGACAGACACGGAAGGCAAAATGTTCCCTGATGTCTGAAACGGATTACTGTCTTGGAATTTTTGAAATCGGAGACATAAAATATTTTCGTTCTTCAGAACGTTCACATATCTTTCGTTACCTTCGGTAAGCTTCAAAGAAATATTTGATTTTGATTTTATTAATTATATGTACATTACGCGTAGAGTGCGGAAAGTAGCATTTTGCATGCGAGTGTGGAGTTTGCACCCGAGCGACAGTGAGGGTGGTAAAACCCCACGAGCAATGCAAAATGCCGTTTTTGCACGAGTTGCGTACCGTACTTTATCTACGATTGTTAGATTTATATAATGAATACAGAAAAAAATAAACTTCCTGTATGCAAGTTCGTATTTCTCTTTTGACAAAGATTAAATTAATTCACTAGTTGTATTTTGTGCAGAATTAATTATTTCGGGAGGCGTATTATTATTCTCCTTATATTCGTCATGATCATTTAAATCACTCATTGATTTCCACAAAAAAATCGATATAATCAGTTACTTTTATTAAACAAACAGCAAATTAGTTTTGTTAAATGTAAACAAACTCGCTAATCGTGCGAAAGGTGAAGAATTATTCTTTTTTACTAACCTAGGGAGGTAAAAAAGAGGAATTCTTCAGAATTATGAGACGCGCATGCGCAATGAATACAAGTACATAATGAATCACTTTCTAAGCCTCTAAACAGAGATACAATGTTAATATTTCGTACCAATCGTAGATAAAAGTAATTACATTAAAAGTATTAGCCATTTTGGAATTCACTTGATTTGAGATGAAGTTGGTAGGTAATTTTTAGAATATATCAATCAGAAAGATGAAAACTGTGATATTCCTTTGCCTCAAAATACATTAGACTAAACATCCCTTTGTCTTAAGTCTTACCTACTTTGTTACCTACCAATCCTACTTTTTAACATTTGATGGTTGCCAATATAGGTGGTTACAAAGTAAAAGAGCACCACTATGTTTATATGGTACATTGAAAACGTTCGTAATACGATATCTGTCTATGTAAATACAACGAAATTGATCTAGTTCATCCAGTTTTTATCTTCTAGAGGTCGATACACCAAAAGTCTGGTTCTGTATCGTATTAAGCACACTTTCAGTTAAGCCTGGGCCACACTTGGCCGACCTTTGGCAATAGACCCATTCACAAATATTTGATTCCAACATTTGCCTCCCACTGCTGCAATGACGCACCAGTGACTAGGCTGGCCACACATTGGCCCAATGTTCCTTGGCCAATATTTGATTCCAATACACGCTACGTGGATTCTCCCGCGCCCGTGAGAGTGGAAATAATAATATTGCTATAGGAATTGTAACACTCTCATCAGCTCACATAATATCATCTTTATCAGTTTTGTTTACTGGATGCAGCCAGAGGATATTAAATTAAACAAAAACATTAATTTAATGTTTAAAAATATAAAAAATAATAGCACTAATGAGTCATAACGACACCTGCACAACTCATTGGTCTAGAACATTCAAAATTGGAAGTTAGTTTCCTTTTATTGATATAAAACGAAAATCCTTAAGCAAAAGGGTTCTCTAATCAGCATCTAAAAGTTCTCGATAGAAATAGAAAGTAAAAGCAACTCGTATATATATCACTTAGAATTTATTTATGAACAGACATGATTGAATTAAAATCATGATTACTTTTAATTTTATGATTAATTATAATTGCATAAATAATTGAATTTAATATATATAATACATTTATCTAATGTATCTATATTAATATACATTTAATTAACTAATTTCTATAGAATAATTCGATTATTTTTAATGATATCCGACAATACATTCATATTATATATTTTATATTATATGCGTGATGTTGTAGAACATTGGACCAATGTGTGGCCAGACGTTTTGGATGTTGGGGAAAGGAAGGCGGCTCCTTTGTATTGGTATTGGATATTGGAAGGTTGGTCGTTCTCTTCGACCAACCTTCCAATACCTTCCAAATTCAAACATTTGACGATATTTGCCAATGATAGAGCGGCCACACTTGGAACCTTGGAAGGTATTTGGCAAATGTCGGCCAATGTGTGGCCTCGGCTTTACGGATAAACACCTAACAGTATTGAGATCGTGTTAGGACATGCGCAGTTTTATGTTTCTCTCCAAACATAACCTTTCTTCACAGCCATGATAATTAACACGTGTCAAAATCAGCTGTTTTCCATTGACATCAGAACCGTATCAAAATATTTTCAAATACCAGCTCAATACGGTCATGTAATTAGATATCAGTTGAAAACAGTAACCGTATTTAGATCGTTTTCAATACACCATGTATCATAATGCTATGATATAAGTTCGGGGGTTTTAACACTCCGGAAGTTAAAAGCCAAAATGAACGGGTTCTTTAAGATTTTAAATGTGTAAGTGGTCCTTGTGTTTATGTTCTTAATGTGCAAATGTTCTTTTGAATGCCTCTAAAATGGTGTTTCGACTATAATTCCTAATTATATTTTAGCAGATTTCATTATTATGTGGTATCTAAATATTCAAGTCCAGAATGTTACTTTTAATTTACAAAGGCTTTTTGTTTGGTGGAACGTAAATACTAAAGTTTATATTAAGATGTCTTTAGATATCTGGGCCGAGTATAATTCTATTTTGAATTTCTCTTTTAATCTGTTGCCTGGGATTCTTAGAGAAATAATTCGGGCTTTACTTAAAGAGTATAGCTGTAAAGAGATAAGGAGGTTATAGGATAAGCTTACTGGATTGTAAATTACAGTACTACATGCTTGTACAGTACTGTTGGTATATTGATCCCAGTAGCAGTTGTTTAGAAGCTTTGTGTGTAGTTAGATATTATGGTTACTGTAGTCTGAGTATTTTCTAACAATTTTATAGTGAAGTCGTTATCTTAACCTTACTTCTACTTCCTTCTCCAACCTTATTTACTAACCACACTGTGTTTCTACCCCCCCCCCCCTCCACTTCTTTTATACAAAAATTTACTGCAATCTTTATGAGTTAAAAAACGGTAATGTCTTCACTTTACAATAAAATGTCAGGTTCTATTGCCTACTTCTTAATAATAAAATACCTTAGTATGTATAGTTTTTATTGATTTATCATTATTTTTATAAAATACTTACTTCTTTATGTATTGTAGGTAGGTATGAGTTGATTAAAATAAAAAACTTTTCACGAATTTTGTTACGACATTTTTGAATCGAAAAAATAAATACTCATTAGCAGAACGTATTTCTATTTTGGTTGACCTCTTTAATTTATGATTAATTTTTTATTTTGTGTCAAATAAGGGGTTTAATATATAAGATTACTGATTTGTGTCAATAGGGGTGTGTTTAATATGAAAAAATGCTACTTAATTTAGAATTTTTTTCAAAAACGGCTATATTTCATTCCTCTTCGGAACATTTTCAAACCTGTACAGAAATAAAATTACAAACTCTTTACTTAAATCACCAAAATTTTATGACTTCGATCTACTAGACTTAAATTTTTTTTAAATTTTAACTAATTTGGTAAATATATCCATACATGAATAATGAATAATTGTTGGTAATTTATCTTTTAAAATTTTGGTAATTTAAGTAAAAGATTTTTGTAATTTTATTTCTGTACAGGTTTGAAAATGTTCCGAATAGGAATGAAATATAGCCGTTTTTTGAAATAATTCTAAATAGAGTAGCATTTTTTCATATTAAACATACCCCTATTGACACAAATCAGTAATCTTATATATTTATTTAAAGGGGACAACTTAAATAGAAATAAAAAGGGGTTTAAGTTTTATAAAAAGAAATGAAATAAAGTAAACTTCCCCATTTCATAAATTACTATATGTCATTCCTACGTTAGAACATTTTAAATCCTGTAATTAATTAACAAAAAGTAAAGATAACAGATCTTTTAACAAAAATAACAAACTATTAAATAATTAACTATTATAAGTGATATATGTAAGTGTAGTTACCTTTTTTAAAAGAAATTGGGAAAAACTTTCCATTTGTCATATAATTAAAAAGTTATAATTGAAGTAAGCGTAAGCGAGTTTCTTACATTCAACAAACTATGCATCCTGCCTGTGTTTCTGTCAGTAACGTTTACGTGTCCGACGATCACTTAAATTTGGTACACATGATCCTTTAACTAATGCTCAGGCTAAGTTCGTTAGACAGCTTCTAAGAGTTCGCGCGCAACGCTCGCGAAATCGTGAGCCTCAAATGTGAAATTGGAATTTAAGGACGGGAAGAAAGATTCTACCATCACCTTCGATTAAATTTGGGGGCTATGACATAATTAGTCTCCTGTTTGTCCTCTAAAAATAATGTCAAACATCTGCGCATATTTGATATTGGATAAAAATAACTGTGACTTCTCTAGGAATCGAAATTGGTAATAATCTCTTGTGACTATTTATCCGTAGAGTAATAGACCGCGTGGAAGCTATGTGGTGCACAAATTAGGTTTTTCTTCTTTTTTTCCAGACTAGTGCATTAACTATAAATTGCCCTGAAGTAAATGGCAGGGTCATATTTAAATTGAAAACTTCCGACTGTTTGAAATTGAGTATTGTATTATTGCCCTGGTTTTCATTTACTTGTTGAGAATGTTACATTACTCAATATACCTATCTACTCCTACCTATCAACTTCTGATATACCTATGAGTATATATTTCAGAAATTAGTTCAATTCAATAATCTACCAATTAGCTTTTATAATTAAACTTGATTTTGATTAGATTTACAACTCTAGGAAAAAATAAATTAAATTAATAGACAAAAACGAATCAGGTTGAAATACTTTTTTTGTAAATGTTTGTTGGTGTCTATAATTAAAATGATATTAGAACGGCTTCATCTAATTGGATGAAATGAATTACGTAAAAGCGGCAGCTTTATACAAACCTGATACTCCAATATAGCTTTTCTCCCTAATCCAGATTCATTCCACGATTTTCCCCGATGTTTGCCGATCCAAGCAAAAACAAAACTAGGGAGATTCTTCGTAGATTTCTATTTTATAAATAAATTATTCTGATTTTTATTCTAACTTATACCAATTACTACAGTAATACCCAGTTACCGTAGTAATACCCAGTTACTGTATTAATACCCAGTTACAGTAGTAATACCCAGTTACTGTAATAATACCCAGTTACTGTAGTAACACCCACTTAAAGGGCTTCATAAAATAGCAATAGATAAAAATTACTAAACAAATAATAAAGGTTACTAAATAAGTAATATTGCATTTATATAAACGAGCTGTGTCCCGACGGTGACGACTCACCTCCAAATGATTTGTTATTGCTAAGCTAAGACAACCACATTTTTTCCAATAAAAATAAATGCTTTGATTCGTTGGTCTTCAAATAGATATATCTTATCTAAATGAATTTACTTTTTTTATAAATATTAAATTATGCCCGTTGCTACGACTTTAACGGCTCGTTTATTATAAACAATTAACATGAAACTATTAAAATGTTGGTCCATACAGAATGAATGTACGGAGAATTTTTTGTTCGATACATTTAGCAAAACATTCTTATGAGTATATATATTTATATCTATCTATATAATTAAAAAGGTTTTGTAAACAAACAAGTTCAGTGAGAGTGATATATACTAAACTGTGTGTAAGAGAGAGTTGGGAGATACCCCCTGAGAAGAGGAGTTGTATACAAACAAGTTCGGTGAGAGTGATATATACTAAACTGTGTGCAAGAGAGTGGGAGGTACCCCCCGAGAAGAGGCCGGTAAGGGGAAGGAGACAGTGCTGAGCGGAATATCAAGGGAACTGTGACCTCATCCACTGTCGTTCTTTCCGTAAGAAAAAACCGATTCCGTCAAGAAAGTGTTAGTGTGTGGGGTTCAAGAGGAAAGAACGGCAGGATTATAATCTGGCAAGATTATCCCAGTTAGGCATAACGAATCCCAAAGGTTTTTATGACACGATACGCTTTCCCTCGACGAGGCAACATTCCCTTGTGAGTGAGAGAAAAAAGACCACCCACACACGTTCTTTCCTTCTGACCTCACAAAATTTAAAAACAAACAGGATTATGCTATTTCATGTGGATGGGCAACGAAGGGATTGTCACTCGACAAGTCAGCAGGATGGAATGAGCGGATTGTCTCACAGGAAAGTGGTTGTGTGGATGGTAATGAACATGATTATCAATCATGCCGTGCTTTCCTTCGCGATTAAGAAAAAGTAAAGTCTGTCGGGATAGAACGACAGTGGATGGGGCACTATTCTCTATCTACCTGCAAACAGGTTCAGTATGATAATATGTAATATGCCATACAAGCATGAAGTTATTTTTCATCACCCACCATTCAGCCAAATTTGTTTTCAGAATGCTGGCAAAGTATTGAAAGTTTGGTAATAATAGCTACATATTCTTTTCCTACTCTTCAAGACCTTCAATATGATGTAACATGTCATACTGACTAAAAACTCTTTCTTATTCGTTCGTCACATTGGCCACCATATTATCAAGCTGGCGTCCAATTATTCAGGATTGGCTTACTTACTGATTAAACTTTAAGATACAATAATTTGCATCTTAAAGCATGGGTTGTACAAGCTTAGAATTAATATGTGATAAATATTTTTAGCCATTACTAACCTTTGTTAAGGTATTCACAATTTTCTTAGTTGTGTCTGTTGCACATAGTTATTATAATATGATTTTTTTTTAGTTTAGTTTTTTCCCCCTTTTAAAGCTATTTACTGTGTTATAAACTCTACATTTCTTTATTTTCACTTCTTTGCTCTTTGTAGCCTCTTAAAATTCTACGTAGTTTACTTTTTGCTAGCCCAGTAATTTTGAGCAACTGTAACATCACTTTAATTTATGTATAGAATTTATTAATATTTTACTTAATTTTTCTTATTGGCAAAACGTTGAATTTAATTAGTAATTGATGTTTTCATTTAATTAGTAAATAAAATGTGTTTTATATCATTTTCATCTATTTCAAAATCCGGTATAAGCCATACTCTTAATCCTTATCTAATAATATTATAAAAGTAATTTTTGTTAGAATTCATAATTTATTTAAATTATTTGTTTAATTCTTAGTAATTTTAGTATCGTGAGGGTAATTTTGAGCCGGGGATTTCTTTAAGAAAGTAATGTTGAAGATTACAAACTGTAATTAATTTGCTGTTTAGATAAAAGAGTCGTTACTTCTCATCGTAAAACAAGGGACTAGTTATTCTAAATATTAAACTTTCATGCATTTTCCAGATGAAACAGTGAAAGATATTTCACAGCTGTTATCTGTTAAAATGCCGGAATATAACGAGGCAATAATTATACAAGGGCCTCATCATTTTTAGGGAGTTCCGGCTCTAAAGAACACACTTTCCACTGTATCTTTAGTTAAAACTTTTTTAAGTGTCGACATAAAAAGTTTATGTTTTTGTGTGTAAGTATTGAAGTATATAATGTCGTTAAAATAATGATCTTTCTCAAAGAAGTTTTATCTTTTTCTTGTTTTTTGAAAGTAGTTTCGTGTATTCACCCTGATAAGTCTGTACAATAAGTTAATTGCGAGATGAAAAATTGTACGTATTTTAGTTAAGAAAAAGATAAAAAGGGTGTTGAAAGTGTGGTTGTAAGTTATCGGGCTTCGTAAAAAGCCCAGTCAAGTAACAAAAAGGAGGTCTTCCTTTTGTTCTGATGGTGTTAAAAGGGAAAAAGAAAGAGAGAGAGAGAGCGTGCAGGGTAGAAAAGCGAAGCTGGCGCTCTAGGTTCAAACGCTCCTTGCCTATCCCCACCACTTCTCGAGGTTTACCCCCTGTTGTCCTCTTGTATAAAGCGTGTTGTTAACAAGAAAATCGTGTTATTTTGTGTGTAGCGAGGTTTTTCGACGAGGGTTGGTTTGAAGCCCGTGCAAAGAAGAGCACTTAGACATGTACGGAGCCTTATCTGTTGAAGTACTTCGTAACAAGTACCTTTTCCCTTCAACCTGCTAACGACATCTTGACATTCCCCCCCCCCCCCCCCTTACTACCATCCCTCTGTCAGTTCAGCCCTATTTTGAAAAATAAAAAATAAAATAACTGTCGTACACTCACCTCTTTTATACTTTTATTAAAAAAAAGTTATAAAGTAGCTCTGCACCTCTTCTATCAAGACATTCTTGTGTAGAGATTCGTTTGAGATTTCTTTTGTTCTTGGATACGCAGTCCACTTGAGACTCACCGCATTGTGACAACTCCAATGAAATGTCCACTCTCTTTTGTTCCTGCTGTTAAAAAAAACTTTAAAAAAAAAAAAAAAAACTCTAAAGAATAATAACAATTAGTCATCGTTTTTTGTCCTCTTCTAGAAATTATTTTTACATTACAAAGTTTTTGATCTCAAACAAAATTATGTGTTGGCAGGGAGCTAAAGTGATTATTAATAGATTTCTCAAGATGAAAGAAACAGTTTAACTTGTAGTAGATATTTGGGCGCTCAAGCTTTATGAAATCATACCTAACACAATATGAAAAGCAAACACTGAAGTCACAATATAATGTAATTTATAAAAAAAAAAAAATTAATTCATATATTTAAAAAATAGAAAAAAACACGCGATTACAAAACAATAGAAATTTTTATTAACAGGCACAGAACTGCGAGTGATTAGAGTATATGCGTATGTTACTAAAGATAAAAGTGTAGGTCGTTATCAATAAATAAGAAAAACTGTTAATAGTACCCATAATTTTATCTTTAGTGATATTTTCGCATATACAGTGATCACTCGTAGTTCTATGCCTATAAAAATAAAAAATATATCCTTTTTAGTGCATTGCCGTGTGAAAGTGTAAAAGAAGCGTGGGGGGCTATAGGTCGCTCTACCCTACAGTGAAGTCTGCCGTGTAAGCCCTCGGGTGAGTTACGTGTAGAGGCAGCCCCAGCTCCAAGTAGGAGGAAAAGGGTTCCAACCGAGCTTTCTCTACCCTACAAAGTAATTTTCCGTTTTGAATTAAATTATTTAAATAGAAATAACCTCTCTACCTGTCACTGGATATCGTTGTTTACAATTTTACAGCCAAAATTTTCAAAAATATAGCAATTTATTGTCTCATGAACTAAAGACTGATAACTATACTGTCATCGGAAAAACATAATCCGTTGTACATTCGGTTTTTTAGGAAGTTGGGAAGTAGAAGGTAGTTCTTTTTCAAAATTAATTCTACATAATTAAAATAAAGTTTTGTTTACACTTATTGGTCTCCATTAATAATTCTCATTATAAAGGTAAATTTAATGAGAAAAATAATTAATATAAAAATACCATTTTTGAAAACTGGTCTTATATTCAACTATATATATATATATATATATATATATATATATATATATATATATATATATATATATATATATATATATATATATATATATATATATATATATATATATATATATATATATATATATATATATATATATATATATATATATATATAAAATATAAAATGTTTGTCTCATCAAATAGGTGATGACAGAATCATTTCCCGTTTTAAAATTCCAATATTTCATTTGAAGCTCAGGTTTACGCGTTGCGTGTGAACTCTTTGACGGATAACGCTGTCCAACGAACTTAGCCTGAGCATTAGTAAAAGGAACATGAATACCAAATTTGAACTAAATCGGTCAACTTTTACTCAAGTTATCGTTACTGACAGACAGTCAGACAATATGCATATTTTGTTGAATGTAAATAGCTCGCTTATGCTTGCTTCAATTAATTTGGTCTCATCAGGGAGCCATAGACAATAAAAATAACTCCCTCTCGACGCGGAATTGAACTCGTCCTCTCACTATATATTATGTCATATTTTACATTCATATTTTACGATTTTGGTAGTATTCATACTACGGAACGATTAAATTTTAATTTAAATCAAATTATAATTATTATTAACTACGGGAAACAGACAGAGAAAAATAGACTTCAGCGCGGGGATTTGAACCACCGGCCTTTATATTTCCAGTATAGCGCTCTAACCAACTAAGCTAAGCAGGAGAGTGAATTTCTCTGACGTTTATAAGCGTTATTTCTCGGTCTAGTTCTTTGTCATTAATGTTGACTTCTCAGACTTGTGGAAAAATTGAAAGCTTTAAATTCGGGTCAAGGTATCATAAACGTCAGAGAAATTCATTCTCCTGCGTAGCTTAGTTGGTTAGAGCGCTATACTGGAAATATCGAGGCCGGTGGTTCATATTTTACTAAAACAAGCTGAAACCTTATCCAAAAGTTAGCAGGATTGAAATTCTGTGTCTTCCTTTATTCACTCCTTTGTTTAAACAAGCTGAAGAAGATCTGATAAAGTAATTAATTAAAGCTAATGAAAAGAAGTCCATCAACTTATTAAATCAAGTTTAATAACTTAAACTGATTATCATCCAATGATTTATCCAATGAAGTAATCTGAACAAAAATACTTTGAGTAAAACAAAAACTATAACAAATAAACTTCCCGCATTATCCAAATATAATTTAAAAAAAGAAAGTTTTTTTTTTTTTTTACAAAAAGAAACTTCGTTTTAACTTTAACAACTCTACAAATGACTTAACTCATTCTTTTATCAAAGAAAAAAAAAAAGAAAAAAATGTTTTAACTTAATATTACAACTTAAAAACTTTTATTTAAAAAAAAAAAAAAAAAAAAAAAAAAAAAAAAAAAAAAAAAAAAAAAAAAAAAAAAATGGAATTACTGTTTAAATTCTTCTTTTTCTCTCTTTGAAAAGTGTTTTTAAAACAATTTTTGCAAAAAAAAAAAAAAAAAAAAAAAAAAATCTAAACTCTTTTAATAACTCCGGTGAGAAGAGAACGAAACCCAGGAATAGTTAAGAGAGGCGTGTTAAGCCTCGATTTAATAAAGGAGATTCTCAGTGTAAAAAGGAAAAAACTTTAATTTAGTGTGAAAATTCTTTTTATTAAAGTTTTAATTAAAAACTCTTCCAGATCATACAATAATTTACGCTGTATTGAATCTGACAAAAAAAAAAAAAAAAATTATACCAAGATTGTAGTTTTGGGAAGTTTACAAAGACTTATTTTAATAATTTTAATATTTCTTTTACTTCCGATAAATTAAATATGGATTAATGGACAATTAAAAGTAAATAATTATTTGGATTTGCTTTCGCTTCTAAACTTACTGAAGGTAACTGAGCTCGATCCAAAGAACAAAAATTCTTTTATGACTCCGATTTCAAAAATTCCAAGACAGAATATTGTTTTAAACATCAAGGAACATATACGGTTCCGTGTCTGTCTGTTGGTCTGTCACTCAATTTTTGCGAACCAACATAATTATATCCTAATAATCGCAAGATAAAAATAACTTTTTGGAACGAAGTTCCTTATGGCACGATCTGGAGCCCGGGAGTAAATCCGAAAAAAACGACCAAAATCACCGTCACAAAATAACCGTCACAAAATCACCGTCACAAAATCACCGTCACATAATCACCGTCACAAAATCACCGTCACGCAAAATCCGTCACGAAATCTACCGATGACAATAACTTGAGTAAAAGATCACCGAGTTAGTTGAAATTTGGTACACATGTTCATTTTACCAATGCCCAGGCTAAGTTCGTTGGACAACGTTATCCGCCCAAGCGTTCACGCGCAACACTAGCGTAAACGTAAGCTTCAAATTTAAAATTGGATTTTTTGGACGGGAAAAAATTCTAACTTCATCTATTTAATGAGACTAACAACTTTTTTAAATATTTTTTTTTAGTAAAACGAACACCGACACTACTATGAAGTGATAAAGATCGCTAAATTTATTAAAGCGGACCTAAACGTTTTAAATAAAGAAAACAACGTTTTTACCGATATCTTAAGTTTTTACCGATATCTTACGTTCTAACGTAACGATTTCAATAAAACTTAAAACACATCGTCTAAAGTACAATTGAAACTGGCATGTAAAATTTCAACCTGATACAAGCAGAAGTTTTTAGTGTTGGTGATTTATATTTTATATTATAATATTTTAATTGGAGATTCGCCGACGGAGGTCTGATGGGACAGTTCATTTCTTCTCTACAACCATCTGCTTTTAACTATATCAAAATTAATTTTTTTTCTCAATTTACAATACATCATTTATTGTAAAACGCTCTTTTCAAAGATAATAAAAAGTTTTTCTTTTAATTTTGCCTTAACTCCGCTAGTACAAATAGTTACTTTTAATTTTGTCTCTTATTCAAACTCCGCCATGTATAAGTTGTTAGTATCATATACTTAGCACTGTAATTATATAATTTATATTTAATATAAAGCGTAAGGAACTTCGTTCCTACCGGGTGTCCCACGACACCACAAGTATTTATACACTAAGTTTTAAAATTGTCTGTCATAAATCATAAATTTAAACCTGTCAAAATGAAGATCGTAAACTCCGAGTAAGGAAGGGGTAGAGGGAACAATAGAATGGGGGTCTCAAAAAATGGTTCATTATGCGACACCCATATACTAAACCTCCCAAGCGGCAGTTTGGTGAAACAGTATCGATATCTCGATAACAACAAGGATAAGAACAATGTGATATTTTCTTACGCCATTTAATATTTTAATACAGTTTTCTTTATAAATACATATTATGTACTTTAATGTTTGTTGTTAACCGTATTAATTATCTAAAGGCAGTTACGTTGTTAATAACATGTTATAGTTCCTAGTTCCTGCTATTCTGTAGTGCGCGATACAGTCGAGAATCGCTTGGCAGCACAATTTCGCTAGATTTTTACACTTAAGAGATTATATTCTTTTGTCAAAACAGTTTATTTTTAAGATTTATACATTTGAATGCATATATCTATACAATTAATACATTTTAGAGGTGATATCCCTTTGTCTAAATAATACATTCGAGTGAGGCCCCCAATTGTCTAACGTATTTTCCTAAGGTGGCCTGAAAACTGCATTTTTACCGCAATCTTATATAAAACAAAATCGTCTTCTAAAGCAATTACATCAGATTTTTCTCTTACATATTTGACATTTTCTTAATAAAACAATCAAACAAAGCACAAGATGAAGTTAAAGGTTTTGTTGACAAGCGTCCGTAGGCACGGAAGGACAAGGAATAGACCAATAAGACAAGGACCAGTGACCACGTGATCGTGCTGTTGTCACTTTAGTTCGGATTGAGCTCGCTTGGGTGGTTTAGTATAGGGGTGTAGCATAATGAACCACTTTTCAAATCGCATTGCTCCCTCTACCCCTTCCTTACTCTGAGATCGTAAATAAGGGTCATGTCAAAACAAATAACATAAGTTGGGGATTCTTTCCGAACTAAATTTCCATACAGTAAAATTTGCTGAAAACGAATTAAATTCCGCTGAAAGATGGCTACAAGTGTTAAAATAATGCATTGACATCATGTTCTGAGCTATTCTAAAAGTGTCAAATGTCTAGCTACTCGGGAAGTTAATTAAAAATGGATTGAAAGATTTGTGCTGGGCAAACAAACAAACAAACAAGAAAGCAAGCTAAAATAATTTTAACTTTAATGTACAGAAACAGGCGATTATCGCGCCCACGTACTTACGTGAAGCGTGCCTTACGTGTTATATATACAATACATATTTATATGGATTTATATTAAATAATATAACGTAAAAAATACGAGATTATAATCAGTGCCAGATGTCTCTGGCACCCCTAAATTCTTATCCTTATATGACTGTTATATGATTACCCAGTTTGTTTTTAAGTAATAAAATATAATGTATTCACTAAGATTTTATTTATTTAGTATTAACTAAAGTTTTTCCTCGTGTATTTTCATATTCCTTCTCATTTTCCATTTAGTAAAGTTTCCATTTTATATTTTAATAATTCATTTGAAATATAATTATAAATGAGTAGGTTTATACGCTAGGCACCGAAGCCAGACTGTTATGTAGCATTTATACGTTTATTTGTATGTAAGACTAAGTTTTATCGTGTAGCTAAGATCTTTTAAGTTTAATCCGTTCGAGTTAAGTCTTGCCACGCCCTCTAGAGTTAACTTAGCTAAGTCCCTCCCTTCCCTTACTAGTCAAGACTTTATCCCTAAAGGACAAAGTTAACCACTCGCTTTTCTCCTCCCGATTTCCCCCCATCCCTTCATATCTTATTAGAAATTCCAAGTACTTGAAAAGTCTTAACAATTTTCTAGTTTATTAGCATACTTAGTTTTCTTGTTTTCAACCATCATTGTATATACATATTATATACGTCAGTTTTTAAGCTAAGTTTCATATGTTTATAAGTGTGAGTGGAATAGAAATGGCAAAGGAGTAAAATTGGTGAATTCAATATTTAAAGAAATTAGTAGTAGTAGTAGTAGTCTAGTACTTTCTACTAGGACGGGTAGGACGAACCACTTGTTCGAACCTTGCAATTAGGCCATCACTTAGGCCCTTTTTACGCCCCGCGGTAGAGAGTTCCAGCCACTTCACACATCATACCTCTGTACATAGTACCGCTAAAGCGAGTATGATGTGATCAATAGTGAGCCATATAAATCAGAGTGTCATGGCGAGGAATCGAACCCCGTCTCGTTCCACTCGAGATTCAGTGATGGTCGAGCATACGTGGTTTAACCCACACGGCTACGCTAGCTCCCTTAAAGAAATTAACTAAGATGTAAAAACAACAACAAGTCAATTATAAATAAAATAATATTTATTACTAATCTGAAAATAGTCTGTCAATTAGTGTGGCACATAGCTTCCTTGAGTCCTATAATCATGTTCCTCTTTTACAACCGATTATTGCCTTAATACCCCCCCCCCCCCCCCTTTATTTTTAAAAATATCTTAATATCTATTTATTTATGATAAAAAAAGAGATTACCCATAAAAATAAGTACATTAAAATTGCATTAGTTTACTACAATATACTGCTTACTGGCCGCAAAAGCAGAAGCTTGAGCGCGGCTTAGATATGAATTAGACGGATTACATATTTATTTGTGCTTTAAAAATGTATAAATGGAGATAAGATTAATTTTGTGTAGTAATTTACTATTATAAGATTACGTTTAACATATAAATAATTATGACTAATAATTAACATTAATAACGTTTTTCATTAATTCATTTATTTCCATGTCTTTCATTTTCTTTTTATTCCTTGTTTTATTTCATATTATGAATTTAAGGATCAGCTAATCAATCTTTATGTTTTGCAGGTAGTTTAAATTAATATTGGACACACATTGGGCTAATTATATGCATCATACTACTTTACATTATACTACTTTATAATACTACTTTACCTCATACTTTTTACCTCATACTACTTTACCTCACACTACTTTACTTCATACTACTTTACATTTTACTACTTTACATTATACTACTTTACTATATATTACTTTTCCTCATACTACTTTACCTAATACTAATTTTCCTCATACTACTTTACCTTAAGCTACTTTTCATCTTGCTACTTTACCTTATACTACTTCTCCTCACTCTACTTTACATCATACTACTTTACCATATATTACTTTACCTCATACATCTTTACCTAATACTGCTTTACGTAATAATACTTTTATCTACTCGCGGCAGCAAAATTAAACATTACTTAACTGTTTTTAGGCTGGAAAGTACTATTTCCCTGATTTGTCATTAAAATATTAAAAACAGGCAGGAAAGTAGTTAAAACAGTCAGGAAAATACTTTCTCTGCCTAGGCAGGGAAATATTTCCCTGCCTAGGCAGAGAAAGTAACAGTGTTTACCACTGCGTGTCATAACCTCTTATTTGGGCAAGAACAGTTTATACTATTATCTCTATCTTATAACATTATATATTATAGTTAAATAAGTAATATTTAATAATAAATAAACGTATTAATAATAAAATAATTTGTTTATATTTGTTAATTCTGTTAAATAAGTTCAATGATTAGTAGATCTTTAATTAAAAAAAATAGTAGGGTCACTAACTAAACTGTAGCGTCATGTAAACATTGAACATCCATATTATTTTTATTATTGAAGTCTTTCTAGATTAGACTAGCTACTTTTCTTGATGTATCCTAGTTACTTCTTTTCTTTTAAGCAATAGAAGATATCTTTAACACTTATATTAATTTTTAAGTAAAAATATAAATAAATAATTTATTATGCGTGCATTATTCATTCAGAAGTTATGTGTGTTATAAACTTGTGTTTTGTATTTTGTTGTTATAGATTGAGTTTGCTTTTCACTTATTGTTATTATTCCCAAGTTTCTTATTTGAACATTAATTTTAGTTAATACATATGTTATTATCTTTATAAATATGACACATAGTTATTAACTATGTTTTATATTAATAAAGATAACATTTTAGCAGCTTTATTTTTCTTCCGCAAGTAGATAAAATATTGTATGCAACAAGGCAGCAAAGGAAACATTTCTGCCTCGTTTATTCATTGCCTGCCTCGGCTTCGCCTCGGCAGTCAAATAGGTAAATTACCTGCCTCGGCTTCGCCTCGGCAGTTAATTATCATAGCCTGTCCTCGCCTTCGGCTCGGAGGCTAATCTGATCACTCGTCAGTAAAATTCCATTTTGCTGCCTAGTTACATAAATAACTATTCCTCATACTACTTTACCTAATACTAATTTTCCTCATACTACTTTACCTTAAGCTACTTTTCATCTTGCTACTTTACCTTATACTACTTCACATCACTCTACTTTACATCCTACTACTTTGCCTTACTCTACTTTACCTAAAAGAATTTTACCTCATACTACTTTCCTCACACCTATTTACCTTACAACTTTACCTCGCATTACTTACCTCATACATTACCTCAAACAGCTTTACCTCAACTCCATTTACATTCAGTGTCTGTCTTTATCACCATTCGCGGTTACTGAGATTGGAATTATTAAATGGAAAATTAATATTAAATTCACGTATATTAATAGAAATATAGACTGCCTGTTAAAAGTCGCATTAAACAAGGAAAAATAAATATAGTAATAATAGCCCTTGTAAAGAACAACTGTGTATATAAAAATTGTATATAAGGGTAAATAAATATAATATATATATTTCTAAAAAAACCTTTTTTATGTATTTGTTATTTAGAAACGTAGAGAACCCAAAATTGTTTCTGGTTGAAAGCCAAAATAAAAAAGGTTTATTATTACAAAAAAACAAATTTACATTGTAAATAATATTGGAACAAATAAAATATATAAATGGAGTTTCAAAAAAGACTTTATATTCTAATATAGAGTTTGTTGGTTTGTTAAAAAAATGTATAAGTATATATATATATATATATATATATATATATTTATATATATTTATTTATTTATCTTTAGTGGTAGTTAGGATTAACTGAGAATTATTTAACAAAAGTTTTTCAACTAAAAATAACTACTTTTACTTCTTCCGATGTGAAAATATAAAAATAATAATAATAATTCTTGAATTATAACATTAACAAAAAGTAAATAGAATTAATAAATATTATTAAGATCAAGCTCATTATAAGGGATATTATATTATTATAACATATTATATTAATATTTTTGTATTAATAGTATTTTATTTATATTGTTATATGTTATACTTTATTTAAATTTATATTAAATTGCATATTACAAATTATAGAATATATCGCTCTAGGTGAAAGGACATCAACTGAATGGGTATTACATACAATTGTAATAAAAAGAAAATGGTGGAGGAAATTAAAAAATATCATTGTCTATAAATTAGTGTGGTACCTACTTAGCTTTCATGCGTCCTATGTCGTATACTTTAATGATTTTTTAGTTTTACGTCCTAAAAAAATTGTATTTTTATATTAATTATTTTAAATCTCAAAATTGTTTTTTTTTTTTTAAATAAATTAAAGTATTAATTTAAAGAGCGTGGATGGTTGAAATTAATCTGGGGATTTCTGCGGGCTGCTTTCGACAAACCCCCCAAATTTTATAAAAATCAGATGAGAACTTTTGAAGATATAGGTGAAAATAAATGTTTGTTTATGCGCATGTTAAAGAGATGCAAATAGGCACAGAAGGTTGAATCGTATAAGGAACCAACAATAAGTTTATTATAACCTACCATACAAATTTCATTATAATCGGACGAGTTGTTAGTTACCTTTAAGATTAGGTTGGTTTGCAAAAATTGACCGACAGACAGACACAAAGCCAAAAATGTTCGCTGATGTCTGGAACGGATTTCTGTCTCGGAATTTTTGCAATCGGAGATATAAAATATTTTAATTTTTCAGAACAATCACAGAGCTTTCGTTACTTTCGATGAGCTGGAAAGTAAAAATCTGGAATTGGAAGCGTATTTTAAAAATGTATTTTTTAATTTCTTTTGTATATTTTGTATCTAAAAATGCTGCAGTATAAAAAATATTTAATATTTTAGTTGATTTTAAATTCATATTTTACGATTTTGGTAGTATTCATACTACGGAAAGATTAAATTTTAATTTAAATCAAATTATAATTATTATTAACTACGGGAAACAACCAGAGAAAAATACACTCCAGCGTTGGGATTTGAACCACAGGCCTATATATTTCTAGTATAGCGCTCTACCAACTAAGCTACGCAGCAGAATGATTTCCTCTGACGTTAATGATACCTTGTCCCGAATTTAAGCTTTCAATTTTCCACAAATCTGAGAAGTAAACATTAATGACATAGAACTAGACCGAGAAATAACGCTTATAATTATAAAGTACCCAATTAGTACCTGTACCTAGTACAATCAATTAGAAATTCATATACTAGTGATGCGGTGCATAAAGAACTCGCATAGATTGAGGTCTTACGAGTACATCACCCTTACTATGTTCTCAATATTGCTACGAGGATAATTTTTCGGTGAAAACCTAACATATTCTTATTCAACCTGAAAACAGGTTTAAAATCATTTTACGAAAAACAGCAATAAGAATAGGCTTACTTTTTAACACCCTCATCTCGGTCACATTTGTTAAAAACTTTGCTACTCATAAAGCCTTTTAAAACAATGTATGGTATATCATTCTTACAATCTTCCTCTTTAATCGTCATATTATAGGACCGAGATGATGTGAGCCGAATTAAATTTCGTATAAATTCGCAAGTTCTCAGGAGCTAAAATGTTTTCCATTCATCCATACATAATCCATATTTATTAAAGTCATTGCAGGCTCACCACGCTCACCAGTTGTTACCTATATAATCTTTATTTAATAATATTAATGCAGGCTCGCTACGCTCGCCTGGTTATACCGCATTTCTATATAATATTTATTTAATAAAAATATTGCGGGTTCGCTGCGCTCGCCTGTTTATATAGCATTTTTACATTATCTTTATTTAATAAAAATTATTGCAGGCTCACTGCGCTCGCCTGGTTATACAACATTAGTACGTAATATTTATTTAATAATATAAATGCAGGCTCGCTACGCTCGCCGGTTTATACAACATTTCACATAATCATAATTTAATAACGTTAATGCAGGCTCGCTTCGCTCGCCTGCTTATATAGCATGCATTTGTAGTAAATATTTTATTTAATAAAATTATTGCAGGCTCACTACGCTCGCCTGTTATAAAAGTAATATTAATGCAGGCTCCCTACGCTCGCCTGTTATAAAAGTATTTCTGCATAATCCTTATAATTTTATAAGGATAAAAATTTTAATAATATTATTGCAGGCTCGCTACGCTCGCCTGTTATAAAAGCATTTCTGCATAGTCTTTATTTAGTAATATTATTGCAGGCTCGCCTGTTTATACAGTATTTCTACATAATCTTTATTTAATAATATTATTGCAGGCTCGCTGCGCTTGCCTGTTATAAAAGTAATATTATTGCAGGCTCGCTACGCTCGCCTGTTTATACAGCATTTCTACATAATCTTTATTTAATAATATTATTGCAGGCTCGCTGCGCTCGCCTGTTATAAAAGTAATATTAATGCAAGCTCGCTACGCTCACCTGTTTATACAGCATTTCTACATAATCTTTATTTAATAATATTATTGCAGGCTCGCTGCGCTCGCCTGTTCATACAGCATACATTTTTAGTAAATATTTTATTTAATAAAATGATTGCAGGCTCACTACGCTCGCCTGTTATAAAAGTAATATTAATACAGGCTCGCTACGCTCGCCTGTTTATACAGCATTTCTACATAATCTTTATTTAATAATATGATTGCAGGCTCGCTGTGCTCGCCTGTTATAAAAGTAATATTAATGCAGGCTCGCTACGCTCGCCTGTTATAAAAGTATTTCTGCATAATCCTTATAATTTTATAAGGATAAAAATTTTAATAATATTATTGCAGGCTCGCTACGCTCGCCTGTTATAAAAGCATTTCTGCATAGTCTTTATTTAGTAATATTATTGCAGGCTCGCTGCGCTCGCCTGTTTATACAGCATTTCTACATAATCTTTATTTAATAATATTATTGCAGGCTCGCTGCGCTCGCCTGTTCATACAGCATACATTTTTAGTAAATATTTTATTTAATAAAATTATTTTAGGCTCACTACGCTCGCCTGTTATAAAAGTAATATTAATATAGGCTCGCTACGCTCGCCTGTTTATACAGCATTTCTACATAATCTTTATTTAATAATATTAATGCAGGCTCGCTACGCTCGCCTGTTATAAAAGCATTCCTGCATAATCTTTATTTAATAATATTAATGCAGGCTCGCTACGCTCGCCTGTTATAAAAGCATTTCTGCATAATTTTTATTTAATAATATTATTGCAGGCTCGCGGCGCGCCTTTTAATACAGTATTAGTACATAATCTGTAGCCTTTAAAATTCCTTTAAACGATTTATAACATGTTATGCAGATATGTAAAACTTTTTTTTGTTTTCTTTATATTGGCCGCCATTTTAAAATATTATGTGTGAAATTTGAATAGTTGGATATTCCTTTTCTAGACTTCAAGAGCTTTAAATTGATGTATAACATGTCATACTGACTAAAAACTGTTTGTTTAGTCGTCCGCCATATTGGCCGCCATCTTGAAAATATTAAGTGTAAAATTTTATTAGTTACATATGCTTATCCTCCTCTTAAAGGCCTTTAAAACGATGTATAATACATTATGCTGACTATAACTTTTTATTTTAGTCGTCGGCCATATTGGCCGCCATCTTGAAAATATGAACTGAGAAATTTTATTAGTTACATATTCTTTTTCATCTCTTAAAGACCTTTAAAACTATGTATAACACATTATGCTGGCTAAAACTTTTTTTTATAGTCGTCCGCCATATTGGCCGCCATCTTGAAAATATTAAATGTGAAAATTTATTAGTTACATATTCTTTTCCTCCTCTTAAAGATCTTTAAAACGATGTATAACACATTATGCTGACTAAAACTTTCTTTTTTTGTCGTCCGCCATATTGGGCGCCATCTTGAAAATATTGAGTGAGGAATTTCCAAAAACTATACACTTCTCACAAATGCTGAGATGCATATATGTGCCAAATTTCGTTGAAATTTATCAATTTTTACTCCAGTTATCGTTAGACAAACAAACAAACACACAAACAAACAAACACACAAACTTTTCAAATCCCAAGTCTCTGTAATGAAGAACTCACTGCGCTCGTTCAATTACGATTTTGGTAGTATTCATACTACGGAAAGATTAAATTTTAATTTAAATAAAATTATAATTATTATTAACTACGGGAAACAACCAGAGAAAAATACACTCCAGCGCTGGGATTTAAACCACAGGCCTCTATATTTCCAGTATAGCGCTCTACCAACTAAGCTACGCAGGAGAATGATTTCCTCTGACGTTAATGATACCTTGTATATAGAGGTCTGTGGATTAAATCCCAGCGCTGGAGTGTATTTTTCTCTGGTTGTTTCCCGTAGTTAATAATAATTATAATTTGATTTAAGTTTATTTTAAAGTAATAATTTAGATTAAGTGAAGGTTGTGATTAGAATTTTAAAGTGATAATTTAAATTAAGTGAAGGTTGTGATTATAATTTTAAAGCAATTGGTATGCGTAGTGCATTAGAATAGAATTAACAGTACTGCAAACAGACTTTGACAGTGCATTAATTATTGTTAAAAAATAAAGAATTGTTAACTATAACAATTAATGTTTGTTCATAAGCAAAAGCTGATGACGGCTTTATACGTGAAGAGACAGTTTCATTTTATTTATTGTTTTTTTCCATTACCTATTATTATTCATTAATTTTCTTTTTTATACACTTTTCATTATGACCTCCATCGTTGCTCTACTTCCTGAAAATGCAAATGAGTGATTTATGAAGGCAAGTGTGAAGTTTATCTTAAGGAAAGTCAAACAGCATTCAATTATAACCAACGGAAAGTTTTCGGAACATGTTACACAATTTACTAACTTAGAAGTCTCTATTAGCCAGGACGGAAAGTCCGCTCAAGAATAAAATGCTCGCATGACAAAAGCAAACAACTTATTTAATGCAATAAACAGAAAGTTCCTAAGCAAGAAAGAAGTTTCATAAAAGACGAAACTAATTGCTTACAAAACACTTGATACTACCCATATTTACAAATGGATGTGAATCATGGGAATAACTTCAATAAAAGAGAGTCTGAGAGCTCAGATGATGAACCTCGGGGAAGTGACTGGCAAAACTATGAGGAATCGGATTAGAAACATTACGATCCGAACCCCTATTAGAAACCTCAATAAAAGAGAGTCTGAGAGCTCAGATGATGTACCCCAGGGAAGTGGTTGGCAAAACTATGAGGAATCGAATTAGAAACACCACGATCCGAACTTCTTTTAGCAACCTCAATAAAAGAGAGTCTGAGAGCTCAGATGATGTACCTCAGGGAAGTGACTGTCAAAACTATGAGGAAATGAATTAGAAACACCACGATCCGAACCTCTATTAGAAACCTCAATAAAAGAGAGTCTGAGAGCTCAGATGATGTACCTCAGGGAAGTGACTGTCAAAACTATGAGGAAATGAATTATGTAGAAACACCACGATCCGAACCTCTATTAGAAACCTCAATAGAAGAGAGTCTGAGAGCTCAGATGATGTACCTCAGGGAAGTGGCCGGCAAAACTATGAGGAATCGAATTAGAAACACCACTATCCGAACCTCTATTAGAATGGATAAGAGATGCCCATCTATGGTGCTGTGGCCCAACTTACGCCGCACTCAAATTAAGGATGAAGAGAGAGAGAGGAACCCTGAACAAGTGTTAGAAGTCCGATGGTGAACGCTGCCGGGAAGATGAAGAGGGCGTCATGAGACGAGAACCTCACCTGTCATCTGAGTCCCCAAAACACAAAATTGGCGAGAGCTCCAAACATAGAACAGCCTGCAAGTCCTTCTATAATGTTTCTGCAGAATATAAGCTAGAACAGGCCAGAATTAAATAAGTTTAAGTAAATAAAAATGTGAGGAGTTGAATATATCTACTGATAATGAGTGGCAATTCGTGTTACACAAAATTTGTATTTTGTTCTAGAACCTAGAAAGGATTATGAATAATTTACTGATAGTATCACTTGCATAAACAGCATTTTATAGGTGGTGAAATAAAAAAAGTGCATTTTATAGGATCTTATTTTATAGGATCGTGAGAATTACCTTAACTTATAAAATTCTACTATACCTGTTAAGTATTGCAAAATTTCCCTAAGTTATAATATTAACCTTAAATTGTATGCAATGTAACACTAGTGAACAATTATTTACATAGCTTGTTCATATTTTCATATTTATTCTCAATCCACCAAAAAAGAAATATCGAAGGGTTGAATGTTCCAATTTTTTCCCTTGTTTGTTGGATAAAAATCGTTTTCGAGTTTTTAATGGTGGTAATTTTTCTGGTGTGGATTCAAGGGTGCCAGGAAGGCGATGTTTTTGAGCGATTACACCACCAGTTTCAAGGCAACCGCTATTTCTACGAACATTTTTTATCCAGTTTTAGAACCACCTGCCCTTCTACACAATTCGTTCTGCGTTTTTTTTTTTAATTCTTCCATATTCACGGAATTTTTTTCGGAAAAAAAACTAATGGTCTACCGAACGAATTTCAAGTATTCCCCACTCTAACTATAAATCATTTCTCACTTGATTGCTATCGAAGAAAAAGAAAAAAATGTTCGATTTTATTTTTTTGCTTTAAACGATCTTTTTCAAAATAATTACTATTCTATTTGTTCAATGTTGAGTCTCTATTTCATTTACGTAATCTGTAAGCTGTTCACTAAGAAATAATTATATGCATAATAATTTATATGCATAGTTGTTATTTAACAACTATATTAGTTGTTATTTTATAGAACTTGTTATTTACGAGAACATGACTGATTTTTTATATTTATTTATTGTTTTATGATGGTTTCATAGACTGATTTTATATAAAATTCCCTCTAATAAAGTAACAAATAAAATGAGCTATGCATCTTTCCATGTCAATAGTCTAGATTATTTAGGTTATAAAAGAAACGAGATTTGAGAGAAATTTGAAAACATAACTCTGATATTAGAATTATTTTAGTTATTCTTAACCTTTTATGCAGTTTACAAAAAGAAAAAATTCGATTTTGATGTATTTAAATTTCATTATGCCAAAGTTAAACCATATATTATGATTCCGGATTAAGCTCAACCTTCTTCACACGTATATTTCTCTCTGATTGGTCATGCGCAAATATCTTTCTCTGTTCTTGGACATGCGCACTTATAATTTTCTTGGTACGGGCGTGCGCACAACCTAATTTAATACTAGCACGCATATTATACTATCTTTTATACTCATGAGACTATTCGACAATAATAGAACGGCAGGAAGCGTGGATATTTTGTATGCTAAATTATGTTGTTTTATTTACTAAGGCGTGTTTCTGTACTAATAAAATTGTGTTTGCTTTGTTACAGAAAGCTTTGGACTGTTGGTATGAGGGATGAGACATAAATCTAACAAGATGACTTAGAAATTAACATCGTCGATATTTCTGTTAAACAAATTGTAAGTTCATTCTTAATATTAAATTATGTGCAACGTTCATTTCTCATAAATTTTGACAGATGATTATGGTGGAATTTTAACAATTTTAGTTAAGATAAGAAATCATTAATGCAAGATTCAGTAGCGCAAGCTTCCCTACCCAGACTCTAAAGGTTTTTATGTTTCAAAGGAGACAGCGTCACAGATTTATTTTTATGAAACACTAAATCGATCTACTTGATTCGATCTAAATATAGTCTTATAATTTATTACTTTACTTTTTTAAAACTGGCTTTAGACTCTAGAGACGGGCAAAGTCCGTTTCTTGTTTCAATTCATAAACTACTATAGCTGGGAACATGAAACTGGGAACAGGTGCATCTTGGCATTTGAGACAACTGGACACATTTTGTGTCCAGTTTGTCACACTTAATATTTTCAAGATGGCGGCCAATATGGCGGGCTACTAAAAAAAAAGTTTGTTGTCACTATGACATGTTACATATCAATTTAAAGGCCTTGAAATGAAGCAAAAGAATATGCAACTATTAAAATTTCACACGTATTTTTTTCAATATGGCGGACGATTAAAAAAAAGTTCTTAGTAACTATGACATGTTATACATCAATTTAAAGGTCTTGAAGTGTTGAAAAAGAATATACAATTATTAAAATTTTCAAGATGGTGGCCAATATGGCGGGTGAATAAACATTGTTTTAGTTACCATAACATGTTATACATCAATTTAAAGGTCTTGAAGGGTAGAAAAAGAATATTACTATTAAAATTAGTATAATTACATTACACTTAATAATTTTAACTTTAATGTACAAAAACCGGCGATTATCGCCCCACGTACTTACGTGAAGCGCGCCTTACTTGTTTTAACTTTATAACAGTGTGACCGTGTGGCGTAAGTCACTTGTCACGTCTGCTCGGTCAGCAATGAATCGAGAGCAAATCGAGGTCATGGGTTCGATCGCGTGCCAAGATGCTTTAATTTACATGGCTCACCAATATTAACACCATACACATTCGGCGGTGCATTGTGCAGTGGTATGATGTGTAAAGTAGATGGAATTCTCTACCTCGGGGATGGTAAAAAAGGGGACTAATAACTAGGTTGGAACAACTAGTTCGTCCTCACTATTGAAAACATGACAAAGGCTTGGGTCACTTACTAGTATAAAAATACAACAATATTTAGTGGATCTAAAGCCTAGTTTGCACGGGTCAAGTATTATTTTAGTAGAGTAGTTTAGTAATTTAGTACTCGACTCGTTTGGACACTTTGTTACTTACTGCATTCATATACTCAACACTGAATAATTTACTCGACCGTGGCTACTAATACTAAAATACTCGACCCGTGCAAACTAGGCTTAAAGTCAGTCTGTCGCTTATAATTTAACGAACGAACTAAGAATCTTCGCAACCTCAAGCCTACAAAACTAGGTTTGCATATTATTAGGCTCATCGCACCGAACATTTTTTTAACATAGATATATTTTTGTTCTGAGGGACAGAAAACAATTCCGTTACGCAAAAAAAGACATGAAAAATATGATACTTTTCAAATATCACGCCACGGAGTTACGATTTAACAGGAGGTCGACAAGTTTTCATTTATACTCCAATATTTTGACTATAGTGTAACGATTCTTAAACAGGAGCTTTTAAAGAACTCATTTAATATAATAACAAAGTAATAATAAATCTATTGACATAAGTAAACATATCAAAGTCAACTCCTTTACATCCTCCCTCGAAGCACTCAGCTTCCCGCTTGGTACCAATCAGGCTTCCTCCGGATACGTCCACTACGTCCAGGCAGTGCTTCTCTAGTGGCTTTTGCTGCAGAAGACTCTTAAAATGTGTAAAATAAAATAAAATAAAATAAAATAAAAGCCTCAAAAAATATTCTTTAGAAAAGTAAAATAGCAAATTACTTGAAAATGTTAAAACAGAATAGTACAATATATTTTAGAAATTCCTCCTAACTATCTGGTTTGCAAATTTAGTGAACTGAAATTTTAATAAACGAAATGCAAAATGTGAAGCTCTTAAATAACGTGCCTGGAAGTTAGAATATAAAAGGAGGTAGATTGGTTTTCACTTGCATTCATTCTAGTACATTTCGCCGATAGAGCGGATGCAGAGCTCCTAGTGGTCCTATAATGGTTATCAAAATGATTTGGTAATCAAAGATATAATTCCATTAGTCAAATTTAGTTATAAATATTAATTTTAAATTTAAATAAAAGCCTTGAAAAATATTCTTTGGAAAAGAAAAATAGCAAATTACTTAAAAATGTTAAAAAAAGAATAGTACAATATATTTTAGAAATTCCTCCTAACTATCTGGCTTGCAAATTTATATACATATATACACACATATATATATATATATATATATATATATATATATATATATATATATATATATATATATATAAATATATATATATATATATATATATATATTATATATATATAGTTGCAAGAGTAGTAGAATTTTGTAGTTGGCATTATTAGGACTAATTGTGATGGTTTTCATTGTGTGTTTCCTTGTTTCCGGTTGGTGGGTAGCAAGTAATAGGACTGGCCTGATTCCCCCTGGCTTCTTCAAATTCTCTTTTTCTAACTTTCCTTATTTTAGGAATGTTTAGTTCAAATGTTCTACTATTTTCTCCACATTTTATTCCATTCTATTCTATTTGATGATTCACTTTATTTCTTTTTTATTTTTTATCTTTATACTCTTTTTTTTCT
Source organism: Gerris lacustris (assembly GCA_951217055.1). Lineage (NCBI taxonomy): Eukaryota > Metazoa > Arthropoda > Insecta > Hemiptera > Gerridae > Gerris > Gerris lacustris. The sequence goes on along the minus strand of OX578283.1, from coordinate 11,650,994 downwards.
CTTTGTCTATGTTATTTTATTGCTACTTTGATGATATCAATTTTCCTTCTTACTTTCTCATATAATTAGAATATCTTAACATAAAGACAGCAAGCATTGCGATGGCGCAAAAATATTCGATTTCGAGAATTTAATGGTTTTTACAAATTATAAGGTCTCTTAACTCCACAAATGAGATTTTACTTCCGAGCTTACCGAAGGTAACGGAAGCTATGTGATCGTTCCGAAGAATGAAAAAAATTCAAATTTTTATGTCCCTTATTTTAAAAATTCCAAGACAGAAATCTGGGATCTGGGATCTTTCAGACATAAGGGAACATTTTTGGTCTGTCTGTAGCTCAATTTTTTCTAACCAACATAGCGTAAAAACTAAATTTGGATGGTAGATCATAATTGGCCTATTGTTGGTCCCATATAAGTTTCAACCCTCTGCGCCCATTTGTTTCTCTTCCACATGCGCACAATCATACATTTATTTACACCTATATCTTCAAAAGTACTCATCTGATTATTGGAACAAAGTTCCTTATGGCACGTTCTGGAGCCCGGGAGTGAATCCGAAAAAACGACCAAAATAACCGTCACGCAAAATTCGTCACGAAATCTACAGATGACGATAACTTGAGTAAAAGCTCACCGAGTTAGATGAAATTCGGTACACATGTTCATTTAACCAATGCCCAGGCTGAGTTCGTCGGAAAACGTTATCCGCCCAAGCGTTCACACGCAACGCTCGCGTAAACGTAAGCTTTAAAAGACGGGAAAAAATGTTATTAAGGAAGCCTGTTACTTGACTTGTTTTGATTATTTTTGTTATATATGTCAAAAATGTCACTTTGTTTTGTAAATAAATAAAATATAATCATGTAAAATATCACTCTGATACAAGCAGAAGCTGTAGAGTAGGGAAGAGATATATTTTAAATTAATTGGCCGGGTAAGAAAACAGTCCTATTTCAATCCAAACTCCTTTAACAAACATACTCTTTCACTGTAAACTCATCATGATCAACTTTTTTCTCATATTTAATATATATTTATAGTAAAGCCGCGTTTACACCAGAGTTGGTAACAAATGTTACCAACAATTTTGTTAGTAACCATGTTGATAACAAAAGTTAATAACAAAATGTTGGTAACTCAATAAAACCGCGTTTACACCAGAGTTTTTGACATGTTTTGATAACAATTGTTAGAAACATTTTGGAAAATTATTCTAAATTTGTTACCAACAATTTTTGTTAGCAACAAAAATACATGTTATCAACAAGATTTTTGTTATCCAAAAAAATGGAAAACAAATGTTGGTAACAAATCCACCAGGCCAAACGGCCTCGCGCCACTCCAAAACTCACTGTGTTTGGGGAAACTCAGATAGACTGGCGAGGCTCGGCGAGCCAGGGTGTATTTTCGGCAAGTCCAAAATTCACCGCGCCGCGCAACAGAGCCTTGTCTGGCCAATCGGAGGGCGGGATTGCCCATTCAAAAATCTTGTTATAATTAAAATAGACGTTAACTTTGTAGGAACCCTCTCGTTTAGAAACCTTTATATAAAGGGCTCTGACTGTCTCTCTGCGACCTGTCTGTTCGTTGGCGTCAGTCCTTTGGCGTCTGTCCGTTGGCGTGTTTCAATTGATAAACTACCATAGCTAGGAACATGAAATTCGGAGCACAGGTGCATCTCGGCATTTGTGACAACTGTACACTTTTTGGAGTTTTCACACTAAATATTTCCAAGATGGCGGCCAATATGGCGGGTGACCGAAAAAAAGTTTTTTGTAACCATGACTTGTTATACATCAATTTAAAGGTCTTTAAGTGTAAAAATAATATACAACTATTAAAATTTCACGCTTAATATATTCAAGATGGCGGGCGGCTAAAAAAATATTTTTGGTCACCATGACATGTTTGTTATACATCAATTTAAAGGTTTTGAAGTGTAGAAAAAGAATATGCAACGATTGAAAGTTTACAATTAAAAAATGCAACTTAATCGTACAGAAACCGGCGATTATCGCCTCACGTACTCACGTGAAGCCAGCTTACATGTTTTATTTACCTTCCCTTAGTTGTTTTCTTTACCCTTCTTATTTATTACCCCTTATATTTTATTCCCTTTTTTATTTCCCCGTTTGTTGTTTGTTTTACCTATCCTTTTATTAACTATATAGGGTGGGGCGTGGAAAACGGACATTTTTTTGTGGGTCGTCCGCCAAGGAACCGAAATTGGTAATCTCTTGATGGATGTTATTTTTCTTACGCATGACCCACTGTTTTAGGCATTGTTTAAGCTTTCTGTTTTTATATTTTAATAAGTTTTATATACAAAACTGTCCAAGTTCTTATTATTTGAAAAATGTCCTTTTCCCACGCCCCACCTAGCTTAAGAAAATTATAGCTTTTCAGCGATATGCATCATAAAGGGTTTTCATTACTTTGACATTTGTACCCCGTACCCCTGTGTACCAAAATCGGAACATAGTTTTACTAACTCACAAACCTTCCCGGGCATGCGTCCAACCATTCCCCAAAGTTTCATCGCAATCGGATGAACGGTTTAGGCAGGCATAAGAGACAGACAGACAGACAGACAGATAGACAGACAAACATTCATTTTTTTTTATAAAAGGTAAGTTAAAGAGATTTCTACCCAGAAGTCATCGAGATGTACCGACTTCACCCTTGTCTGTGGCAAAGAAGATATTGTGATGGTGATCGCTTGCCTCCTGTTAGCATCCTTTCTTCTAAGCATTGGGGTGACCATTTGAAGCGAGCTATTATAAGTAGTTCAGTCCATTCTCAATAATTTCGCCATTTAGTAGGCTCGAGCAAGAGTTCTTTAAGTAAATTTAAATGAATAAAACATTGTCTATCTGAAAGCCTTTTTTTTTTTTTCATAAATATAAACTGCAAGGCCAGCTAAAATAAGCAATTCATCTTTACTTAGAACACAATATTATAGGTTGATGTTAGTGAAACACTTTTTTGCTTGATATCTCCTGGGCTAGTACTTATATATATAAAACATACAATAAAACCTTTATAATTTCATGTAAAGATTAATTCTTGTTCTAAGTTTCAAATCTTTAGCTTACATCTGTGGGCGTTATGTGTAACTTAGACCCAAAGAGAACCACAAAGAGGCAGACAGATATCCAGCTAAAAACCACTCAAATAGTGTTTTAAAAATCCTAAAACGGATAGTGCCATTGACTTATTTATTTTCGCATTTATTGTTGAAAACAATACTTTTCATTTAAAGGTAAGGAAATGTAATAATAAATCAGTTTACAAATTAAAATATGTAAATGAGTATATTTTTAAAAAATAAAATGAACTTTTACAATAGTAGCCTAAAAGGCCTATATTATAATATATGAGTACATTAAAACCTCGATTATCGGATAGTGGGTGCTGAATGTTAGTAAGCTTATACTAGTCTTAATTAGTGTTTCCTCTGGCAGCTCTGATTAACCAACTTATTGAGGGAAAAATGTATCCATTAGGCCTGTAGGAGACACTTCATCATTGAAACTTTTGTTTGCCTAGTTGGCCCTACCGCCCAACCTTCTAGGCTTCAAAATCTTGATCTCTTATTGGCTCTCCTCCCCTTTTATCGACTATGCCACGCTGTCAGAGTTAACACTAATTGCACCAGTAGTATAGTTTTTTACTGTTGTATTAGACCTAGCTATGCGTGGTCGCAGACATTCCAAGGTAGGAGTAGGGGAACGACACACTCAACCGGAGAAGCCGGTGTTTCTAAACATTCAATTTTTATTGAATATTTGATCAAAAATATATCATAAAATTAACTTCTCCTCGCCGGGGAATCGAACCCGGCCTCTCTCCATCCGCAATCAAAGCTATTTTCTTTTTATTTAAAGCAATTTATAATATCTTAGAATGTCGTAGAACCTTTACTTAAGATCATTAAATTTTCTCCCTAGCAAAAATAAAGATATTTTTAACCGGGTTTCCGATGATCAAAGTTCCGCTAATCGTGGTTTTACTGTATAAATTATACGTTATGAATATAATGTTACATCTTTCAGTAGACTTTTTGCCAAGGGACAGATCCTTCAGGACTGTTGAAATAAGCACTGAATTCTTTGCGTATTTATTTTGCAAGCTGAGATGGTTTCTTTGGCATCCGTTTTAAACAAAGAAGTGTTCCTGTCGGCATACCATCTACTCGTATCACTGACTAGGGACTAATGTTGCCGACGTAGTTTCTTCATAGTCAAATGTTCCTGAAGGAGTGTATGATGCACTTGAAGACTTAATAATTATGTAGATGCGTACAGGCCAACATTACTCTTTCAGCGGTTTTTGGCTAGAGTAGAAGTGGTTTTCGAAGAACTCTGAAAACTCCTGACACTATTCCGAACACATTTTCTACAACCCTGCGTGCTCTGCACTGACGATAATTATAGATACGTTCATTGCTCCCTGACATTAAAAACTCGAAATCACAACTTGACATCCGTAAAAAGTTTTTGAAGCTTCCATCACACCTTAGTTCACCAGATAGATCAATATCACCCTCATTCAGGTCATTTAACAAGTCACTTCCACTATATTTAGTTCTTGCCTGCAGTGAAGGTCTCACCCACCATCTTCTAGGTCTTCTCTGCTTCCCTAAAATTACACATGCAGCTGCAGGAACAACAACATCCTCAATTCTCGACATTTCTCAGCTAATTTACTAAGTGAGCGCGGGGATGTGGCAAAATATTAATAACAAATAAAATGTCAAACTAGTATTTTGTTACCAACATTTTTTCCTCTTTTGACTTATTGTTGATAACAAAATTCTTGTTACTAACACTTTTATTTTTGTTGCTAACACAATGTTGGTAACAAATTCAGAAGCGTTTTCCAAAATGTTACCAACAAATGTTAGCAACACGTGTTTCTAACTCTGGTGTAAACGCGGCTTAAGACGCTTGCTTTAATTATACAAATAATGATTTTCTTTTAATTTTGCCAGGTACAAACAGTTTGTTACTTTTAATTTTGTCTCTTTTCTAACTCCGCCATGTATAATTAGTTTGCAATGTATACGTACTTAGCAGTGTGATTTTAAAATTTATATTTAATGAAATATTTAAGGAACTTTCCTACTGGGTGTCCCGCGACACCACACGTATTTTTTTATTTATAAAATTTGGATGGTTTGTCCAAGTACAATTAATAATTATATTGTCATCAGAAATAAATAAACCTGAATACAATAATAATTGGAAAATAATTAATGTAATAATACGAGTTGTATTTTACAGATTTTATTTAAATATATCCTGTAACTTTATGCCATGTAAGTATAAAAATAATTAAAATCCAATTTGAGTCACAGTTAATAAAAGTTAATTAGGATTAAAATAAATGTAATTTTAATCAAATGTAATTAGCATTATTATAACTACCTATAAAATGTAATAATATTTGAAATAAAGAAATTGAATGAGCATTAAAATACAATTTCAATTAGCACCCATATATAAATATTAGAGGTAATAGTTATTTATGTAACTAGGCAGCAAAATGGAATTTTTCTGACGAATGATTAAATTAGCCTCCGAGCCGGAGGCGAGGTCAGGCTATGGAAATTAACTGCCGAGGCGAAGCCGAGGCAGGTAATTCATTCGATTGACTGCCGAGGCGAAGCCGAGGCAGGCAATATATCAATATGAGGCAGAAATGTTTCCTTTGCTGCCTTGTTGCATACAATATTTTTCCTACTGGCGGCAGAAAAATGTTTCCTATAAATAATGTTCATTTTATAATACTTACTTACTCATCATATACTATTATTGAACTATTCAAATTAAAAAAAAAACAAGCAACAATATCAAATGTTACAATTATAATAAATGAATTGACAGAAACACAGTAAAAACAAAACAAAATTATGATAATTTATCTATAATAAGTATTTATAAACCTTTTTAAATAAATTCGTAATATTTTTAAGGTAAATTGTTAAAATAATTTAGGTTAAAGATAATATAAAAGAATAGGTTGTTTGTTTATTTATTTGTAGCGGGGAATGTGGGCGTGGCTTAGCCTGGAAGAATCCTCAGCAAAATACGATTTTGCCGCCTAGGTAGCAAAATCGCATTTTGCTGCGTATTGTAAAGTTTTCTTGAAACCTCAGAGAAATTAAACTTTCATGCCTAAAAACAGTTCAATAATGCGTAATTTTGCTGCCGCTAGTAGGAAAAGATCTTTGCCTCATACTACTACAACTATGTTACTTATATAAGTTAAGGATACCTTTTTATGATTCATGAATTGAGAATCATGTTTAATAGTTAGGATAGTCAAATTAATTTGTAAGAATCTGTTTAATTATAATTAAAAGATATTAGTTACAAATTAAAATTGTTACTCATACATGTCAAATTTACTTTCATAATTAGCTATCTCATTTAATCCTAAAACTTGCCGAAGTTAAATTAACTTTGGGCTAAACTTGGCTTCATTCAACAACCATCAATCAAAACCCTATTAAGCCGCGTTGTTTTTCAAATAACCCTAAAATCAGATTTTGGCGTTGAATCAAACCAGAACCAGTCCTGAAAAGCAATATTTCAAAGACTTTAGGGTTTCTTACTGCTAAGACTGATAACCCTTAAGTTGCTTTACTTCAATCTCTTTTATCATTCCTTATCACTGCTTGATTTTACTGGACTTTGTGCTAAGAGAGAATTTTAGGGGGGAAAAAAAGAAAATAACTCACAAACCTTTACAATGGCTAATAAACGATCTTTTTTTATATACCTTATTTTAGACAATTTTTCTTACTTTTTTTTTTTTCAAAAGAAAAATAACACGTTTATTTTCTCTTTACGTGCGTTTTTTCTACTTCTTTTGTTGTTTGTTAGCAAACACTTGAAGTAAGCGAAACAGGGAAGGAAGCACACCTAAAAAAAAAAGTAAAGAAAAGTGAGGATAAAAAAATAAAACGAACAATACAGATTGGTAAAAAACGATATCGTCTAAGAATAGAAGTTAGAAATAAATAAAAAAAAAATCGCATCGATAAAGAAATATATCCTTCAAACTCGAAAACAGCTGATATCAGCTGTTTGAAAATAGAGTAAGAAACATTGTTTTTTTATATCTCTGCGTTTTTACACAAAAAAATATTTTTTTTTATTCTTTTACTAAAAGAAAAAGAAAATAAAAGAAACCACAAAACTATTAATAGATACTTTGTTTTCTTCTTTGGGCTGATAACGTAAAAAGTTTGGCAAACCAAAAGAAACCCAGGTTTTTTTTTTATAAAGTTAAAAGAGAAGTATAAATAGAAAACTAATTTTCTTTGGTAACTTAGTTTGTTCTACTAAGAATAGAACGAAATAAATCTAGAGCACGCAAACTATAAATTCCCTTTTTTTTTATTTGGGTTAAAAGAAGCCCTTTTTCTTTTTATAATTCATAAAATTCTGAATAGGTTCGGAACAATAAATAAATTGTTTATTATACAAATAAACTATAGATTTTTTTTATATTTAAGATGATTTCAGATTCTGATTTCAGGCAGGGAAATGTTCCATTACTTTATTTCAAACCGTGTAGATTTTATAACGATACAAGTATAATTTTTTTACTATTTTCGAAGGGTTATTATCTCTACCCCCCCCCCCCCCCCCCCCCCACCCCTATAGAGGGCAAAATAATGGAGATAGAAAATAAAGTTTAAAGTAAAATTATATTATTTTTCACAGTAGAATCCAAATATGCTATCAAAAATACACACTCCAATTTGAAATTTTGAAGTTGGGTGGCCTGGGGGCAAAGTGGGTGGTTGCTCCTTGAGTTATATCTATATGAGTCACACTGTCATATCTACATGTGTCACACGGGAAACTCACACTAAGATACGCGACATGTGAATCATCTAAAGATATGTGACCCAGCTATCTCCACTATCTTGACCCTAGGCCATATAAAAGGACCTACCCAGCAACAAGGAGACACACTTGAGTAGCCAGACTTCGACGTAATATAGTAATAAGATCCTCATTGTAATTCTTTTGTATTTAGTCTTTGAAAATATACTTTAAGTCGTATTGAGTTCGACTACTTATTTAACTCTTGTACGTGATTGCATGAAAACAAACTTCCCTTTACATCCTACTGATCCCCCAAGTTTCATTACTTTATCTCAAACAGTTTAAAAGTTAAGAGGGGGGGGGGGACTTTTGGACCACCCTATATGTACGTTATGTGTGTTGCTGTGACTACGTTGTCACAATTATTACAAATTGTCTAAATTTATAGCTGATAAATAAAAATGGAGTTTACATAATAATATCTAGTACATTGTGGTTAAACAAATATCTATTTTAGACTGAACCACTTGCTTTTTATTAAAGTGTTAATTTTCATCATGTACGATTACCACAAAATATCGTTCAATACAACCAATCTAATTGAAGGAACTAAAGATGTTGAACTCTTTGTATTATATCCAATATTATCAAGTTGACTGAAATGTCAATAAACAAGTAAATTAATTAAAAATACATTTCTGGTCCATTGTGAGGAACTAATCCAAAAGCTTAAGAGAGTATTATATTTTATATTAAAACAAGGTATTGTTAGATATTTATTGCTTTTGATTAATATTTTAGTAACGGTTTTATCTTCGAAAAATGTTGCAGTTTTACTGTGTAAAATTAATTGTTTATTAATGACCAGCTTCGATTGGAACGCAATTAATTAAATTCATTAAAGTTAACCGACAGTTTTAATTAATTATTCTAATTTAGCTGACCGCAACGCTGTTTTTAATAATGCATAGAGATATGAAAAGCTAGTAAAATTTCATGGTATTTCTCAAGTCTCGTCATTTTTTTTTAGAGGGAAACAAAAAAAATGAAAAATGAAAATATAAAAATCGGCATGAATATAGCGGATTTTTTTATTTTAGTATTTGGTTTTATAAGACAATAAAATAATGGTCTGACGGCGTGGACGATCCTCTTGTCTAAACCCAGCAATCAGACCCTTATTTTATTCCAATTTTACTAACTCCGCTGTAGAGAATGGCTTTTACAAACTCTTACAAAATGAAAAATGTATACATTTTTTTATTTTTTCATTTGTTCAACTATCTTTTTTATTATTTTTAGTCCAACATGAAATTGAGTATTTTACGAGAAACATAGAACGCAACACGCTGTCTAACGAACTCGAAATTGTTTTAAGTCTCTGAACTGAGAGAAGGTATACGTGTATCGAATTTCATTCGAATCTCAATTGTTTCCTTTACTATTGTTACGATTCGAAAGCTTTAATACATACAAAGTGAAAATAGTTTTTCCAACATTGAATAAAGGTTCATTTCAATAAATTCTTGGTAGTACGTTTTTCCCCTCAAAATTCTATAGTCTATAAATGTGTGTTTGGTCGAAGATGTAACAAACGAAGAGGGCAGATTCTACCCATAATTTGTAACAAAAAAAAAACCCTGTATATACCTACCATTGAGCAAATTTTCAATAGTTTCGCCACATTAATTTTCATTTTCTTCGTTATTTGCCAAAGACAACCATGATGGCCTTAATAAGATGGGTCTAAACATCCAAATTTATTCAAACCATAATATCCATATACCTAATAAACAATTTAAAATTAAAAAGGTATTTTTTCAATTTTTTTAAAAAATTATAACCCGAGATTATACTTCGGGAAATTTATTATAACTCAAAATTCAGGGGTTTTTGCCCCAAAAACCTTGACGCAAACGTGAATACAATTATTTCTTGAAAACGATTTCGACGGTATTAATTAAAATTTCGTTCATGTAAGTACCAATATTATCATATAATTTTAAGTCATTTTCCCTTCACCAATCTAATAAATTTAATTTTGCTGAAAAGTGAAAATGTTTATGCTTTAATTAATAAATTGATTATATCATGGTTATTTTTTACTGAGTAAATAAATAAACACACAACTTAGGACTAGTAGTGGGTAATAACCGGTATTTGACGGTAACTGGTTATTTTAATAGGTTATTTGGGTAATAGGTTCTCAATCCGTCTCAATGATAAAAAAAACGAAAAAAAAAAACAATCGAATAAAATAGAATTTACCTAAAGTTGTTAATTAAAATCCGATGAATAGGGTCGCTGCAAAGATCTAATCTATTTAATATTCTCGGGCCTTAACAAGCAAAATTAACCAAAAAAGGCCAAAAAATCGGTTCAGTAGAACCGGAGATAAGACGTATGTTAGTTTCGTATGAAAAGCGGGGCCGGGGCCGAAGCGTAAACCTGAATCTGATGGTGTGAGCTGAGGTGTTACCTTAAAGACAGCCACAGGGCCCACGGCAGAGACACTCACACTAGTAGCAAAACTACTAAAGGCAGAGGAAGGGATGACGGCTCCAAGTAAGGTCCCAACCGAGTTCCTCTACCCTACCAACAAGCTGGCAAATCTTTGCCGTTTTTGTTTTGTAATAACATTATTAAAATAGAAATAACATAACTTAACAGTAGAGGGAATGGTAACGGAAATGAAGAACAGAACTGAATTGTTAATGTAACGTAATGAAGAGTGATAGTTATAATAATCACGCTTCATTAAAACCTAATACATCAGGAGTTATTATTGATACCGTTCTCGTTCCGTTAAAATTGTAACATAAAGCATCATGGAAACCTAATACCTCAGTTGTTATTGATACCGTTCCCGTTCCGTTAAAGTTATAATATTATAACGCATCATAGGAGCAGAGTACAGTGCCGCCACCGCCAGGCGGAATACTTATGAACTAAACTAGAGCTGTAACTACTATAGTGCCAATCGCAGCCGCCAGTCGGAGTATTTATGCATTAGACTAGAATTACTCGATAACGGGTATTTTTCAATATTAGGTTATCTGAGTAACAATTACCTTACCATAACAGGTTATATTTAACTGTTACGTTATTTTCAACCCACCTCTCCTAAGGACTAATCAGTTTAATGTCTGACTACAGGAATATATACAATTATGCAATACCGATTTCGACTTTAGTATGATAACTAATTTACGTCATTATCAGTTAGATGATTGTTTTACTCTGCTTAAGCAGTGTAATACCGGTTTAGACTTTAGTATAATAACTAAGTAACGTCATCCTCAGTAAGCTGGTTATTTTACACTTATGCAATTATTATTCAAAAGTCGAAGCCGGTATTGCATAATTGTATATATTCTTGTGTCCTGACATTAAATTGATTAATCCTTATAGGTGTGTGTTTATTCATTTTACTCAGTAATAAAACCATGACATCTAAAAACCACAAAATCTCCGTCATAACTACAATTGAATTAATAAATTAATCATTAAATTTTTTTTTTAATTGTTCAAAGTTGTTAAATTCTGGTAGTCATTAGATTTTGATATTTTTTAGTTTCTTGGGATAAAAGCTCTGTGAATAATTCCATAAAAGTGCTAATATTATTTATTTCTGATGTTATCCCTCAAATATTATATGCTGACGTTTCTCCGAGTTTTGTCAGATTGTTTTTTTTTATTTTATTTTCAAATGTTTTACGTTTGAGGACTTAAAGTCTTTTGATACTTGGGATATTTCCATTACTTATCTGTCCATGTTACGGTCAAAACAACATTTTTGATGAAAGGCTGAAAATACTCTATAGACTCCTTTCTGTATATTCATACTATATTCACGATTATCCTCGAGTAATACCTCTTTGCACCGATACGGACACTGAATGTTATAAAATGGCTCAAATACGATACAGAGTTTTGTCAAAGGCATGCATGGAAACGCCGGTATCTGTCCATGCCTGTATTCCTCTATTATGCTTCGAGTCCATTCTTCTCCTCCCTTATCTGTTGACTTTGCAAGAATAAACATCCTTCTATAGACTCAAAAAATAAGCCTATACTTGTTTATATCTATTTTTGTGCTTCCGAGCTTACCGAAGGTAACGGAAGCTATGTGATCGTTCTAAAGAACAAATAAATTTCCGTTTCAGACAACAGGGAACATTTTTGTTTCCGTGTCTATCTGCCAATCATTTTTTTGCGAACCAACATATCTTAAAAATTACTTGTTTGATTTTAATAAAATTTGAATGGTAGTTCTTAATTAGCCCATTGTTAGTCCCATTTAAGTTTCAACCTTCTCTGCTCATTTGTTTCTCTTCCACATCTATACAAACATACATTTATTTACACCTATAACTTCAAAACCACTCATCTGATTTTTTTGAAATTGGGATTGTTTGTCGAAAGTAGCCTGAAGTAAGCCCCTGATTAATTTCAATCGTTTGTTCCCTTTAAATTTTGCTTTAAATTTATAATTTTATTAATGTAAAGAAAAAACAACAATTTTGACAGATTTAAGAAATAGACTTCCTCGTATCCAGGGCCGGATTTTCAATTTTCGGGCCCCCCCGCGAAAAACTCCAATGGGCCCCCAACTTACCCAGGCCAGGTCCTATTCGGAAGGGGGGGGGGGGGGGGGGGGAGGGAGTTTACTGGCTAGTGTAGAATGGGAGTCCTACACTATCGGTGAGCCTGGTGATGTCAAAGAGAGTAAGAAAACTACACACTATACAACCTAATTTTACACGCACCGCATTCATTCTTCATCTCAAATTCGCTTTTGAACTACCTCGCCAAAGTTGACCGATGTGGAAGACATGTTTATTTTAACAACGCTCGCGTAAACGTTCAAATGTAAAATTGAAATTTTTGGACGGGAAAAATTAACTTATTCTATTCAATGAGACATTCAACTTTTTTAAATTAATTTTTTTTTAGTTAAATCAACACCGATACTGCTATGAAGTGTTAATGATGGCTAAATTTATAAAGCGGGCCTAAACGTTTAAAATAGAGAAAACTACGTTTTAACCAATATCTTACGTTCTAACGTAACGATTTTTATAACACGTCATACACAAAGTAATGTAAAGTAAAATTGAACAGGCATGTAAAATTTCAACCTGATACAAGCAGACGTTTTTGAATAGGGAAGAGATATATTTTATAATATTTTAAATTAGTAGGCCGGGTAGGGGAAAACAGCCCTGTTTCCCACCTACTACCACCTTCCTTTTTAACTATATCAACTCATCATGATTAATTCTTTCTCAATATTCAATACATAAGTATTTATTGCAAGGCACTCGCTTCAATGATACAAACAATGTTTTTGTCTTAACTCTGCCAGGTACAAACAGTTAATTACTTTTAATTTTGTCTCTTTTCTTACTCCGCCATGTATAAGTAGTTAGCATCGTATATTTAGTAGTGTGAATTTATAATTTATATATTTAATGAAAAGCGTAAAGAACTTCGTTCCTAACGGGTGTCCTGCGACGCCACACGTATTTTTTTTTTAAAAAAGTGTCACGTTTTGTTTAAAAGTTGTGACAACATGTTATATAAAGATGTAAGTTAAAAGTTAATGTAGATATGAGAAATAAAATTTTAAAAATCGGTTAGGCCTGAAGATGCCTCAAAGGAGGTGAAATATAGCCAAAAACGGATTGACTTTGGTGTTATTAATGCCCTAAAGACCTAAATAAGAATCATAAGCATAGTATGGAAATGAAGGGTAATATACTGCGAATACTCTCAAATAAATAATAATGCAATTTACCTCCTCACAACAACAACAATATTATACCGGGTGTCTTATAACTACTCCCCTTTCATATTAACTTTTGTAATATTTCAAATAAAAATTTTTTCAAGCTTATCCGAAAATGGGGTCTTAAATTTTTTTCGTTAGTCCTTTTCGAAGATACCTATTTTATCGTTTAGGTAAAAAAAACTGAGCTGATTTGGTTATTATGTATAATGACCAGATATATGTATTATATATCAGGGCCGCTGAGAGGATTTCCGGGCCCCAGGGCAAGTTAGCATCTGGACCCCTTTGAACAAACAACGGCTGGGGGTCCGGGGGTACTCCCCCGGAGAATTTTTTAAAATTTAAGTGCAAAAAGATGAGTTTTAAGGATTTCTGAGGGCAAGTTTGTCCTTAAAGGAAAAGAGGTTTGGCGCAGGGACGAATTTTGAAGTTTAACTAAGAAAAACACAAATAATTAAGTTGTTTTGTAGCTGGCAAGCTTAAAAATTGCATTACAAGTAAAAAATGTAAAATTTATTAATATCAGTTAATATGATTTGCCAGTCAGTTTCTCTCCTTTAATTTAGCATTGACCATATTGAATAAGGTGAAAACATCACAAAAATCTAATAGTAACTAAATGAAACAAAAAATTTTCCTACTTCCGTTTGACTCATGACACGTTAGGAAAAATGTTAAGTTTATCACAATCAGTGGCGTACCTAGAGCAGTGGGCCCTCGCCAAAAAAAATTATAATTGAAACATTTGCGTTCAGCACTGAATGGGCCCCCTTGACAAAGGTATATGAGTATAATTCCAGTTTAGATTTAATTATACTCTAAAGGGGCCCCCATCGACATTGCTGTACAAAGATAGTAGTTTCATGTTTTTTTGTGGGCCCCCCTGGCACCGGGGGACGTGCCCGCAATTCGGGCCCATAGCTACGCCACTGATCACAATATCCTTCTTGCCTTTTTTGTTGAAAAAAAAACCTTTTTCTACATCTCTGACTGGGCCCCCAGGACCGTGGGCCCCCCCCGCACCGCGGGGGCTGCGGTAGCTATATCCGGCCCTGCTCGTATCCTATCTCGTACTTTATTGATTTTAATGCTTTTACAAGCCATTATTGTCTAATTTGTTTATAGTCCAGTCGACAGGTATTAAAAATAAGGTCTACCTTGCAAAAGGTCATAAAAACTTCTTCTTTTTTTATTGTATGTACCTAGACATTAGTTTAAAACCCAAGTTTTCGACCTCCTATACCTGTGCTAACCCAGCGGGGGGGCCAAAACACGCGAAATTTTAGTGTTTCTTATAGTTTTTTCTTTATAACTCTTTACCTATATGTCCTGAAAAAAAGTGATTGTATTTTTTCTTGTAGAGCACTAAATTTGCAACAGTTTTTATATTCCTCATTTCTTCCTAAACCCTATACTTTCCTAAATATAGAGCTTCAAAGATGCAATATTGTTTTAAAAATATCAAAAAATAATATCTTTTCTGAGGACGAAAGGGGTCTATTTGTGTTATCCCACCCCTCCTAGTTAGATATTTTGGGTATATTCTACCTATGGAAGTACAAATAACCACCACTAACCACAACTACTAACCACTAGCAACCAATACTAACCGCAACTAACCAACAATAAACTAAGTTTTCCGGGTTTTTTGTTCATCCTTTCTTGTAGAGCACTAAATTTGGACAATTTTTATATTTCAAATTTTTTTCTAAAACCTATATTTTCCGAAATATAGAGCTTCAAAGATGCAATATTTTTTTGAAAATATCAAAAATAACATCTTTTCTGAGGACGAAATGTTTGTTATCCCTCCCCCACACATTGATTTTTTGGGTATATCCTACCTATGGAAGTTCAAATAACCCCCACTAACCTCCGCATCTTGGGGTTTGCAGTTATTAAAAAAAAAATATTGCATCTTTGAAGCTCTATATTTCGGAAAGTATAGGGTTTAGAAAAATATGTGAAATATAAAAATTGTTTCCAATTTAGTGTTCTACAAGAAATTATAATAAAAAAATCCCGAAAATTTAGTTTATTGTAGGAAGGTGGCGGTTAGTATTGGTTACTAGTGGTTAGTAGTTGTAGTCAGTGGTGGTTATTTGTACTTCCATAGGTAGAATATACCCAAAATATCTAACTGGGAGGGGTGGGATAACACAAATAGACTCCTTTCGTCCTCAGAAAAGATGTTATTTTTGATATTTTCAAAACAATATTGCATCTTTGAAGCTCTATATTTAGGAAAGTATAGGGTTTAGGAAAAAATGAGGGATATAAAAACTGTTACAAATTTAGGGCTCTACAAGAAAAATACGATCACTTTTTTTCAGGACATATAGGTAAAGAGTTATAAAGAAACAACTAAAAGAAACACTAAAATTTCGCGTATTTTGCCCCCCCCCCCCCCCCCCCCCCGCTGGGTTAGCACAGGGTCTAGGGGGTCGAAAACTTGGGTTTTAAACTAATGTCTAGGTACATACAATAAAAAAAAAGAAGAAGTTTATGTACTTGTCGACTGGACTATTAATTGTTTCCCCCGGTTTTTTAATCTGTCAAAATTGCTTTGATTTTTTTATATGAATCAAATTATCAATTTTGCAAAAGTTAAAGAGTTAACACTGGGAGACAGAAAGAGAAAAATAGACTCCAGCGCCGGGACTTGAACCACGGGCCTCTGCATTTCAAGTGTAGCGCTCTTTCCATCAAGTCCCGGCGCTGGAGTCTATTTTTCTCTGTATATCTCCCAGTGTTAATAATAATTATCATTTGATTTAAAGTATATTAAAGTAAATACTAGAAATCAGAAAATGAACTAGCGTTAACATTAATGAAACGCGGCGTAAACAGAAATCCAAAGCTTAGCTTTTTTTCTCTGGAAACTTATTCATGAATGAACGAGAGATGTGAATTTATCTATATCCTCTGTGATAGTAGGAAGGGAGGGAGAAACCAAGGGGCTTAATCAATATTCGAATGGATAAATCAGAGCTTTTGGAATCCGGAAAAATCCCGTCTCCTGTAATACCAGTGCTGTAATAGACTGGTAATTCCCCGACCGGAAAATATTGATTACGTTGAAGAGTTGGTATTTACTCTGGCAAGTACTAATTAACAGAATGTCCCCTCTTTTGAAAATTAAAATGACTTCATTATGATCAGTGTTTATAGAATAATATTAGGTATTGATTAATTTGAAAATTAATTGCAATTCTCGCATTGTAATTGTGTTCAGCTTATGTGGACTGTGTCGTAAATACTAGCTTCTGTAAATAGAATTATTTTCAATTAATTAATATTAATGAAAAAAAAAAAAGAAAAAATAGAATAATATTAAGTATCGATTAATTGGTAAAAGCAATTGTCATTCTTATTGTAATTGTGTTCAGTTTAAGTGGACTGTATCGTAAATACTAGCTTCTGTAAATAGAATTATTTTCTATTAATTAATATTAACGAAAAAAAAGAAGAAAAAATAGAATAATATTAAGTATCGATTAATTGGTAACAACTTATTATCATTCTTATTGTAATTGTGTCTAGCTTAAGTCGACTGTATCGTAAATACTAGCTTCTGTAAATACATAGAATTATTTTCTATAAATTAATATTAACGAAAAAAAAATAGTTGAAATAGAATAATATTAGGTATCGATTAATTGGTATAAACTAATTATCATTCTCATTGTAATAGTGTCTAGCTTAAGTCGACTGTATCGTAAATACTAGCTTCTGTAAATAGAATTATTTTCTATTAATTAATATAAATGAAAGAAAAAAAAATGTACAAATTCTACTAATTATTTTTCTTGTTTACAAAAATTGACTGCGCCTCTCTGAAAAACAAATATTTATCTAATATTCCCTTAAATCAAATCCTTTTTTAAAAAAAGAAATTTGTGAATATTGCGACTACATATTATAAGCAATAAAGATGACATAAGTTTGATATTGACTTGTTACACATGTTGGGCGAAGCTGTCCATTGACAGTACTCACAGTATTACAGACTGACAGACAGATTTTAATGTTAAAAATCAAGAACCGCAATCATTATTAAATATTTTAGCGTGTTTTTTTTTAAATATATATATATATATATATATATATATATATATATATATATATATATGTCCAAAAGTCCCCCCCCCCACTCTTAACTTTTGAACGCTTTGAGATAAATAATGAAACTTGGGAGATCTCTTCTATGCAAAGGGAAGTTTGTTTTCATGCATTCGCCCACAAGGGGCACCACCCACTTTGCCCCCAGGCCACCAAACTTCAAAATTTTAAATAGAAGTGTATATTTTTGATAGCATATTTAAATTCTACGGTGAAAAATAATAAACTTTTACTTGTAACTTTTTCTCTGTTTCCAATATTTTGCCCCCTATAGCGAGACAAAGGTATAAATGGTAGATTTCAGCACCTTGGGGCAAAATGGTGGTTGCCCCTAGTACGCGAGTGGATGTATACACACTTCCCTTTACATGGTACAGACCCACCTGTTGGATATTATAACGAACTAAGTGTTATTATTTTATTATTTTGGAAGGGTTAATTTAGCAAGATTTTTTTAAGATAGCAAATAGGAGATAACAAAAATAGTTTCAAGTAAAAGTTTATTATTTTTCACCGTAGAATCCAAATATGCTATCAAAAATATACACTCCTATTTGAAATTTTAAAGTTGGGTGGTCTAGGGGGAAAGTGGGGGGTTGCCCCTAGTGGGTGATTGCATGAAAACAAACTTCCCTTTGAATGGTAGAGATCTCCCAAGTTTCATTAATTTATCTCAAACAGTTCAACAGTTAAGAAGGGGGGGGAGACTTTTGGACTACCTTCTATATATATATATATATATATATATATATATATATATATATATATATATATATAACTTTTATACCTTATCCTTCTTCTTACATAAATTGAATTTCTCCAATCTATATTAGTCTATATAATGAAAAAAAAAAAAAAATACTAAAACTCATAAAGAATGTCATTAAATGAGAAAAGAAAAATGATAAAAATAATAAGGTGAAGGCAATGTAAAAGATAATAAAAGGAAAAGCTAGAAGTTAGTTTTACCAGAAAAATCTACCAACGAAACCTGCATTGTAATTTCTCAATCCTTTATATTCTATTCGTCTTTGTCTAGAACATTTTATTCTTTCTAAAACATTCTTTTCAACTCTTTCTAGAACATTTTATTCTTTTTAAAACATTCTTTTCAACCCTTTCTAGAACATTTTATTTTTTTAATAACATTCTTTTCAACTCTTTCTAGAACATTTTATTATTTTTAAAACATTCTGTTTAACTCTGTCGAGAACATTATATTTAACTCTTTCTACAACATTCTATTCAACCTATAATTGAACTCGAAAATATGGCGAATTTTATATCAAGTATTAATATCTCTATCTTTTATTACTTTCTGTTCGCTTACAGGTTGAGAATGATTTAGTAATAAAAATTGTATTTATTGCTTTACCTTATGACCCTATTGTAGAGGGCATTTTAGTACCGTATTGTATTACTAAACCCGACACTATTATTACCGACTTTTATGGTATTACATTTTTTTGTAGCATCGAATTTTTATATTATTTTTTTCCCTCCTTATAATAATTCTGTAAATGGAAAGAAGTAAGAGTTTACTGATATAGTTTATATATCCGTTCTAATAGTGCTTTTTCTTCTTCGATGTAGGATGAAATCGTGCTTAGATTTAGAAATAGGTGTCGGTAAAAAATAATTACAAATTAAATTGAGTTTTTACTTGAAAGGGACAGTTTTAAAAGATATCATTGAAAATCTGCTCCGTAAAAATTCTGAACAGATGTTTCAGACATTGTATTGATCTAAAATTTTATAATGGTCTCAATAAAATAATAATGTAAGTAACTCTAAATACAATAAAATAAATGTGATCAACAGTTTGAACCGATCAAGTAAAAATCTTAAGTACGGAATCGTGAAAAGGATATTTATATATGCGACATAATATTCTGTCAATTTATGTGGCACATAGCTTCCTCGCGTCATATTTTTTATACCTTAAATAACGCTAATAATAAATAAAAAAGTCCAGTCATGCACCATGACTTAATGAGCGAATTTTCAAAGAAATCTGCGTTTTATTGGATTATGATAATATAGGAAAATTTTGGTTTAGAATTTGCTCGGGTGAAAAAAAAAAATTGGTACACAGGGGTACGGGGTACAAAAGTCAAAATAGTATTTACCCTTCAAGATGCATGTCGTTGGAAAGCTCTTTAAGAGTACAGTAATTGTTGTTATTTACACTTTTATCATATTTTCACATTAAAGGGGGGTAAAATGGAAAAAACACGGTTTTTGACCCTATATGGTCAAAATTTGACCCCTAAATGGACTCCAAAAATTCTGGCCAACGAACTCATCCTTTCTTTTGATATTATTGACATTTTAAAATTTGTTTGAAATTTTTAAGTGCATCCTAAGGGGAGATATCGTCTGGAGTGACACATATATACATATATACATACATATATACATACATATATACATACATATATACATACATATATACATACATATATACATACATACATAAAAAAAAGTGTTAAATTTTAGGAATCGATTCAGAATGGTCTAAAACGGATTTCCATGGAAAAATTCGCATTACAAAATTTTTGAAGCCATTGCAATAGCGTAATTTTCTTTGAAAATTCGCTAATATATACATTCAGAATAATAAATTACATTCCGGTCAACATGTCATAAAAGTTAAAATTTCCTATTTACATAGTCCAAAGGTCAATTTGGATTGACCTATGGACAGTTAGGTCTGCAGACCTCTTTAATTAAATGTAAAAAAGAATCGTCTCATTCGTCTCATTTATTAAGGCGGAAATACACATGCTAGTAAAAAAGCATGCCAGTGGCGAATTACTAGCACGTCAGTAGCTGGCATGCTGCAGACGCTGTGTACATTTGCCAGTGAAACAGCATGCTAGTATCATCCGGATGATCGGTCTTGTGCGAGCTACTAGCGCATGACAATACACATTCCAGTCACAGTTCTAGTTTTGAAACAGGCAATCGTTTCTTGCCTTCTTTTAGCCGGAATAAATGATGAAATAATTGTATTTGATTTAATTAATTTTGATAGTTTTATTAATTGTTTCAATGTACCTTATGAAATTAACCAGATTGTTCTGTTACTTGCTAAAACTGTGTTTAAAACATTTGAAAAATCATAAAAAGACACGAAGAGTGTGGGTAAAGATTGGATAGCTAGAAGGGAATTAGGTACATGGAGCGAGTCAGTGGCTACTAAATGAAATTTGGTTCGAGGATGTTAATGGTTTTAGGAATCAATTGCGAATTCTTCCGGAGAAAGTTGATGAGTTGTTGTCAGATACCTGCGAAAGGAAGGAACGCAACTCAAGACTGAAGGGCTGAGGGAGACTCGTGCTAGCTACTAGCAACCTTGCACTGGCAGGCCTGTTTACACGTGCCTTATCAGTTCCCCCTCCCCTCGACTTGTGCCAGTGGCAAGACAAAAATCAAACCTCGTGCGATTTACTCGCATGCTATTTGATGTATACACATGCCAGTAGCTCTTCTCTGCGAGCTACTCGTATGTTTTTGTGCGAGTAACTAGCATGTGTATTTCCGCCTTTAGGGTAAGTATACAAATTAAGTCAGTCTCCCCGCAGTAACACGTAAGGTGGTCTGTACGCCATTTGACGGTCGTTTATTACAAAAACGCAATCATAGCTAAAAAAAAAAAATGAAATTTAGGCATATGTTTTGCCCCTTGAAGGCATTTAAAATAGACTTTCCCTTAACTGGAATTTTCTCCTCTTTTCAACGGTACCTCTATTTCAGCTCTTTCATCATTATTTTAGGAGCAGCGATCGATTTTTTAGAGTAACATGGTTGTACCTTGGAAAATAACAAAAAAAAATTATTGTGGCGAAACTATTGAGAATTGACCCATGATATATATATAGTGTTTTTTGTTACAAATGATGGGCAGAATTTGCCCTCTTCGTTTGCTACATCTTCGACCAAACACCCTGTATATATGTATATTTGTGCGCATGTGCAAGATAATCATATGGGCGCAGAAGGTTGAAACTTATATGAGACCAACAATTGGCAAATAATGGCCTTTCGTCCATATTTGATTAAACTCGGACGAGTAGTTTTTAATATAATGTTGGTTCGCCAAAATTGAGCGACAGACCAACAGACAGATTTTGAACCAAAAAATGCTTTATGATATTTGAAACAGATTTCTATCTTTTTTTTTTTTTTTTGAAATCGGAGATATATAAAACGTTCGTTCATCAGGACGAACATTTTACATAGCTTCTGTTACCTTCGGTAAGCTCGGAAGGAAAAAATTAGAAATCTTTATGAGGTAAGGAAGTAAGACACGATTTAAGTAACACTGATGAATTCTTCCCATGATACTTTCTTCACTGTGTATTTAGTGCTAATGATGATGAGCGTGTGTATTTAATGATCTAACCACAATTGGAGTAACACTGGCATGGACTTGAAAATACTGAATTTTTACTACGTTTTAATTAGCTTGCTTTCTTGTTTGTTTGTTTGTTTACGTGTCCAGTATAAATCTTGCAATCAATTTTTAACTAACTTCCCGAGAAGCTAGACATTTGAAACTTTTGGAATAGCTCAGAACACGATGACATGGCATTATTTTAATACTTTTAGCAGAGTTTGATTCGTTTTCAGCAAATTTTGCTGTATAGAAAGTTAGTTCGGAAAAAATTAGCAAATTATTATATTTGTTTTGACATGACCTATATTTACGATCTTCATTTTGACAAGTTTCAAATTTATTTTAGTACCTGGTATGGCTGATAATATTGTTTAAATGGTCAATAATGATTATATTAGGCCTTTTTGTTATGTAAAAACTAATTGTATTTTTACGTTTTTATTAGCTTGCTTTCATGTTTGTTTGTTTGTCCGGTACAAATCTGGCAATCGATTTATAACAAACTTCCCGAGTAGCTAGACATTTGAAACTTTTAGAATAGCTCAGAACACGATGTCAATGCATTATTTTAATACTTTTAGCCATCTTTCAGCAGAATTTAATGGGTTTTTAGCAAATTTTGCTGTATAGAAAGTTAGTTGGGAAAAAATTAGCAAGTTATTATATTTGTTTTGACATGACCCATATTTACGATCTTCATTTTGTTAAGTTTTAAATTTATGATTTTTTAAATTTATTTTAGTACCTGGTATGACTGATAATATTGTTAAAATGTTCAATAATGATTATATCAGGCCTTTTTGTTATGTAAAAAAGTAATTGTATTTTTAAGAGATAAACAATGAAAGACAGTGAAACAGGAAAAGTAAACAAAGAAATAAATTAATAGACGTGTGACAACCAGGTCTGCTTACACTTGTATCCTAGGTATCGGTTTAGTTTTTCTGCATCTGTACTTCTTTACTTGTACTCATTTTTCTTCTCTGAGCTTCCCCTACACTGGGGCATATCGATGGCATGGTTTGGATTCGGTGTTGACTAGATCCGTTGTGCAAAGAATTGTCCTTTTATAGGTTTAAGATCAGCTCTCTAGATGGTTGTCATTTATCTGAAGTAAATCAATTCGGAACTTTTTTTTTTTTTTTTTTCACTAACATTATGTACAACAATAAGAATTATATTATCAACATCAACAGAACATATTATGATTCAACAAGAAATTTAAAAACGTAGTATATAAAATGTTCTTTTTATCTTGTAATTATATTGATTGACTTTGAATATGCTTCAATGCTTCATGGGTAACATACCTATTAAAATGTTAAAAAAATGCACTAATTTAATAAAGCAGAACACGATTAACTAAATACTAATATGATCTTCCCCGATATTTTCTTGTGATAATATGGTAAAAGAATTCCTGTATGTGATGATGATGCATAAAATGTAATATTGAGGCTCTCTTAATCAACCAGCAAACGAATATAGTTATACTGATATGAATTAATATTGTTTCAAACACAAATATACAGTTTTACCTGATGGTAGTAGTAGTAGTCTAGTACTTTCTACTAGGACGGGTAGGACGAACCACTTGTTCGAACCTTGCAATTAGGCCATCATTCAGGCCCTTTTTACGCCCCGCGGTAGAGAGTTCCAGCCACTTCACACATCATACATATGTACATTTGTACCGCCGAAGCGAGTATGATGTGATCAATAGTGAGCCATATAAATCAAAGTGTCACGGCGAGGAATCGAACCCCGTCTCGTTCCACTCGAGATTTAGTGATGGCCGAGCAGACGTGGTTTAACTCACACGGCTACGCTAGCTACCTGATGGTAATAAATAGTATATTACGTTTCGAGTGCGGAAAGTAGCATTTTGCATGCGAGTGTGGAGTTTGCACCCGAGCGACAGCGAGGATAGTAAAACCACACGAGCAATGCAAAATGCCGTTTTCGCACGAGTTGCGTACCGTACATTAACTAAGATTGTTAGATTTCAATAATAAATACAGAAAAAAATAAACTTGCTGTATGTAAGTTCGTATCTCTTCTCTTGATAAAGATGGCATTAATTCTTGAATTGTATTTTTTGCCGAATTAATTATATCTGGAGGAGTATTATTCTCCACATTTTCGTCAAAGTCACTTGATTCACTCATTGTTCTTCACTAAAAACTCGATATAAACAGTTACTTTAATAAAAGAACAGCAAATTAATTTTGTTAAATGTAAACAAACTCGCTAATCGTGCGTAAAGCTGAAGAATTCTTCTTCTTTACCGCCCTAGGGTGGTAAAGAAGAAGAATTCTTCAGAACTATGAGACGCGCATGCGCAATGAATCCAGAAAGAATCACTTTCCACGCATTTAAACAGAGATACAATGTTTATATTTCTTATCAATCGTAGATAATTTTTTTTTACAAAATCAAAGAAATAGTTACTAGTACACGATAAAATTACAAACAGTGAAACAATTTAGGCTTTGTAAGCTATTTAACTATGACGCCCCCTCAACGTTCGTAAATTCTCCTATGCTTTATCATAACCGTTGGAAGGATAAAATTAATTATATAATTTTGAATTATTCCAAGAATTCCTATAATATTATAACGTTGCTTCTAAAATGTATCTAAAACTCGTAACATTAAACTATTTATTATTCGTGTTATTATAATTAATCGATTTGGGAATTTCTCGTCTGCATAATTCATCATATGCAATATGTTTAGAGCACTATTATGTTTGTTCGTGGATTATTTTAATTATTAAACTAACCGATTGTTCAAGTTCATAATTAGACCTTTTCCATTATAATTGTGACGTCCAGTTAATCATTTGTGGTTTTTCTTTTATATTACAAAACACATTCATTGTTTTCCCCTTCCCCCACAATATTTAAAGTATTTTATCCTCATTATTTATTAGGGAGAAATAATTTTGATTTGAATGCGCTCATTTGTTATTAAGTTTTTTTTTTGTGCAATCCAAAATTAAATGTGAAAATGTCACAGCGTTGTATTTTGATTTATAGGTAATCATTGTCTATAATTTAATTTATTGAACATATTTTTAACAAGAACGATATTTTTGTTAACATAATTTTGAAGGCATTAACGTCCAAATAAATCATTCAACTTAGCTTTGTTCTAAAAAATAAAATAAATAATTTCAAGATAAAAAGAGCTTCTTATATACTACGTTTTTAAATTTTCTGTTAAATCGTATGTAATGTAAATAATATTATTGTTATTCTTATATAATATATAATGTTAGTGAAAAAAAAAAAAATAGTTCCGAATTTATTTACTTCACATAAATGACAACTATCTAGAGAGCTGATAACCTATAAAAGGACAAATCTTTGTACAACGGATCTCCCCAACACCAAATCTAAACCGTACCATCGATGTATTTGAAATAATATAAATAATATAATCGATATATTTCCTGTTTTGCTGTCATTCAATGTTTATCTCTTATTTATAAAAATCACAAATTGGAAACCCGTCAAAATGAAGATTGTAAATATGGGACATGGCAAAACAAATAAAATAACTTGCTGATTTTTTCCGAACTAACTTTCCATACAGCAAAATTTGCTAAAAACCCATTAAATTCTGCTGAAAGATGGCTAAAAGTATTAAAATAATGCATTGCCATCGTGTTCTGAGCTATGCTAAAAGTTTCAAATGTCTAGCTATTCGGGAAGTTAGTTAGAAATCGATTGCCAGATTTCTACTGGACAAACAAACAAACAAGAAAGCAAGCTAATAAAAACGTAGTAAAATATAGTTTAAGCTGACTTATAGTTTTAGTTTGTTTTAGAATAAACTTCTCCACTTTTTCTATACAGAAAAATAATCGTGCTTATTATTATTATTATTAATATCATATTTAATATAATTACCATTTTGTAAATTAACTGTTAATTGTTTTTAAAATATAACATTAAATATGAAACATCATTCGACTTAATGTTAAAAAAGAAATCAATAAAAAATAAAAACTCAAAGTATTTTCCTATATTTAGACTGTA
The DNA here is from genome assembly GCA_951217055.1 of Gerris lacustris. Classification (NCBI taxonomy): domain Eukaryota; kingdom Metazoa; phylum Arthropoda; class Insecta; order Hemiptera; family Gerridae; genus Gerris; species Gerris lacustris. Next base: position 11,624,783 of record OX578283.1, on the reverse strand, counting down.
TTTACATCCAATCAAATGTAGTTTAATAAATTTATTTTTAAGCACATTCAAAAAGTATTCAACTGGTGGCTGTATACTTTTATTTTTTCGAGTTTCAATATGAATAAGCTAAATAAGGTTTATTTTTGTAATATCTCGAATACTAGATTTTCCCGGAAGAACAACTTATATAGTTTCTTAATTTAAACAATCTTCAATAGATTCGTATTTAAATAGACGACACTTTATTTTAAATAAAAAATCAAAATCGGTTTAAAGTTTGCTCAGACGAATGATAGACTTTTTAAAAACCATTTTTTGTATTAAGGGGACCTCAAAACGTGGAGATTCATCAAAATCTTAAAAAATCAAATTGTTGCGCTATTACAATTGCGTTTTCTTTATTATATACTGCATTGCATATAGATAAAGTAAAATTTAATAGTACGAGTTATCTATTGACTACAAGAATTTAGTTAACCTTTTTAATCTATAATGTTGCCTTTTTCTTTGCATCTAGTCTTAACCAATTAAAAAAATGTGTAAGAACCAAAGTTAATCCAAACTTTCTTAAACCCTTTTAAGTTACAAAAACTTAATGAAAGAAAAAAAAAAAAAAACAGTTTTCTGATTAAAAGTAATATTCCATTGGAGGGAGAGGAAGGAGTTAATGGAATAAAAAGTAAGCTACAGAGGAGAAAAAAATATTAAGATATTGGTTAGAACTTTTATAATCTAACCTGTTAAGAAGAGTTAAAAAAAGAAAAATCAGTCTTTTTTTTAAATTAAGGTTATGATCCTGCCTACCTTAATAGAGGCTGCCTTTCAACGGTGGGCGGCACCAAAGATTTTTTTTTAAAAACTGATTGAAAGGATGAATCTGCCCACTTCAGCTATTCAGAGTAGTAGTGAAGAATAAAGTAGAAGGGATTATTTTTATTTCTTTAAGCGGAAAGTTATCTAAGTTACCTCGATTTTTTTTTTTTTTTTTTTTTTATTCTTAAAAAAAGGTATCCTGGCAATTATCGAAAGGTATGATAAAAAGTAGAAGAATGATGATAGAAAGAAGGATCATGATGAATTGAAGTGAATGATAAAGTAGAAGAAAGAGGGGACATTCCAGTTTACCAAGGTGAACAAGGGGTTACCTCGAGATTTTCCAACCACCCAAAAACTTTGGAAACTTTTAATGGCATTCCATCTTAAAACTTTCCATTTTAGGGGACCGTCAAGTTAAAAAAAATTCACTTCATTTTTTTCTTTCTTTTTTTTTAAGGATTATTACAAGCCTAGTATTATCATTCTTCTTTTTTTGTAGAATCCTGTTTATTTCTTATTTTTAAGTACTTCTTAGGAAAATATAGAGAAAAAATATGAAAATAAAAACTCGGTGAATAAGTATGATAAATAATCTTCTTTCTTAAGATTTCTTTTTTCTCTATTTTTATATTTATCATTCTTTTCTCGAGTCATTTCTCTCTGGCTAAATACTTAGCTAAAAGATGATTTATAGTGTATGATAAAAAAGTTTCTTTTTATTTTCTTTCATTTTCTCCTTCTGTCTCGACCTTCTCGGTTATCTTTCATTCCACTCGCAAAGTCTTTTTGTTCTAATTTGATTAACCCAATTGAATCTATACTTAATTTCTAATAATATAGAGCATATTTTCAAAACCAGATTAAGTTTATAATTAAAAATATTTACAAAAAAATTATTATTTTAATTGGGTATATACTGTCCATGCTAATTACACACTTTTATCTAATATTTCCTCCTCTATATAAATTTGTTTTAAAAATTATACATTATTATTTAAAATAAAGGTGCCACAAACGTACAAAACAATATTTAAAGTTCATAAGCCATATGAAACTGAATTTAAATACCAAAATATCGTATTTAAATAATTTAATATTATAAATTTCACACTCACTCTATAAAAATAATAACACCGCTGGATATGAAAAGTTAATATTTCTAATCTGGTCACATTTAATACTAATTGACACTAATTGAAATCTAGATTTCTCCCGGGATATTGACTAATATCATTAAATGTCATTAAAATAAACAGTAATTCAAAATATTTAATCAACTTATGTTTTTTTAGTTAAACATTATTTTAGTTACTACTAATTTCTATTTGCAATATTTTATTTTTCCCCACGTCTCATTCCATTAGAAATTATATATACATATATATATATATATATATATATATATATATATATATATATATATATATATATATATATATATATATATATATATATATATATATATATATATATGTAGAAAAACTCCCTGGGACGAAAATAATTCCGATTTCGGCAAGCGATGCGAGAAAATTTACGGTCTTAAAGAGTATTGACAGGAGCCCCGTTCTAAAGGAGCCAGCGAAAGGGGATAAACTCAGCGGATAGGATTTTTCAAAATTGATCAATTATAAAATTGAACACGAAAAGGCGATAAATATCGTGGCGTCGCCCCGGTTTTAATTATTTGAAATTACTTGTAGTTAGAGGTCCCTGGATTCTGGAGCCCCCTGGAACTTGCTCTCCCCTATATTGAACCCCATTCCTCACTTTTTCCCTCTGTCTACCATTGGCCCAGTTTTTACCCCGTTCCAATTCTTAAAATAGCTCTATGTACTTTTTTTTTTTTTTTAAATTATTATTATTTACACACATTTAGTCTTTATACAGCCAAAAACTATTTATTTAAAAACGGCATTTAAATTGAGAATGCATACAAGTTTTTATTATCTTTCAAATAAAAGTATATATATTACATTTATTATTTTTTACAGAATCATATAATTAATAATTAATCAATTAATTAAAGATTTATTTTATAACGATCTAAGTAGTATTTTTTAACTATTTCGGAATGATTATTTTGAAATCTTTGCCCACCTATAGGGGGCAAAATATTGGAAATAGAAAAAATTGGTCAAATTAAAAGTTTATTATTTTTCACAGTAGAATCTAAATATGCTATCAAAAATATATATTTTAATTTGAAATTTTGAAGTTGGGTGGCCTGGGGGCAAAGTGGGTGGTTGCCCCTTGTGGGCAATTGCATGAAAACAAACTTCCCTTTGCATGGTAGAGATCCCCCAAGTTTCATTAATTTATCTCAAACCGTCCAAAAGTTAAAGGGGGGGGGGGGGGGAGAGAGACTTTTGTACCACCCTGTATATTAAATAGGTTTTTAGAGGTAAAGGGTTTGTTTTTCTAGAAGAAGATGTGAGTAAAACCATGCTGAGTGTATACCTGTTTCCTCCATACAATTACGTAGCAGTTGTAAGAAAGAGAAATTTATGTACTAGATACATTTCATGAAATAGTTAACAATTGTTTCGAGACGTAAATATTGTCAAGAAATAAAATGCAATGTGAGAAAGATATTTGAGAAATCTTAGGGTTGCTGTTAATGAGGCAAAGAGAGGCAAGGATGCGGTCCTGTTTGAGAGCTAGGAGCTGTTGGATCGAAAGGGATAATTATATTAGGGCTGAATGAGGATTAGAGGAGGATGCCTCATTCAACCTTTACCATTGTCTATCTATCAAAGACACTGCCTCGACCGAGCCTTCCTCATCAACCACCTCGCAACTGTAAAGACTTGTACAACATAGCCATTGTTATCATCTTCTTGTACAATCTACTACAGATTAACTTTATACGTACACATTAAACTTGTAAATATTATATGGCATCATTCTATGTCAAAGGAAATACAACTCAAAAAGATCATATTAAAGTTAAAAAAAAAAAAAAAATAATAATAATAAATAATTGCAATAGCTAACATATTACTGAATTAAGCTAACTAAAGTTGTTTTCTGTATAAAATATTTTTATTATTGTATTTATTTATCGCGGGTTTCAGTTGCCAGATGCTTCCGGAGGTAACAGCGTTAGTGATTTTGTAATTCCTGGCGTTTCGAATACACTGCAAGGATCAGTCTCAAAGGATTTGTTGCTCTTGATAAGAATCATTCTCAGAGAAACTGTTGCTCTTGATGGCTATTTTCAAAGGAGTTGTTGTTCTTGATGAGAGTCATTCTCAAAGAAACTGTTGGTCTTGATGGGTACTTTCAAAGGAGTTGTTGTTCTTAATGAGAGTCATTCTCAAAGAAACTGTTGGTCTTGATGGCTATTTTCAAAGGAGTTGTTGTTCTTAATGAGAGTCATTCTCATAGAAACTGTTGGTCTTGATGGGTACTTTCAAAGGAGATGTTGCTCTTGATGAGAGTCATTCTTAAAGAAACTGTTGGTCTTGATGGGTACTTTCAAAGGAGATGTTGCTCTTGATGAGAGTCATTCTCAAAGAAACTGTTGCTCTTGATGGCTATTTTCAAAGGAGTTGTTGTTCTTGATGAGAGTCATTCTTAACGAAACTGTTGGTCTTGATGGGTACTTTCAAAGGAGTTGTTGTTCTTGATGAGAGTCATTCTCAAAGAAACTGTTGGTTTTGATGGCTATTTTCAAAGGAGTTGTTGTTCTTAATGAGAGTCATTCTCAAAGAAACTGTTGGTCTTGATGGCTATTTTCAAAGGAGTTTTTGTTCTTGATGAGAGTCATTCTCAAAGAAACTGTTGCTCTTGATGGCCATTTGAAAAGGAGTTGTTGCTCTTGATAAGTGCCATTCTCTAAGGAGCTATTGGTTTTGATGAGAGTCATTCTCAAAAGAGGTTTTTGCTCTTAATGAGAGTTATTCTCAATTCCCCTGAAGACGAAACAGTTGCTTATGACTCCCATCAAGAGCAACTCTCTTCAGAATGATGTCTGTTATGCGTTCGAAACGTTGGAATTCTCAAAATGTCTGACATCGTCTTCTATTGCAGTTATGTGTAACATTATTAATATGTGAAGAGTATATCTCAAACATAAAATTGTATAAGGTAATAATTAGTAAATAAATATATATAGCCCACTTTTAATAACTTTAGTTGAGAGAATCTCCAGATGGTTTTTGAGGTGTATAATACAAACGAAAAACGCTAGTTCATATTGTAAGACGTTTCAACCCTTAAATTAAGGTCATCTTCAGTTGTTTATTTTTATACTAATGATGATAGATGTTGGTATTTGTCATTATTAATGAATCTCCATAGGAGAGGGTCCATTTACTTGAATTTAATAAAATTTAGTCATATGACAACTACCAACTTCAAACATTACCGGTTCTTTAACAGTCTAATACAACAAGCGCAAGAATAGCAATTAACGATTAACTGACTGAGGCCAGCAAAGCAAACTTATTACATTCGTCAAAATATGGTCCTTGGTTGGTCTGTGTAACAGTTAGGTTCACGCATGTGACAATAATATGAGTACGCATGTGACAATAACACGAGTACGCATGTGACAATAACATGAGTACGCATGTGACAACAACATGAGAATAAATTTACTGATTTGATTGAAATTTGGTATATATATATGACACTTTTAACGCTCAAGCCAAGCTCTTTCAACAGCATTAACTGTTCAACAGTATTAACTGTTCAACAGCAATATCTGTCCATGCGTTCAAGCGCAAACGAGCTTGAAATTTAAAATTCGAATTTTAGATCAGGAAAATACTCGTATTTTAGTTTGAATATTGAGACAAATATTTTTAAATAAATATATTTATTAGGATATATGTATTTATGGTCTATTGTTATTCAATATTGTTTAATTCCATAAGAAATGTTTTGCTTATGAGATTGTAATATCTATAGTGCAATAATCAATGATACAACCATTCTACTACAGAATAACTTTATGCGTACATTCAAAACTTGTAAAATGATTGTAGAATTTGATAATAATTCGAAAGAGAAGCTCGAATAATTCCCTCGAATCGATTATATTAAATTAACAACTGGTTTAGAGTTTCCCTTTTAAATTTGTTTAACGTTTTGAATCGTTGTTTGAAGGTGTATTTTATTATAAGCGAGGATTTAGTTTGTAATTCATGTTTCCTTAATCTAGCTAGTGACTTGATGTGCGAATTTATTGTTTACAATTACCTAAATCATTTCTTAAAAGTTATAAGAATTGTTTTCAAACGGGCATTATCAGATATGATCAGAAGCTAATTACTCTGTTATCATGGGTATTTTGGTTATTCTCGTAACTTATTCGTGTTAAGCTACAAACCTCGTCTTGTATAGCAACTATTTATTCCCCGGTAATGAGTTGGAGTTGGGAATAGTTTGAAGGTCATGCGTGCGGTCAGCTACAGAATGTCGGACCACCGGATTATTACGAACAAACCGCAGTATTTCGCTCCCCTTGTTAATAAATTCCAATCATGAGGAAGGAATTTCGTCGCTATTTCTAGTCGTGGAGTGTATGAAACCAAAATTAGATTCAACTTATCTTATAATAGGATACACAGCAATGGTCAAACCATGTGCCATTATCTGCTAATGATATCATTCATTACTGCAATTAATGGCGTTAATCTTTACCCTCTCATTTCCTTCCAACACAATAAACCATTACTAAAATCAAGTTGTTGACACAGGTAGAGAAGGGTGAACCCCTTTATTTCGTCGGGTTTGATCTCCTTAATGACCCGGGCAATTTTATCGTCCTTTTTGTTTGAAGTGAAACTTCTTTTGGTTTGGATGAAACAAAGTTTGTAATTCGAGACTCGTCTAAGTGAACGATTTTTTATGGGTAAATCAACTGCCGGCTTAAGTCAGCACCTTCGGTAAGCTCGGAAGCAAAATTCAAGATAGAGCGGCTAATTATTTTGAGTTCGCTATATTTTTCCTGTGTGCGCATCAAAAAGTCTTAATTTCTGCAAAGTTTCATATTTTTTTCTCTTTTGAGTCAAACGTTATTGGAATCGTAAAGAGTGACAGACAGACACAGATGCTAAACTGTAAGGGTTTCTCTTACCAACGAAAACCTAAAAATACGTGTGGTGTCGCGGGACACCCGGTAGGAACGAAGTTCCTTACATTTTTCATTAAATATAAATTATAAAATCACACTGCTAAGTACGTATACATTGCTAACTACTTATACATAGCGGAGTTAGAAAAGAGACAAAAAAATGCAACGAACTGTTTGTACCTAGCAGAGTTAAGGCAAAATTAAAAAAAATCATTATTTGTATAATTAAAACAAGCGTCTTACTATAAATATATATTGAATACAAAAAAAAAGTTGATCATGATGAGTTTATAGTGAAAGAGTATGTTTGTTAAAGGAGTTTGGATTGAAATAGGACTGTTATAAATATATCTCTTCCCTACTCTACAGCTTCTGTTTGGTCAGGGTGAAATTTTACATGATTATATTTTATTTATTTACAAAACGTACATTTTTCGTTCTTCAGAGCGATCACGTAGCTTCCGTTACCTTTGATAAGCTCGGAAGCAAAATGTTAAACCAAGTTTTTCGTACGATTTTTTTTTTTTTTTTTTTTTTGCTCTATTCCTTTCTTTTGTAAAAAAGAAGAAAGCAGAAAAGTGACTCCTTAAAAACTAAAAAGTAGGAGGGAGTAAAAGATAGAAAACAACTTTATAAAATATGTTAGGTGCTTAAAACTTTTAGTTATGTAACACGATGTAAAATTCACATCTGCATTTACCTACAATAATATTCCTCTAACAAAAAAAGAACCCTTTTTTTTTACCGTGAAATAAAAGTGAAATAAAGGCTTTTGAGTTTCACTCTGCCCACAGCTATTTACACTGGGTAAGTTTCAAGTGAAACATATGAAGCTCACAAAGAGTTGAGAACAACTGAACTTTACTTCACAGAGAAAAAGTATTACCTCTGAAAACAATTTAGATGTTTTAAAATGGTTCGAATTTGACTTTGAAAGAAAAAAGTATTTTAACGCGTCGTACTTCAAACTACGTATAATCCCTTTTTTTGTTTAAATGAAAATGTTCAAAGAAAAAAAAGTTTCTATAAATACATTGTTACGTTTTATTTTTTTTCTTCTTTCCAGTAGGTTTTTTTTTTTACGGGAACATATTAAACAGCTATCGGTAGAAAGTTTAACATTTGTATCAATAGGAAATCGAAAGCAGATTAGAATTATTAGTTTTTTACTTTCTCAAATACAACGTGTGTTTGGTGAAAAGGAATTGTGATGGTAAGAGAACTTTAATTTCGAGATTTGGATGGATTGAAGTCCCCCCCCCCCCCCCCCCCCCCCCCCCCCAAAAAAAGAAATTCCTCTAATTTCTTTCTACATCTACAGAGAAGTAAAGTCTACTCTATTTAACTGTAGTCGATCAAATTTGGGATATATTATATTCAATCATACCCCTAGGCTTAAAACTGTTGCATGATGACAATTCGTGCATTTCAGTCATCATTAAAACCTCTCAACTTTGTTGTTCCTTCCTATCATACTGTATTAGCAACAAAATTAAAAAAAAAAATTACTTGAATACGAGTCTGCAAGACAGTGAGACATTTTTATGTAACGCTTTTTGGTTTCGTTTTTTGGTAATGCTTGTGTAAAGCTTTTTGGTGTCGTTTTTTGGTAATGCTTATCGAGTTTATGTGCCAAAGTGAAGACATGAAAATGTAAAAAAATCGACCGTGCAGATTCTTGCGTTTGTAAATTATCAATTTAATCGAACATATGTTGTGCATGAAAGGAAGTACTTTTCTTCTTTTCCAGGTTATTAATAAGTAATCTTTTAGCTTCGTCACCCATATTTTTATAATGAATCCAAAAAATGATAGTACCTATAACAAAAATAAAAAATAATAAAGCAAACAATAAATTTTATGAATACATTTAAAAATACTCTGCCAATTTATGTGGCACATAGCTTCCTCGCAAAGAAAAGACCAAATTATGAAACATACCTTGATAAACATAATCAAAAAGTTGGAACGGCGTGGCTCTGTTCCAGTAAATATTTAATAAAGTTGAAGAAATTTAAACATTTGTTGGAGAAACAAAGCCTCCAACAAGCACCAAAAGTTAGAGCACATATAATTAATAACATATAAAATAAACAAATATAAAACTGCAACCAAATCGTAGAAACCGCTGTATAAACAGTTTTTTTTTTTATTTTACCCCCCTCAAAACTAAAAATAACACAAAATAGAATATAACAAAAATTAATCTACTATGCAAGAGCTTTTTAACGATATACATCATATTATAAAAGATTAACTTTAACATTTGTACCCCTGTACTCTGAGGTACCAATTTATATTTTTAAAAAACAAACAATACAAAAGGGCATTCATTTAACTAATAAATACGTATAAATAAAAACCCTAATATCAAAAAAGTATTAAAACCCTTTAACCTACAACAAAATTACAAATCGGTACAAAAGTATATGTACAAATTTTTTAAAAAATCAACAAATAAAATAGCTTTAATATACATATCAAGGCCTTTAAAATGATATGCGATACAATATTAAAAACAAAAAAAAGTGGTCACGTGACACGGCTCACGGGAAAAAGTTTACTCTCATGTTCTCAGCAAGTCGGATGAACTAATGAAATAAAATATACTCAATTTGAAGAGCATTAGTGTGAGATTCAATCGCCGTAATCAGAAATAAAATCGGCCAACTATTATAGAAACTATGGCCATTCAAAGACAAAAATGGAAAAAAATAAAACCAAAAAATAACAAAATTATCACCATCTAGGGCAGTGGTTCTTAACCGGGGGGCCGCGACCCCCCAGGGGGCCTCGAAAGGTAGTTAGGTACTAGGTATATTATATTTGGAGATTTTAAGGGGGCCGTGGTTACCAAAAGGATAAGAACCACTGATCTAGGGTACAACCGATGATGATACGACAAAAACTCATAGGACTAAAGTTGTAGATCTTTTAAAATCAGTCACCACTTGTGCTATCCATTTTCTAATACAACTTACCGTTTAGCCGCAATAAGCCCACAAACCAGCTTAAAAATCAAGTCACCCATTTTTATTTTTTTAAGGGGGGAAGGAGGGGGAAAAGTGAACTTTGTATAATTATTTTGGTCCACAATATGGACGTTGCGCGTCGAATGGCGCTAACCACAATTCTCTAGCTCTTCTGGAAGTGGGTAAACATTAATGTCAGTCAGTGAGTCAGTAAGCCATGCTGCTTTATAATATAAGACATATTATTAATTTAGCACGATTTAAAGTGCGCAGAAGGTTGATATTAGGCAGGTGTTATCTGCAGGCTACTTTCGACAAACCATAAAAATTTCATAAAAATCAGATGATTACTTATAAAGATATAGCTATAAATAAATGTATGTTTGTGAGCATGTGGATGACAAACAAATAAGCGCAGAAGGTTGAAACTTATATGGGACCAACAATGGGCTAATTATGACCTACCATCCAAATTTCATTAAAATTGGACGTGTAGTTTTTAAGATATAGTGGTTCGCAAAAATTGAACGACAGACCGACAGACCGACAGACAGACACGGAACCAAAAATGTTCCCTGATGTCTGAAACGGATTTCTGTCTTGGAATTTTTGAAATCGGAGACCTAACATTTTTTCGTTCTTCAGAACGATCACATAGCTTCCGTTACCTTAGGTAAGCTCGGAAGCAAAAGTAATGTTTATTAGGAATAAAATTCTAAGAGTTATGGCGTTAGTCTGATGCAAATCAGAGCAGTTGAACAGATGTTGTAGTTTAGGGGGGGGGGGGGGGGGCGGCTTTATTAGAGTATTATCAAGAGTATTAAACTGCTAAGGGCCAGACGGAATGATGGTCGGAGTGTGATAGGGATGGAGGAGAGGGTGTCCTTGAACGAACCAATCATTCACAATCATAACTCAGCCGACCTCTAAGAAGCGATGTAAACGAGTTCAGTTAGCTCCAACCTTTTTCTATTCTCCTAGTACAGTGTACAGCGTTTTAGAATCGCTTGGGGAGGGGACGCCCTAGCGACAGCGGTACCAAGCGCGATAGTGGGAGACACTATCCCTCTACCAAGAGCGGACAGACTCGATTGAACACCTCCTATACCTTCCTAATACCCTGATCCTATATTTTTCCCACTCGTGTAACGTAACGCTTTTCGAGGTTAATGTGCCATAGCAAAAACATAAAAATGTCAAAAATTAACAGGTGCCTTTCAGTCATCATTAAAACCTTTCAACTTTGTTGTTCCTTCCTATTATTCTTTATTAGCAACAAAATTAAAAAAATAACAGATGCCTTTCAGTCATCATTAAAACCTCTCAACTTTGTTGTTCCTTCTTTCTATACTTATATTTGGCAATAAAATTATAATGTGTTCTATTTATTCTTCTGTTCTACTGAATTGAGTCAATTTGATTTGTTACTTAATGCAATTTATTTCAAATCTTTATGTATTTAAATTTATTTCTATTTTAAAACTTTTGGATCGATGTGTGTGAAGATTAAAGTAGGCTAAGTAAACCCAATACTAATAACATTAAGTGGTAAGTTAACTCTTTAAAAGAAACGGTATAAAATCTAGTGTCTATTAGCTAATTGTAAAAGGCACTTCATTCCACGTTAGAAGCAATTTAAATAAATGTAACTTAAAATAAGTATGCATTAATTTCTAATGCGGATTTATATTAATTTTTACATTTCTGTTTCGACTTATTTAATTCATAAAAATCTCTCAACTTTGTTGCTCCATGTACACTGTACACTGAATACTGTTAATCGTTACTTTTGGGTTATATTTGAATCAATAATATACCTCACTTTTAAATTATTTGGTTGACATATCGATCTAATATATTAAAGGTTAACTTTACCACAAATGCAATGTGATTTTTTCCGCCCCATTTAAAATGCAAGAATGTCATTTTATGGAATATAATATACTTTTTAATGGATATTTTCAAGTAAAACTCATATTATACCTCGAAATGCGCAGAGAAAAGAGATTAATGGAATAATTGAAGTTGGTTAAATTTCTTTGGTCGGGATGGCAACGAAATTTAATCATTATTCACAATCATTTAATGATTGCTTGATTTCAATCAAAATTTTAATTTGACAAATCTGGCTTCATTATGTTAAACACGCTTTATTTCATTTTCTATTCTGTTTGGTTTTTGTTTCAGGATTTTAATTGGATTTCGAGGAGGGAAATATGCAGCGATCGTCTACCTTGGGTGCTACGGAATGTTGGCTGTCAAATCTACTGACATGATGATTATCATCAGATATCCTATTTTGTAATGTAATCCAGTTTTAATATTATATTGGATTTGAATTTTGATAAGGGAAAGTAATAAAGTGATGAATCGATTGGCATACTCTTCAATTGGATTGTGAACAAAATACGACTCTTAAATTGCCTCGATGTTCCAAGCTGTAACAAAGCCATGATACCTCTGTTGATATTCTGCCTGTGGGCGGTGCACGCTTGGGCCTGCCCGCCTTCCTGCAGCTGCAAGTGGAAGGGAGGTAAACAGACCGTGGAATGCATCAATAAGAGTTTGATCACGATTCCCCAGGGTATCGATCCTGGAACTCAGGTCTTGGAATTCTCCGGAAACAACCTCGACCGACTTCTTCGAGAACGGTTTCAGAAGATGGGTCTCATCAATCTCCAAAAGATTTTTATGCCTCGGTGTCGGATAAGGCATATCGAGGATCAAGCGTTTTCGGGTCTGACGAATCTCGTCGAACTGGACTTGAGCGACAACATCCTCTCCAGCGTACCCACTCCGACATTCGGTTACTATAGAGCTCTCATGAAGCTCAACCTTAACGGAAATCCTATAACAAGTCTTAGAACCGGCGCTTTCGAACCTCTTCAATATTTGAATACTTTGGACCTCAGTATGTGCGCCATCGAATCGGTCGAAGACGGTGCTTTTCAAGGTCTTAATAATTTAGAATGGCTTAAATTGGACAACAACAAAATACCTTACATCAAAGGAGCTAATATTTTACCGGAAAATCTCCACGGAGTAGATTTACAACAAAATCCTTGGCAATGCGACTGTAAACTTTTGGATCTAAGGAGTTGGCTCAATACGTACCAAGTTCCACAGTCGGTAGAGCCGATGTGTTCCTCGCCGACTAGACTCAAAGGTTATCATGTCAAGGAATTGGACATCGATGATCTGGCTTGTGTTCCGGACGTCTCCCCTACGGCTCTCTACCTGGAAATCGGAGAGGGTAGAAACGTCTCGTTATTGTGCAGAGTTTCGGCCATCCCGGAAGCGAAGGTCTCCTGGTGGTTCCAAGGTAACGTCTTACAGAACGATTCGACAGTAGCTCCCGGTTTACATCTGTATTATTTTGTCGAAGAGGGAAGCATCGATAAAACTTCCGAGCTTTTTATTTTTAATACGAATGCCGAGGACAACGGTACATTTGCGTGTGTAGCCGAAAATCCGGCCGGCAAATCTCATTCGAATTATACTATACGAATTATTCTTAAGGAAGAACCGGTTATTAGACTGACCGTTTTCCCTTACGAATATCTTGTAATTATTTCTGCTACGCTGTCAGTATTTTTAATACTGTTCATAATATGCATTTCGCTTTGTGTGGTCCAGTGTAGAAGAAACAAGAAAAGGAAGAAGAAGAAGGAGCGGTCCAAGGGTAATAGTATACAAGCTTCACACTGTCACGTGGATAAAGCCACTGTGGCTCGGGAAACCGATGGTAATACCAATCTTCAACCTACGAGAGTCAATTTACCGGCTAAAGTAAACGGCGCGGTTATAAACAAGGGGGATCAGGAGATGGTGGTATTCTCAACGGAAACAGGGGGACAGATTCCACAACCCGTTTTCACCGGTCCGGGTGTACCGTCTCCTTATCCTGAGAAGAATCCAGATCTGATCAGTGACACCGGAAGCAAAGAATGGAGGAGAGAAGACATGGTTGACGGAGAGGTTCCTTGGAACGGTGTTGTGGGAAGAGATGTGATGCCCAAGCACCTCACCGCCGACGTCCATCTCTCTCCGAGTAAATTCATCGGCCCTGACGGCTACCCTATAGACTACGGTTTACCCAAACTTCCCGCTCATTACACCATGGTCATGCCTCCTTCTTCCTTTTACAGGACTCTCCCTCATAAAACCCGGCACCAAGGGGTCAACCCGAGGTTCTCCAGGGAGGCCGAGTTCGTCAACAAACCCGTCCAGCCCGCGCCCTTCGAGCACTTCTCAGGGCCGGCGGGCGTCAGATACACTGCGGAGGGCTACCCGGGTCTGGGCCCTCCTCCGTTCCCCTACCAGGACCCGTTCCTGTCGCCTCCCGCACCTTACAAGAGTGACGCGTGTGGCGCACGAATCGCTTCCGGCCAGTGGTCGGAATCGTCACTCGATTCGACGCGCACCCACAGCGTCGCCGCCCAAACGGGTGACCCCAAGAAGAAACTCGACGACCCTAGCAACGTTTTGACGGAAAGCCCCGACGAGGGTTACGAAGGTGAAACCAATGACTCAACCGATATCTGACGGTCGAAAAACAATCCGCCATCTTAAACCGTGCCGTAAAACTACGTTTCGAGTGACGGATACCAGTCTGATTAAGTGACTCTGAAAATCAATTTTCAAAATCGATACATCTGTAAAATAAAGAAATGTCTCATGACGGGCTATAATATTGAATCAGGCTTCGAGCCATAAAATATTGTATTTCATCATCTCATCTCTTCAGGATACATAAATCTATATATTGTTCACACGGTAACATCATCACGGGCCGCTGAGTAATGCGATCCAGATAGTTACGGTTTCTCTTATACGATCCTCCTGAGAGAAGCACATTGGAAAACACTTTTCCAATCTCCTCGGCAACTTATTGCCAAGATTCTTCTCACTATAATGACCCATAAATAGCGAAACTCGTTGCTTTTCTCTTCCCCCTTATTATTTATAACTATTACTCGGAATATGAACTCGGTTGATAAACCGACTCCTCGAGGTTATAATTCAAACTTATACACTTTTAAATTCACTCTCAAACTTTTGATTTATTTTAGTTATTCTTCGCAGTAGAAGAGATGATACTTAGAGTTAGGCATTAAAATGCAGGGTTGCTGGTACTGCACCTAGGAAATTATCTCACCAATGATACAATGCATAAGAATAAAGTAACGCATGAAGTATTGACTATAACTCATTTAAAATTTACCAACATAAAAGTTGATTTTTTTTATATAATATAATCTTATTCACTCGACACCATAAACGACACTAGCTGTATTTATGAGCCATAAATGGGTTCTACAATAAGGATTATTTATTATTTCAAGATAGAAGCAAGTTATCTTAACACACTCTTTACAAGATACCTTCATATGAACCTACTTGTTAAAACCAATGTTCTATTAATTACACTCGTTTATCCAATGACATCAAAAGTTAAGAGCTCTGTTTCCTTATAAAAATGAAAATAGTACAATTCTAATGGCCAGCTGGTAACAACGTATTACTTTAACAGTTTATTTCTATTGGTCAGTATTCACATTGACACCAATCTAAAATTCTTCAAATATTACCTCTGTAGAAGAAGAATTCCTATTGGTTGACGTTATAATATAAGCTCATTATTATTTTCTTATCTTGGACAGCTTTTTTGTGTGCATTTGATTTACAAAACTATCAAAAATGTAATATTCTTAATTGCTCTATTCTCTAAGGTGACTTTCACGCCGAAAAGACAGGGGACGGAAGACGTAAGACAGAAAACAAGAGACATGGTTGTTTACTAACCGATGCATTACAATATTATTAAAAACTAATATTGTTTTCACACTAAAGAGACACGTACTTATGTCTCCCCACTGGGAAAGGTTTTCTCCTGTCTCTTGTCTTGTGTCTCCTGTCTTCTTTATTATGTCCCCTGTCTTCTTTATTATGTCTCCTTTCATTTGTCTTCTGTCCCCTGTCTTTTCAGTGTCAAAGACGCTTATTCCAAAAGAAAACTTTAAGTGCCACCTATTTAATACAAATAAGAAAAAAACACCGTATTAATTTCCTACGTTTCTTATCAAATAATTCAGCCACACAACAAAAATATAGTATTTCCAATTGATAAATATGATACCAACATTCACATCTTATTAGTCAAAATTCAATTACATTATTTGTGTCTATCAATAATAATTATGATGGCCGTAATTGAGTTTATCCAATTCTTATAATATCAATTTATATTCACATTGTAACAGTGGCAATAACTCAATTTTACTCATAAGCTATCCTAATAATTGATTTAGCCATTTTATTATTATTAAACTCCATATAAATATTAAATGGCGTCTTAATAGTGATCCAAGCAATATGGTGGAACTCATTCTGTTTAAGGTTATCTAAACTTAATGATAATGATGAATTTCCTTGATTCTTCTGCTCAATTTGGTTGCACCTTGTACATTTTCATAAATTTATTCGTTTTATAATAAAATAAATAACTAAATATATATAGTAAATAGTATTGACAAAAACTTTAATAAAACTTTTTATTTTGGGTGAGAAATAATGTTATTGTATCCTTAAATAAAGAATAATTCAAATAAATAAAAAGTTTCGTTAGCCTGTCATTTGACAATTAAGAAAAGAAAAGTTGAAAAGAGAATTAATGAATTAAACAAATTGTGATTAATTATTATTATTAACACTAGAGCTTGTTTTCACAAATTGAGCAATAAAAATTAACCATTTAAAATCTAATTATGTGTATATATATATATATATATATATATATATATATATATATATATATATATATATATATATATATATATATATATATATATATATATATATATATATATATATAAACAGTGTATAATTATTTTATATCCGTGCTAATATAGATAAAGAAAGGACATTACTTTTAAGATCAAAATTATAATAATATAAAAACAAATCAAGCTCTAAATATTAAAAATTTAAGTGAGGTTCAAGAATTTAAAATATTTTCCCTTTGAAAGGAATTAATTTTTGACACCTTATTTAAATGATCTTGGATCATATGCTCAACTTAAAAATTGTAAAGTAATATGAAATCAAAATATAACAAACCTACATGTAATTTGTAAAGAACATCATATTTGTAATTTTTATAATTTTTTTTTTGTATAAAATCATTTAACAGGTTATGATTGACTTGATTTATGTATTTAAATTAATAATTATGTATTTATTGATTTTTTTAATTATTATTATTATTTTTTTTTTTTAATTACTTATTTCTTGGTTATTTAGTTGTATATATTTTGTTTGTATAGTTCTATGTATATTGTCAATAAATATCAATTCAATTATTTATAATATTTAATATTTTTTGTATAGTTTTAATTTTGAATATTAGTTTATTCAAACATTATTAAAAAAATAGGTTTTATAAGTTTTTTATCAACTGTGGATAAATATTGTAGATACATACGTGTGTATTAGGTCTTTTGGATTTTATCAGATAGCGTCTTAACCCTAAACACCCAATGACCCTAACTATTATTTAAGATTTAAATTGTCACTTGTATTATTTTAGAAATTTGTGTCTCCACTTAAAATTATTTGCTTACATGAGTAAAGAGTGGCACTTCTTTAGATTGTTACTCCCTTTATAAAAAAAACCAGAGGGGAGTAACAATCCAAAGAAGGTGTACGGAATATTCTTCTTTAGACTGTTACTCCCCCTTATAAAAACAGAAGTGTGATATTCCTTTGTCCAAAAGTACATTTGACTAAACATCCCTTTGTCTTACTAGTTATTTAGTCAAAGTCATTTATATTCAAAGAAAAAACAGGGGAGTAACAACCTAAAGAGTTCTATAAAAATAATGTTCTAAGAATATGACTTGTTAATATTCTCTATAAATTATATAGCAGATATACAATGAACATAGAAGCAGTAATAAAACCGTACATCTTTATTCTTTAAAATGTAAAGTAAATTTACTCAAACCATTTAGATAAATATATATATATCTAAATTACACTTAATATAAAATATATAATCAGACGGAAATAACTTCTGCACCCTTATTCTTTTTTGGGGGGGAGCAAAAACTAGTAGAATCATCCAATAAAAAAGAGAACAGAAGCAGCACTAAAGTTGGTGAAAAGGTTAAGTTATTTATGCAAACATTGGTTGTCGAGATTTTGACACGAGTCTCAACGAGGCACCAGATGTTGACTCCTGACTCTTTACTATATTGACTCTTGTTTAGTTATATTTCCTTTCCTGTGTATTACTGTTTCTTCTTTCGTTGCGAAGTTGATTCTTATTCGGGTGAGTTGTTCTTTGGTAGTTTTGGGCTCTTTGATTGATTGCCTGTTTCAGCTTCACTAACTTTTCGGGGCCCTAATAATTTTTTTTTCTTTCCTTTTTCTGGGGGCCCCTTTGTAGGGTTGTTCCACTGTCTAAACTTTCATTCAATTTTGGCTCTCTCCCCCCCCCCCCCCCCCCCCCCTCCTGTATTTTTCGTATCCCCTTCATAAAACAATTTTTTTTGCTCTCTCCTAAATAGGTATATCGATTTCCTTTTATTATTTCTTTATTTTATTTTACTTAACTTTGGTTATTTTTCATTTTTTTCATATTTTTCATAAATATTAATAGATCATAAAAAAACCTTACCCAATTTATTATTTAAGAATATAGTATAGAATAATTCGGTGAATTTGTTAGAACATTTTTACATTAAAACTAAATATAATTATGTATCTTTGAGATCTTGTCGTAATTATATTACTGTCTGACAGTATAACTATCTATTCAGTTAGCACAATGTACTGCTCTATCATAAAAATAAATTGTTCATTCAGCATAATTTACTGTTCTGTTAGTAAAATGAGGCTGTTCAATCAGAATAATTTACTATTTAGTCCATTATTATAAATTGTTAAGTACAGCATAATGTATTGTTTAAGCAGCATAAAGTATTCTTTTGTCAGAAAAATAAATTGTTCAGTTTGAATAATGTAAACAGTTCATTATCAGTCAGCATAATTCACGGTTCAGTTAGCACAATGTACTGTTCCGTCAAAATAAAGAACTGTTAAATCAGAATAGTTCATTGCTTCGTCAGCGTAAATATAATAATAAATTGTTCTGTCAGAATAAAGAACTGTTAAATCATAATAGTGCATTGCTTCATCATTATAATGCACTGTTTCATTAGAATAATTAATTGTTCCGTCAGAATAATGTACTGTTCCGTTAGAATAAAGAAATGTTTAATCAGAATAGTACATTGCTTCGTCAGCGTAATTGTAATAATAAATTGTTCCGTCAGAATAATGTACTGTTCCGTTAGAATAAAGAAATGTTTAATCAGAATAGTACATTGCTTCGTCAGCGTAATTGTAATAATTAATTGTTCCGTCAGAATAATGTACTGTTCCGTTAGAATAAAAAAATGTTTAATCAGAATAGTACATTGCTTCGTCAGCGTAATTGTAATAATAAATTGTTCCGTCAGAATAAAGAACTGTTCGATCAGAATAGTGTATTGCTTCGTCAGCGTAATGTACTGTTTAATTAAAATAATTAATTGTTCCGTCAGAATAAAGAACTGTTTAATCAGAATACTGCATTGCTTTCTCATCATAATGTATTGTTTAATTAGAATAAAGAACTGTTCAAGTGCATTGCTTCGTCGGCGTAATTAGAATAATGTGCTGTTCCGTCTGAATAAAGAACTGTTCAATCAGAATAGTGCATTGCTTCGTCGGCGTAAATAAAATAATGTACTGTTCCGTCAGAATAAAGAACTGTTCAATCAGAATAGTGCATTGCTTCGTCAGCGTAATTAGAATAATGTACTGTTCCGTTAGAATAAAGAAATGTTCAATCAGAATAGTACATTTCTTCGTCAGCGTAATTGTAATAATAAATTGTTCCGTCAGAATAAAGAACTGTTCGATCAGAATAGTGTATTGCTTCGTCAGCGTAATGTACTGTTTAATTAAAATAATTAATTGTTCCGTCAGAATAAAGAACTGTTCAATCAGAATACTGCATTGCTTTCTCATCATAATGTACTGTTTAATTAGAATAAATAACTGTTCAAGTGCATTGCTTCGTCTGCGTAATTAAAATAATGTGCTGTTCCGTCAGAATAAAGAACTGTTCAATCAGAATAGTGCATTGCTTCGTCGGCGTAATTAGAATAATGTGCTGTTCCGTCTGAATAAAGAACTGTTCAATCAGAATAGTGCATTGCTTCGTCAGCGTAATTAGAATAATGTACTGTTCCGTCAGAATAAAGAACTGTTCAATCAGAATAGTGCATTGCTTCGTCAGCGTAATTAGAATAATGTACTGTTCCGTCAGAATAAAGAACTGTTCAATCAGAATAGTGCATTGCTTCGTCGGCGTAATTAGAATAATGTACTGTTCCGTCAGAATAAAGAACTGTTCAATCAGAATACTTGATTGCTTCGTCAGCGTAATGCACTGTTTTACCAGCATAATTCCCCTTTTTTGTCATACTGAAGTGTCCATTTCAGCACTTGCAAAGTTTACTGAGCGAATTTTTTCTTGTTTGCTTAATTTAGTATTTTCATTGAGTAGGCCAAAATTTCCGTTTTTTATGTAATTTTGAGGGATTAATTGTCTAATTATTTTTAACTATGTAAACTTTTTTCACAATTATAAAAACAATTTTATAATTGAAGAATAGCCTGATTTTCAATGTAATAATTAATCTTATACCTTTGTTGTACCAATTTATAGAAGTCGTTATTTATTACAAGTCATAAGAATAATTCATTTCCCACAATCAATTTTTATGTAGGGCAAATCATTTTTTTGAAAGGATCCTGTGACGCTGTAACTCAGTTTTATGTTGATCACATATTTTTATACAAAAAGACCCGTTTAAATGTATATTTTACACAAAATTATATTTATCTATTGCCAGGACGGAATATTGCGACGATATTTACACGTCTAATACTTTTGTTATATTAAGGAAAACAGATTTATGTATTATAATTTATCTGGGTGTGGTTAGCAATCTACTTTAATATAGATATATATATATATATATTTTTTTTTTTTTTTTTTTTTTTTATGCACGTGAAAAGTGTTTTAAGTTAAAAGTCATACATAACTATTCATTTCTGTATTTCTGTTTCTTTTTTAAATTTCCTAATGTGATAAAACATAAATAATATTTTTAAATACATGTATTTTTTTTTTCATTTTTGTATTAAGGAGAAATAGTAAACTATAAAATGGTATACTGTAAATAACAAACAATAACAAAAGTTTTTCATTTCTTTGCAAAGTTAAGAAAAAAAATTAATTATTGTTGTTAATATATATATATATATATATATATATATATATATATATATATATATATATATATATATATATATATATATATAAATAAATATATATATGTATGTATATATATATATATATATATATATATATATATATATATATATATATATATATATATATATATATCTATATATATATATATATATATTTATATATAAATATTATATATTATTATGTAATAAAATGTCTCTAGTCATTATAAATAGTATTGTAATATATAATAATAAAAAATAAATATATAAAATGCGTTAAACTGAATTTGTTCAGTCAAATAAACAAAATAAAAATATGTTCAGAAAGGAAATAGAACTTGGACATAAGGATGAAACGATAAATGAATTGGGTAATAAAGAAATATATTTGAAATAAATTTAAAATATTAAAACCCTTCGACTGCAGTCTTATTGTAAAACACAAATTCAAATACATTAAAAAATTGGTTAAAATTGATAAAAATAAATTTTTAGTAATAAATTATATATGTTTTGTAATAAATATTTTGTACATAATGAATATAGGTAAAAACAAAAATAATATACATTCTACGAAAAATAAATTAAGCAAAGAAATTATCTTTTTTTCCCTATGGATTGTATGTAAAAGAAATTATATTTATAGAAGTATGCGTTACATATACATATATGTAATATATAAATATATATATATATATATATATATATATATATATATATATATATATATATATATATATATATATATATATATGAATGTATGAATCGTAAAATTGTTATATAAAATTATGTATTTGAGAGTTTGTTCTAATAAATTTGTTTTACTTTTTGTTAATACATTCTAGCTATAGATAGCTATTGTCATTAATTTGCTCTTGGTAACTTTATTTTTATTTAATTTATTTACTTATTAATTATTTTTATTTATTACGTTTATTTATTTATTATTTTCTATTAATTTTACTTATTATTTATTTATAAATAATTATGTTATGTATATCATACATTTTTTTTATTTTGATTTACTCGTATTAGGTTTTTTTAAATTTTTAAAAAATATGCGTTTATTTAAACGCTGTTTTAAATTAAAATTAAAACAACGCTGTTTTAAATTAAAAATTAAAACGCTGTTTTTTTTTCTTTTTGAGTTATATATTTCATGCTCAAGGTATTAAATATTTGGTGAAATATTGATTTTTATTGTTTATTAATTAATATTCTTGTTTTTATCATATAATATTACAATATTGAGTTAAACTGATGATTTTAATAAAAAAATCGATATGTTCGATATCTCGGATTTATCGAAATAATGAAATTCGATATTAAAAAGAAACGAGGCAGAGCTTTTTTTGGACTTTTGGGAGGGTCTTCTTTTCGATGTTTCTTCTGGAGAATGTTGATGTGTCGATATATAGAGAGATCAATATCGATATTTTTTTGTCCAATATATCGATATTTTTTATATATCGACAAAGATGTACCATCACTAAGATGATGATTCTTCGTTCATTCTTCATTCGTGGATGTGGAGTATAAATACTTTTAATTATTTATTTATTTTTTTAAATAAATAAATACTTATTATAATTAAATATTTTTAGAACAAACTTTCATTACTCGATTTTAACACCTGTTTCAGAGAGGCTATTAACTGTGTATAAAAATATCTATTATTATTAAACAATTTTAAACTGAACTTACCATAATAAAAAATACAAAAAACATAAAAAAATTAAAATTAATGAAGAAAAAGAAAAATCGATGTCGGTACTTTTAAAAATATAAAATTTAAATTTAAAAAAGAGGGTAAAATTTGTATTTTGTAAATAGAAATTTTAATTTAAATATTGTTGGGGGAAAAAACATTAATAATTCACACACACAAAAAATAATACGTTAAAAAAATATTAAAAAACCCAAAAAAAAGAGTTAGTCGTAGCTGTTGTTCAAATAGAAAGAGAAATAAATAAATTAAAAATATATATATAAATACATAAAAAAACAAAAATAACTGGAAAGAATGTGTATATAGATCTTAATATATATGTTATAATATTTATATTAAAATGAAAATGATTTTTTAGTGTTTTATATTGTTTTATTTTTATCATTAATACCATTTTTGCCCTGATCACTTATATGTGTTGAGAGAACATATAAATATAGACCCAAAATATTGTACGTCGTGAAAAAAAAAATATTAAAAATATATATTTAATTTATTTCATACACCAAGAAAACCGAAAACTTAATTCCAGGAGTAAATTTAGGGGCCCTTTAAAAGCTGGGTCCAATAAAAAATTAACCAATAAAAATAAGGGTTGTGTGTTGTATGTGGTTTGCTTACATGACAATGAAGAGTCTCTGACACACAAGGACACACATAGTAGTAGTAGTCTAGTACTTTCTACTAGAACGGGTAGGACGAACCATTTGTTCGAACCTTGCAATTAGGCCATCACTTAGGCCCTTTTTACGCCCCGCGGTAGAGAGTTCCAGCCACTTCTCACATCATACCTCTGTACATAGTACCGCCAAAGCAAGTATGATGTGATCAATAGTGAGCCATATACATAAGAGCGTCACGGCGAGGAATCGAACCCCATCTCGTTCCACTCATGATTCAGTGATGGCCGAGCAGACGGGGTTTAACCCACACGGCCACGCTGGCTCTCTAAGGACACACATAAATCTTTAAAGCACGCAAACAAACTATCCGATGTCGGTTTGCGGCGCACAGAATTTGAGTGTGGACGTGTACATGGTCAATTTTGAGTGTTTAGTTAAAATATAAACAGATGGCTTTATTCCCACACTACGACGGAATAGGGGCTTGCAGCACGCACAACACATATATTTACTGACTGTGTTTGTGGTAATTTTGCGATGAAAATATTTTCACCGCTCAGCAAATTCAACGTACACATATATTTTTTATTAATATGGACCCAGCTTAACCATAATTGTTTTGTTGTAAATATAATATAGTCTGTAAAGCAAAGAAGGCTGTTTGCTTTTTAACTTAGACTGAATCTTTCTAATCTTGGAGATAATTACAATCAAATTTTACTTTGAACTAAATAAATAAATAAATTATTGTAATTGAAATTACAAAATATAAATTTAGGGTTGCTTCACCTTACTCTATTCGAATATTAATTCTGATGAGTTCTTATTGTGAACCCAAAGGAGAAGAAATGAGACCCAAGCTACGAGAGAACTGAACACCGCTGGCTAAATTTAATTAAGAACTATAAATAAAACTTCTGAATAAAAGCATCACAATGAAAATGTCCTTATCTGAAGTATTTTTGTTTGCTGAATCCGAATCTGAAGTCAAAATTTCTCCTATACTTAGTTTTCCCAGAAAATGCGCCGAAAGTTCGGAAAAATTGTGTTTTTTAATTTCTTATTTTTCAATTTTCTTAAAAAAGTAAGGTCAACAGAAGTTTTTTTTTACTTTAGATTCGTGGTCTTCATTGTTTGTAGATATTCAAACACCCAACATTTGATTTTTTTTTTTTTTTTTTTTTTTTTACAAAATTTTTATGGGCGAAAAATTGGGTCGAAAACCCCCAAAAACACAATTTTTCCGAACTTTAGGCGCAGGTTTTCCGGGAAAACTGTACTTAAGAGAAATTTTGACTTCAGATTCGGTTTCAGCTACCTCGAAAACATAAAGTTTTGATAAAATTTTCTTGGAGCCAAGGAGCCAAGGCTGGGGTGGATCTTCTGCTTGAGAGTTAAGAGTTCTGAAAGCACTTTGAAACACGACTGCCAAAGCACTACTAAATCACGACTGCTAATGCACGACTGCTAAAGCACGACTATTAAATCACGACTATTAAATCACGACTGCTAATGCACGACTGCTTAAGCGACTGCTAAAGCACGGCTGGCCGGTAGTATAAAAAACTGGTAACTATTTTGTAACATGGGCCAAAAGGCAGCTGGTTCATGTGACCTCTTTTACCCAGGGGAAATATCTGAATTTAAATAATAATCATTTTAAGAAATTAAAAATTCTTTAATAGGATAAGAAGCTGCAGAATGTGGTAAGTATCTCAATGAAAATATTTTGACAGGATAAGAAGCTGCAGAATGTGGTAGTACAACAATACAAATATTTTAATAGGATAAGAAGCTGAAGAATGTGGTAAGTACCACAATGTAAGTATTTTGACAGGATAAGATGCTGCAGAATGTGGTAAGTACCACAATCAAAATTATTTTCATGAGAAAGGAAGCTACAGAATGTGGAGATTACAACAGTAAAAAAATGTATGATCATAAATAAATATGAGATCATATGTAAATATGAGAGAGTTATTTTGCCCGACAAAATTTTATATTGAAATGTCATCCATTAGTTATCTACTACTCACCATCATTAACGATATCCAATGAACACATTATAAATATGATTATGCATTAGAGATCATACTCATTTATAATTATTTTATTAATACTCCTAATTTTAAATCAATCATTTTTCATGTAAGGACGATAGGAAGTAAGAGATATGTGCCACAAAAATAGGCTGACTTCTTTACTTATGTGACTATTCGCTGAGAATCAGCATGACCGTGGGCATAAAGGCTCCTGTCCCGTCTGCTTAGCTATTAATGCATTGAGGGCTACACACAAGGTTATTGGTTTGATCCCACGCCATGGTGCTTTGATTTGACGCCTGTATATACTAGGCGTGTCTCAAAAATAAGGTCTCCATATTTTTAAAAAATAAAAAAAGGTTTAAAAAAAAAAAAAAAAAATGCATGGGTATGTTGGGTATATAAGTGTTATTTTTTAACATAATCACACACTGTTCAAGGCGCACTGGAAGTTTTTTTTATGCCCTCCTCATAAAAACTCGCCGCTAGCTTCTTTTTCAGGTAAGTACTCAGAGACTTCATTTTTCCCTTCCTCGTCTGTAGCCATCCTTCTTTCTCCAAAATGTTTCTTCAGGCTTAAGAACAAGTGGAAGTCTGACGGGGCAAGATCTGGGCTGGGGGGGGGGGGGGGGGGACGGGTGAATAAAATTTTCCAACCAAACTGATCCAAAACGGCTCTTGTGTCACGGGCTACATGTGGCCGAGCGTCGTCATGCAGAAGGCAAATCCCTTTTGTCTGCCTGCCTCATCTTCGATTTTGGATTGCTCGGCGAAGTTTTTTCCGAGTCTCACAATATGAGGCTGCATTGATTGTGGTCCCGGTAGGCATAAACTCCTTTCCGGTCTCAAAGAACTGTAACCGTGATTTTCAGAGCAGATTGCGTGACTTTAAACTTAACTATAAAATAACTCCGTTATTTTGGATAGTGAGAGTTCCTCCACTTGAGTGACAACTCTACACCACTTCATCACATTTTATGAATGGGAATTTCGCCCCTCGAATTAAAGAAACGAATAATTGAGCGGAATTCACACTGAGTGTAGACAGGAAGGGAGGTAGCGGTAGCCGGCATGGAAGCAGTCATCTCCATAGCGCGTCACAAGCCAACTAATTGTCCGATCTGGCCAACCATGGTATCCAAGGGAAGGGAAAGAGCCAAACTATGTAGCAGTACAGATAAAAAAAATCCCTCAGCCACTAGGCGCATGGAGACCTTACTTTTGGGACACGCCTCGTATCTGTGTTGAGGGCGGAAAATGGTTAGGGAACCCCCAAGAGGTTCTCTGGCGTGGTAATTTCGCATCTGTGAGTCAAGAGCGGTACAGGGTCATAGGTAGGACCCCTCCGCCTTGATGCTCTGAATCAGATAGCTCACTAATGTGAGCACCACACCTGTGTGGCTGGAACTCTCTTCCTTGGGGTTAGCAAATATAGGCCTAACTGCTAGTTTGAACAAGTGGTTCGTCCTACCAGTCTAGTACAAGTACTAGGACCTTACTACTACTACTATTCAGCCACTGATAGAGTGTGATGGAACTACATGTTACTTGTATTGTTAAGTACTTCACGAATTTCATAAAACTGTTTTCAGATATTTCTAAAATAAAAATACCCATGTGTTGCAAGTACTTACTAGCAGTAACTATTGCTTTGTAAGTTTATTATGCGTCTCGTTAAGCAATATGAGTAGCCAATAGAGATAAATCTAAGTCTATAAAGGTAAGTCTATTCTTTAATGTGTATACTATGTAAGTTAGAAGCGATTAGATGTAGCAAAGTTAAATGGGTAAAGTTTATAGGCAGTAACTACCGCGTGCTTAATTCCAGTTTTAAGTACGGTTAGTAAAAGCTTAGATAATGATCTGCCAAGTAACAAATAATACACACTCCATCCTATTTGAGCATAAACGTGAAATTATATTAATTTAAAAAACCTTGCTCAGTTAAAATTTACTCTGAACATAACTTAATCTGAAAACTTCGTTTTAGAGATATTTATAAATAATTAAATCATCGTTTTTTGACGTTTATCCTTAAAAGTCTAAAAAAATTACGCTTCTTCCCATAAAAAAATCAGCAGAATTCGATGCTGTACAAGGTTTGATTCAAGATTTTTCCTGCTACTAAATTTAGTTTATCTATTAAGATAAGATCCACGCTTTAATTCCTGAATAACTTCAAATTTAAATTTGCAATTTAGAGTTTTGTTGTACAAAGCTGGGATTGGTTTCATTTGGCGTAGAGTTCGAAGCTCTACAGGTTTGCTTAAAGGTGTTTTACGGTTAGAGCCACACTAATTTAGAATTTTAAGGATTAGTAAGTAAGATTATTATTATATAAAACGGGATGTGATTTTTTGTAACATGTATGTCAAACCTTCTCGACAACGCTTCCTTTACCTAAACCTGTTTGGAAACAAGAGAAATTGAAGACTAAACTAACCACATCAAACCAGTTTAGTTTTATAACCTTTTCAGTTAAACGCTTCCTTCATCTAAACCTGTTTAGAAACAAGACCAATTGAAGGCTAAACTAACCACATCAAACCAGTTTAGTTTTATAACCTTTTCAGTTAAACGCTTCCTTCATCTAAACCTGTTTAGAAACAAGACCAATTGAAGGCTAAACTAACCACATCAAACCAGTTTAGTTTTATAACCTTTTCAGTTAAACGCTTCCTTCATCTAAACCTGTTTAGAAACAAGACCAATTGAAGGCTAAACTAACCACATCAAACCAGTTTAGTTTTATAACCTTTTCAGTTAAACGCTTCCTTCATCTAAACCTGTTTAGAAACAAGACCAATTGAAGGCTAAACTAACCACATCAAACCAGTTTAGTTTTATAACCTTTTCAGTTAAACGCTTCCTTCATCTAAACCTGTTTAGAAACAAGACCAATTGAAGGCTAAACTAACCACATCAAACCAGTTTAGTTTTATAACCTTTTCAGTTAAACGCTTCATTCACCTAAACCTGTTGGAAACAAGACCAGTTGAAGAGTAAACTAACCACATCAAACCAGTTTTGTTTTATAACCTTTTCAGTTAAACGCTTACATTACCCTAATATAATAATTTTAGTTTCCAGACAAGACTAAGAGAATTTGTATTTAATTTATAATGAAAGTAGTTAATACATATTTTATTAGTTAACTGCAATTAGCATTATAACTCATAATTTTATTGTGTTTGCCGTTCTTATGTCTAATTGCAGTTTGCAATGGTCTATATTATTTTGATGAAAGTAATTGATAGGTGCGATAGGTTCAAATATATCCAGCAGACTACCTGGATTATATTGCTGAAACGTTTTAACTCTTTGTAGAAAGATCCTCAAGTTGAAACAATCAAAATAACGTTGAACGTTGAAACATTCCCACTCTTTATAGAAAGAACTTTAAGTTGAAACGTTTAAACTCTCTGTAGAAAGATCTTCATGTTGAAACGTTCCCACTCTTTATAGAAAGATCTTTATGTTGAAACGTTTAAACTCTTTGTAGAAAGATCTTCATGTTGAAACGTTCCCACTCTTTATAGAAAGATCTTTAAGTTGAAACGTTTAAACTCTCTGTAGAAAGATCTTCATGTTAAAACGTTCCCACTCTTAATAAAAAGATCTTTAAGTTGAAACGTTTATACACTCTGTAGAAAGATCTTCATGTTGAAACGTTCCCACTCTTTATAGAAAGATCTTTCAGTTGAAACGTTTAAACTCTCTGTAGAAAGATCTTCATGTTGAAACGTTCCCACTCTTTATAGAAAGATCTTTAAGTTGAAACGTTTAAACTCTCTGTAGAAAGATCTTCATGTTGAAACGTTCCCACTCTTAATAAAAAGATCTTTAAGTTGAAACGTTTATACACTCTGTAGAAAGATCTTCATGTTGAAACGTTCCCACTCTTTATAGAAAGATCTTTAAGTTGAAACGTTTAAACTCTCTGTAGAAAGATCTTCATGTTGAAACGTTCCCACTCTTTATAGAAAGATCTTCAAGTTGAAACGTTTAAACTCTCTGTAGAAAGATCTTCATGTTGAAACATTCCCACTCCTTATAGAAAGATCTTTAAGTTGAAACGTTTAAACTCTGTGTAGATAGATCTTCATGTTAAAACGTTTTAACTCTTTATAGAAACATCTTCAAGTTGGAACGTTTCATCAATAAGAACTGGATATACTAGAATAATTAATTCCTAACACACCTAGCAATTGCTTTCTTCTTGAATAAGATGGGTGTATTTTTTAACTTATTTATGTTATTATTATGAAGGTTATATGTAAAATTACTAGTTCATAAAAGCATGTTAAGACACCACTTAAATTTTAATTATAATAGAATTGATGATAATAATATTTAAACTTTTTTTAAAATTATTCATGATGTTAGTTGTAAGTGTACGATTTCTTAAAATATACAAATTATGATTCAAATTGTCTTTCATTTGTCAACTGAAATTTGGTGCGGTGAAGTTTAAAATGGATCTCACTTAAGTAAATTCAAATATGTTTAACATTTCCATAGTGGCATATTAATACTGTCGTTTGTTCAAAGCGTAGTCCTCTACGGGTCGAGAATTTGTTTACTAAAGTGTGCTCCGGAGTTTCTCTACCAGGGTAATAATAGTGCCAACGTGCCCTACCATTATCACCAATTGGACTTGGCAATTGTGGGTAAGGACTAGCCACCAAGTAAATTGGAGAGCATTAGTTTCACGAGAAGGGACACTGGAAGGGACTTCTCTCTGAACCCCTTTTGTAAACCAGTTTTAAAAGCCGCAGTGTCGGAATTAATCAGCACTTGCGAACTAGTACAACTTTTAACCACAGTAGAGCCACTGGACGATTCACCTAACTTCATTATAAAAGGATATCTGCGACACAAAATATAATAAATATAAGAAAGATTTTGTTTTTAAAATAAAATATTATCTTTATTACTTTTTACTACGTTATTATTAGCTTGCTTTCTTGTTTTTTTTTTTTTTTTGTTTGTTTGTTTGTCTTTTTTGTTTGTCCATTAAAAATCTAGCAATCGATTTTTAACTAACTTGCCGAGTAGCTAGACATTTGAAACTTTTAGAATAGCTCAGAACACGATGACAATGCAATATTTTAATACTTTTAGTTTAGCCATCTTTCAGCAGATTTTAATTCGTTTTCAACAAATTTTGCTGTATGGAAAGTTAGTTCGGAAAAAATCCGCAAGTTTTTATTTGTTTTGACATGTCCCATATTTACAATCTTCATTTTGACGGGTTTCAAATTTGTGATTTTTTATTAAGAGATTAACATTGAATGACAGCGAAAAAGGAAAAGTAAACAAAAAAATAAATTAATTGACTTTTGAAATAAATGTTTGACTTAATAGCACTAATAATAAACTATATATATATATATATATAAACACTTTATTTACAAAATATAAACAAGTGAGGCTGGCCTTATATTAAGGTTTGCTTTCACACACAGCGTACTTATCAATCTAATGACAATATTTTAAATTAATAATAGCTAAATTATAAATCATAAAGTTTGAAGTAAAGTCTAAGGTAATACACTAATAGTACATACAGAGTAGCACTGTAAAAAATAATACAAGTTTGTCAAGGATATTATAATGAACTAACAAGTAATTCACTAACTCATATAATATATACACCTGTAAAAGTAATCATCAGATTTTAAAATAATTCTGTTGAAAGTAACCCACGAATGGTCTACTATTGATTTTAACCATGTGTGCACATTAATATTAAATAAACATGTCATGTGTGTGCTAGTCAGCACACAGCGAGAGTCCGCAGGCAACATAGTATTGTTTAAGTAGTACCTATTGATGGTAATTTGAACTATTCTATGGGTCTTATAGTCTCAAAACACATAGACAAACTTCTAAAATTTCCAAAAAGTGTTATCTCACTTTTGGATGAAGAATGAGGAGGGGGACTTTTCACACCAACTTCAAACTCGCCTACTCTCACCCTATCAAAGCTTATAAAAAAAAAATTATTTATTTTTGTAATAAGCTCTGATACCCCATACGGTCTCAAAAACAAATTTTAACCCTTATTTTTTTGAAAAATAATTATATTAAGTCACTACATTTTTAAAATGTGTGGGTAAGTACTATACACATACACATATTATGCCAAATTTCTAAGTGATCGGACAAAAGGTGTAGCTTGAGAGCAGGCGACAGACAGACGGACAGACAAACACTACGCTCAGGAAAATATAAGGGTCCTTGGTTTTGCCTACGCACCCAAATAAAAATAAGTTTGACCTCACTGAAAATCGTAACAAGTCCAAACGAAATAACAGAATATTTTAAATAATTATTATTATTCGTATAAAAAACGAAAGCAGACATTTTCAATAAGTTTTGGGGAAAAAAAAAAAAAAAATGATGGCATTTGAGATTAAAAAAAGTATAAACGGAGAAAATGTAATGTTAACGTGGGCGAGTTAAAGAAGAAAAAGAGACTTTAAAGAAAAAAAACATATTAAAAATGAGATTGAAATGTCATTTCTACGACTTTAGAAGCGACGAAATAGAAGATAAAAACTAGCAACACAATCGATTAATCCAAATTTACTTTGGAGCCATTGATACTCCCCCTCCCTCTACTTTCCAATTATAATGGGAACAAGATAAATGCTTGGGTAAACAATGATTCCCAGACGAGATTGATCATCCTCTAAAAGTTATTTTGGTACTTCTTTAGATTGTTACTCCCCTATGTTTATTTTTAGAATATAAATGACTTTGACTAAATAACTATTATGGCAAAGGGATGATTTGTCCAAAATACTTTCGGACAATGGAATATTACTCTTCTGTTTTTATAAGGGGTGTATCGGTCTAAAGAAGAACATTCCGTACACCTTCTTTAGATTGTTACTCCCCTCTGGTTTTTTTTTATTAAGTGAGTAACAATCTAAAGAATTGCCGTTATTTTTATATTATCAAAGAAAATATAATAGAATAAAAGAAAATCCAAATTATTGGAAAAATGAAGTCGATGTTACATTACTTTTTGCACATTAAACAAAATCAATATTTTAAGACATTAAATATACGTATTAAAATATACTAATTTAGGCACTTCTTTAGATTGTTACTCCCCTTTTAAAAAAAACAGAGAGGAGTAACAATCTAAAGAAGGTGTACGGAATGTTCCTCTTTAGATTGTTACTTCCCTTTTAAAACAGAAGTGTGATATTCCTTTGTACCAACGTGCATTGGACTAATCATGCCTTTGTCTTAATAGTTATTTAGTCAGTCATTTATATTTTAAAAAAGCATAGGGGAGTAACAATCTAAAGAAGAACTGATTTATTTGTACCTATATATTCAAGAGTAGGGTAAAGGCACCTATAGTTAAGTACTTAAATTATATTAGTTTTGGACAAAAGGAGGCACTATAAACTTTTGTTGACACTACGATTGGGTAATGGCTGAATCTTGAGATAACTGGGAGGAGTTTAAGATATATCACTATCTCCCTAGCGGGACTACTGTATAACTACTTCGTTGAGTCATTCAGTAACAGAAAACAGCTATCGGTATAAGAGAAAACCCACTATGCCATATTACCTACCTGTGCCATACCCCACTAATCTGATTTTTATGAAATTTGGATGGTTTGTCGAAAGTAGCCCGCAGACAGCCCCAGATTTATTTAAACCGTCTACGCACTTTACCTTTTGCCTAATTGATACTTTAATTCATTTAAATCAAAACAATTTTGGCAGATTACAAAAATGGAGGAAAAATTTGGAGGGAAAGTTTGACAATAATGTTTTTGTTTTTTTTTGGTGTTGGCATTAGCTTTTCAACTATACAGCCATACAAGTATTAATGTTTTTTATTTGCTCGTTTTTCTATTAATTTAAATTTTTATTTGTTCACTATTTAGAAAATTGTATATTTCACGAAACACAAGGGTATTATTGCTTTGAAGAATGCTTTTATAAAGAACTGGTTGTTTTATTTTATCTGAGATGCTGTGGAGCAATCTCTCCCTACTATCTCTGTACTTTGTACACTTCATAATTAAATGCTCTAGATCTCCGACTTCATTACATTCTGTCACACATATCTGAGGAGCTTCTTCCGATCATCTTTAGGTACTTGGGGCAGATTATATATTAATAATTATACATTAATAATGGGTTGTAACAACATATAATTAAAGTATAAGAAATAAGAAGCAAGGAAGCTATAAGCTACACTAATTGGTACACAATTTTTTTAAATTTTATTTTATTGGATAGCATTTTATAATGGTAGTCCGTAGGGCAATAACCCAAGGAAGGTTAAAGTCCGCCATCAGGTTTATATACATACATATACACTTTAACTACATAAAATAAAGTAAAAAAAAGTATAAATGGAAAATGTCGACGACAGAAGAAAAAGTAAAGTTTTTAACTCTAGTAGAATGAATTAAATATAATGTATATTTGGAGATGATGGAGGCATGGAAAGTGACATGGAATCAAGGAAAGTGACATGGAATCAAGGAAAGTGACATGGAATCAAGGAAAGTGACATGGATTCAAGGAAAGTAACATGAAATCATGGAAAGTGACATGAAATCAAGTCAACTTGGATATTAATGAGGACTTGCAAGGGGGTAGAAAAGAGTCTTGGCAAGTATATTGAAGGTACTTGACAGAGATATGCTAAAGTAGGAGCTTAGTTGAGGAGGCTTCAGCTGGATACAACTTACGAATTAAGCATTGAAATGCTTATTTAGGCATGTCATACAACCTGGAGACAGGAGCATTAAAGAGCATCTTAACGTCATAATGTAAACATGCTATCAACCAATCCAAACATGTCATTCTCATCTGAGTATAATCATGTTAAGAACAAATCTCCATTATATTTTATCTAAAAAGAATTATAATTAGCTGTATGATAACTTGAAAAAGACTAGCACTGCCAAGTGGCTAGCGTACTCACTACTAACATATAAAACATCAGTATCATGTGCACTCATTTAGAGGACTTACGTTGGTTGATGGCAAAGAGAGAACTCATAAAAAAGAAAAAAAGTTCTAGACCTCCTAAGAAAAAAGTGTTTCTTCTACTGGCTACAGTCAGAATTTTCAAAATAATTATTGAAAAAAATAGACTGCCAATTAGTGTGGCAAATAGCTTCCGCTCGTCCTATTTCGTAAAATTTTATTATTTTATTCTTTTAAAACCTACTATTATCCCCCCATTTTTATTGAATCAAAATTGTTTTGATTTTTACATAAATTATGCAAAAGTTGAAGAGCGTTGGCGGTTGAAATAAATCTGGTGCTATCGGGTGTCAACTTTCGCCAAACCATCCCAATTTTATAATAATCAGATAAGTATACTTTTGAAGCTATAGGTGTAAATAAATGTATGTTTGTGCGCATGATGAAGAGAAACAAATGGGCGTAGTAGGTTCAAACTTATATGGCAACAACAATGGGCTAATTATGACCTACCATACAAATTTCATTAAAATCGGGCGTGTTTAGTTTTTAATATATATGTTGGTTAGCAAATATTTAGCGACAAACAGACACGGAACCAAAAATGTTTCCTGATGTCTGAAAAGGATTTCTGGCTTGGAATTTTAGAAGCGCGGAAGTAAAAATCTGGGATTTGAACAATCACTAGATGTCGATGTTTTCACTTCTGTTTCTGTCGAGTTAATAGCAGAAGTATATTATTATATTATTTTATCGTACTTTCCGTTACCTTCGGTAAGCTCGGAACCTATAAAAAAAAATCGAGTCTTAATTGAGGAATCATACCAGTGCGTTTCGCTCTGTAATATCAAATTACAAAATGAATTAGCCATATCTACATTGCAGCAAAGTCAGTTTATGCCTCATTTAGAAACTAGTAAAGTGTTGAGAAATAAAAACAAAAGAGCAGTGTTGCTCTTGTAAGTATGAGTGAAGTAAGATTATGGACTAAAGAAAGAGCAGCAGTGATATTTACAATATGACCAAGACCGCAATTTAGTTGTAGTGAGTAGAGGCCTAGGACTAGACCCTTCTTTATTCACGGTTAGGTTTTTGTTTAGGATATATACAGGGTGTTCCGCATAAGTACCTACAGAGAAAAACCTATGAATCTACATCAAATTTCTGACCAAAAATGTCAAGTAACCATGGGTCCTACGGACCTTCGTTTTCGAGATATATCGATATATCGCTTTTTTTATTTAGGTCATGTTTTTAGCCATAAACTACGTTATAAATAAAAATCTAAATAAGATAGAAAGATGCAGTTTGCAGCAACGTAAACAGCATTAAATTTTCTTTAAGAAATCACTTCCTTTAGTACTTAATACGTTTATAAACTTAGTGATAATGCCAAGAAAAACATAAAAATTGGAAATTATATCAAATGTTTATAAAACTTGGGGCTTCCATAACTTCTATATTTTTATACCTATCGTAAAGTTTAAAATGTTTAAAAAACTGCGCAATTTTATAAGCTTTAATTCGATATAGCATTGTCTATAGTTTACGTAAGTTTTCATAGAGAAATAATAGAAAAACTATTAGGAAATCAACTAATTAAGTAACAGCTCTATGAATTTTCTGCAATTTCAAAATTAAAATTTGATTGTTTTCTTTTCATATGCTGGCGCGGTAGTGTCTGGATAATAGCAGGATGTCTGCTCGTGAGTATGCCAGGCAGTTCCAAACACTACTATTATGCTGCTATTATCCAGACACTACTGCGCCAGCATATGAAAAGAAAACAATCAAATTCTAATTTTAAAATTGCAGAAAATTCATAAAGCTGTTACTTAATAAGTTAATTTCCAAATAGTTTTTCTACTATTTCTCTATGAAAACTTACGTAAACTATAGACAATGCTATATCGAATTAAAGCTTATAAAATTGCGCAGTTTTTTAAACATTTTAAACTTTACGATAGGTATAAAAATATAGAAGTTATGGAAGCCCCAAGTTTTTTAAACATTTGATATAATTTCCAATTTTTATGTTTTTCTTGCATTATCACTAAGTTTATAAACGTATTAAGTACTAAAGGAAGTGATTTCTTAAAGAAAATTTAATGCTGTTTACGTTGCTGCAAACTGCATCTTTCTATCTTATTTAGATTTTTATTTATAACGTAGTTTATGGCTAAAAACATGACCTAAATAAAAAAAGCGATATATCGATATATCTCGAAAACGAAGGTCCGTAGGACCCATGGTTACTTGACATTTTTGGTCAGAAATTTGATGTAGATTCATAGGTTTTTCTCTGTAGGTACATATGCGGAACACCCTGTATATATATATATATATATATATATATATATCGGCATGGTAATACCGTGTTTTTGCACACTGCAATAGGCTACACAATTTGTGACAGACACCAAGGGATGTGCCACGCAAGCGTGACCCATAGGAACTGTTCCAACATCAGACATTGCGTCATTAAGATGTTGGCTCGGCATTACGCCATGTCCTGCATCGTTTCGTCGCGTCCGACTCATCAGGGGCCCGACAAATGCCCACCCAACTCTGGACCTATACCAGATCAAGAAGATCAGATGTAGGACTTATCAGAGACGAGCGTGTTCTCATACCGCCATACTTGCTTGGCTGGAAAAACAAATCAGCAATGAAATACCGTGTTTTTGCACACTGCAATAAGGTACACAATTTGTGATAGTGAGAGACACCAAGGGATGTGCCACGTAAACGTGACACATACATTTGCCAGCCAAGCAAGAATGGCGGTGTGAGAGCACGCTCGTCTCTGATAAAGCCCTTCTTCTTCTGGATCTTCTTGATCTGGTGGTATAGGTCCAGAGTTGGGTGGGCATCGTCGGGCCCCTGATGAGTCGGACGTGACGAAACGATGCAGGACATAGCGTAATGCCGAGCCAACATCTTTGTGACGTATTGTCTAATGTTGGAACAGTTCCTATGTGTCACGTTTACGTGGCACATCCCTTGGTGTCTCTCACTATCACAAATTTGTGTACCTTATTGCAGTGTGCAAAAACACGGTATTTCATTGCTGATATGATGATGATGATATATATACAGGGTGGTCCAAAAGTCTCTCCCCCCCCCCCCCTTAACTTTTTAACGGTTTGAGATAAATGAATGAAACTTGGGGGATCTGTACCATGTGAAGGGAAGTGTGTATATTCATCCACTCGCGTACATGGGGCAACCACCACTTTGTCCCCAGGCGCTAAAATTTAAACATTTTTATACCTTTGCCCCCTCATAGGGGGCAAAATATGTGAGATTGAAAAAAAGTTTGAAAATTTACACTCTAGGTTAAAATTTTGAAGTTACGAGGCCTGGGGGCAAAATGGGTGGTTGCCCCCTTCTCTTTACATGGTACCGATAACAACGTATTATCGGAAGGATTATTTTGCTATCTTTGCCCCCGCCCCCATAGGGGGCAAAATATTGGAAATAGAAAAAAAAGTGTCAAGTAAAAGTTAATTATTTTTCACCGTACAATCCAAAAATTCTATCAAAAATATACATTCCAATTTGAAATTTTGAAATTAGGTGGCCTGGGGGCAAAGTGGGTGGTTGCCCCTAGTGGGCGATTGCATGAAAACAAACTTCCCTTTGCATGGTAGAGATCCCCCAAGTTTCATTAATTTATCTCAAACCGTTCAAAAGTTAAGAGGGGGGGGGAGACTTTTGGACCACCCTGTATATTGTATATATAGTTTCCTCCTATATATATATATATATATATATATATATATATATATATATATATATATATATATATATATATATATATATATATATATATATATATATATATATATATATATATATATAGTTCTCTACTTTACAATCTTAAGTACAAAATAATTCAAATTAAACAGGAGAAAGAATAGGAACAATAAGTATAATAAAACGAAACAAATGCTACCTTATAGAAAGGGAAAATATTATTTATATTTTATTTCAGTATTTTTATAAATTTTATTTTGTGTTAATCTGAACATTTTCAATACTTTGAACCATTGTTCTTTACCAATCGTACACTTAACCTTGTTTGTAAATGCCAAAACATATTATAAAAATAAAAAAAAAAGGTTTTAAATAAAAGAAAATAAATAAACCTAATATTATGTTCTCACTTCAAAAAAAAAAAAAAAAAAATCTTTAGAACCAATAAAAAAAGGTGTAAAAAGAATAGCTGATATAGGAATTTGAAGCTGAGAATAAAAATAGCAATTCAAATAAACAGAACAAATAAAAGAAATTTAATAAAGAAAGAGTGATAGAGGATATGTAGGTAAAGAAACCAGACGGCACAGAGTTGTCTTCTATTCCATTTTCTTCGTATTGATTATTTCTTTGCTCATTTTTCTTTCAATGCATTCATCCATATAATACTTAAAGATATTTACACCATGTTCATTGTTCATATAGCCTTTATTCGTATAAAAGGTTTCGTCAAATGCCAGTGTAAAAAGCCTGAGTTTTTCATTTATGAGAATAGAGTAGCCTCAATTCATTTTCACAAAATGTTCATATTGTTTATCTCAATTTTATCTATTTATCTATTGGGGGGGTACCAAAAGGATATTTATTTATTTTTAAAATGGGTACTTCTTTAGATTGTTACTCCCCTGTTCTTTTTTAGAATATAAATTCAGTCCAATGTACGAGTACTTTGGGACACTTCTGTTTTTATAATGGAAGTAACAGTCTAAAGAAGAACATTCCGTACACCTTTTTCAGATTGTTACTCCCCTCTTATTTTTTTTTTATAAAGGGAGTAACAATCTAACGAAGTGGCTAAAAAGGTGTGGTATAATGTGGTAAAAATAAAAAGTTAAATTAAAAATGCCCTTAAAATTTTCAATGTATTTCTGTTTACTATTTCTTAATTTAAGAATAATGGGTTCAATAAGAACCCAAAAAGTATAAAAATGTACTTGAAATTCTGAATGTTTCTGTTTGCTATTTCATTATTTTGAATATTTCTCTTTACTTTTTTTTTATTTGAAAATAATGAGTTAAATCCACTTTTACTTTTTTTAAGTTTGCTGTAAAATTGATCGCATATGGTTAGCCGCCTTATAATTTCGTATATTATTATTTTAAAAGATAGTTAATTAACATTAGGTATAAATTTGTATATTTGTACATATGTATATATTTATATATGTATATGTATATATATATATATATATATATATATATATATATATATATATATATATATATATATATATATATATATATATATATATATATATTTAATTTACTTATTTATTTTTTAATTAAGTCCTATTCCAGTCACATATTGTAATTTTCATTAATAATTAATAATTATTATTTGGTTGAAGGCTAAATTATAATGCTGCTTAGTACTTGAGTTCATTTGTAATTAATAAGAAATCCCTGCTCTGGGATTGGTTATTGTATGGAGTTACTGAGGATTGAATTAATTAATTATTACTGGGTGGATTGTGGATATTGGGTCTGCTGTGAAGCGTTTGGTACTACTGTTTACATTATCCTAACAGAATTATTGTAAATAACACCGAGCTCATTTTCAATTAGAAATAGGCTTCTATCGGTAATTGCGTTCAAGATGAATTTGTGGATCTTCCATTTAACAAACCAATATGGCGGTATCGGATCTGTAAAATACCAAAGTGTTTTGCGGTTGACAAGATTAATTACCGTGGTATGCTTGTCAGATATTGTTAAGGCAAATTAAAATCAAAACGCTTAAGTAAATTTAAAGCATCTCACCAGTATTATTTTTAGTATAGTAAATGTGTAAATTTGTGCTGAAAAATTCGAGGCTGATTTTTTTTTGCGTGGATCACTTGGGGCACATGAGGAAAGCTTAACTCCAACTTTTCGGGAACATCCGGACGGCGGAAGTACGGAGTACGGGGTACAAAAGTCAAAAAAGTATATTTCCATCTTGATGCATGTCGTTAGAAACCTCTTTATGAGAACAGTAATTGTTGTTATGAACACTTTTGTCATATTTTCATTTAAGAGGGGGGTAAAATGTACCCCCCATACCATTGTAACATACCATTTGTAACCAAACTACTAAATTTACAATTATTTCATAATCGTGTTTCTGACATCAAATAAAGCACGTATACCAATTTTCATTCTTATCGGATCAAAAATAGATATATTTCTAATTTTTAATTTTCCCTGTTTTTCCATTTTATCTCTCTCATAAATGAAAATATGACAAAAATTTATA
This sequence comes from Gerris lacustris, assembly GCA_951217055.1. Lineage (NCBI taxonomy): Eukaryota > Metazoa > Arthropoda > Insecta > Hemiptera > Gerridae > Gerris > Gerris lacustris. The sequence continues at coordinate 11,583,918 of OX578283.1, read as the reverse complement.
TAACAACTACTACTGTACGCTTTAAGAGGTTTTCAACGACATGCATCATGAAGGGTATATACTTTTTTGACTTTTGTACCCCGTACTTCCGCCTTCCGGATGTTCCCGAAAAGTTGGAGACAAGCTTTCTCATGTGTCCCAAGCGATCCACGCAAAAAAAATCAGCCTCGAATTTTTTCCGCAGACAGCATTTTATCAAGACAGACATTTTATCAGTACTATTATAAAAGAAATATTTAAAATTTGTTTTTAAAAATGTTTTAAATAGAGAAGAATGGTAGCTAGAAATAAATATAAAGGAAATCGATATACGGAAGTGTTAGTGAAATCAAAAGAGTTGTAACAGTATATATTTGTGTAAATACAGTACGAGAATATAATGAAAGCATGGAATGGTAAAGTGGGGTTGATTTCACCCAACATTGGAATTTTCATTAGGGGGAATTATTGGGAAATTCCAAGATTATTGGGAGAGAGATAAAAGTTTTATAAAACTGGAAAATGATTGGAAATAGTTTCACTCTTTTCTAATCCGACAATTTTCTGACTCTCTTTTCTTTCTACACACATACTGATACTGAAAATTCACACACACACACACACACATATATATATATATATATATATATATATATATATATATATATATATATATATATATATATATATATATATATATATATTATACACACAACATATATATATTATATTATACACACACCATATATATATTATATTTAAATAAAACTAATTTTGAAAACAATGTGTGTTAAATAATAAATACAAAATATATCGATATATATTTATAATATATAAATGTAATTCAGAAATAAAACAACGATGAATATAATTTTTTTTCCAGTAGGGAGAAAAAGTTATGATTTTGGATTAGTTTACAGGGTCTAAAGTAAGTCTTTTCTTCCCTGAACTCAAAAAGTAGAGACAAAAAGAAAAATTAGGGAGAAAAAGTAAAACCAGGGAGAAAAAAAAAGGATTGCCAACCTAATTATTTTATAAATAGTAGAGAATGAATGGCTAATGTAATGAAGTTGTTAAAATCAGGTTGGCGTCACTGCTTTTTCGACATTGCATCAAACCTGCATCTAAATAACCTTCTATTTGAGTTTAATTGCAATTCTTATTTGTTTAAATATTGAAGTGCTAACAATTATTATTGGTATTTATAAAAATAATAAATAAAAACTGTGCTATGGATGAAAATGTGTATTTTCTCCCTACTGGAGATAACATATTGTATGTCGTATGTACCTCGGGAGTAAAGTGCTATTATTCCCCCTCGCGATAATTATCTCCCTTGGCTGCGCCTCGGAAGCTAATTAGCATTATTCCCTCGGCTACGCCTCATACATGGCTCCGGAATTAAAGTCTAATTCTCTCAGCTTCGATTCGGGATTTAGAAACCATGATTCCTTCGGCTTCGCATCAAGAAACAACTTATTCGCTCAGGGAATAATGACTTACTTTACTCCCTAGGTGCATAAATAACTATTATTAGCATATCTGGTTCACATGCAGCATAGATAAGGTATATTTATTAGTGTCCTTCATATCAAATAGAATATGTGTAAAGTAGATGAGCTTTCCGTCCTGCAATGATCCAATGTTCTGTTCACTTGGGCATTTGAAAGAAATAAAATTTTAAAAATATTGATCTTGTTACATTTTTATTAGGGTCCGTAGGCAAAACCAAGGACCCTTATATTTTCCTGCGTGAGTCTGTCCGTCCGTCCTCTCGCGTGCTCTCACGGCTACACCTTTCGCCCGATTACTTTGAAATTTGGCATGTATGTGTCTTGTACCTGCCCACATATTTTAAAAATATAGCGACTTAAAAAAAATATTTTTCAAAAAAATTAGGGTAAAAAAACTTAAGGGTTAAAAATTTTTAAAAAAAAAGGGTACGTCGAGTAGATAACAAAAATATATACTTCTTTGGATATAACTTTGATAGGGCGAGCGTAGGCAAGTTTGAAGTGGGTGTGAAACGTGCCCCCCCCCCCTCTATCTCGCTTATGTGAAGTGCAAAAAATTCCTGAACATTCTTCGACCAAAAGTAAAGATACCACTTTTTGGAAATTTCGAAAAAAATATTATTTTATTTTTTATTGACAAAATACGTTTTTTATAATTATGGTCTTTTCGATGTATTTATTTCGGTTCAGTGGCAAAAATAGTATATTATGTTACTAGGCTGTGAAGTGAGTTTTTTCTTTACCGCGGCAATTACATTTACTGTCGAGCGAAGCGAGACAGTAAATATTGCCAAGGTAAAGAAAAAACACTTCACAGTCGCGTAGCATATGCTATTTTTTCCGAGGTAGCAGACAATGAAAAAACATTAAATATTAATCACTAATCAATATATAATAATAACAAATATTAGTACATACTTTAGACTTAAAAAAAGAAACCTTAAAAAGAGGTTACACTATAAGACAAGATAAATAAAACGCATTGACATCTAGCGGATTTTAATCGTACTAGAAGCATTTCTACAAAGACTGTAGCGCTACTAACAGAAGTTTTGACAACTACCCGCCGGAAAATAAAAATCTTTTAGTTCCTAGGACGTAAAAGATTTTTTCTCTACAGCTAGGAGTAATGAAAATATTTTTTAAGTCCACGTAATGAAAAAATGGATTTTAGCTATGTTTTTTAGGCTCTAAAGTTACTATTTCACAGCCTACCACGGAAAAAATACTTTATCAGAGTGTGTTTTGAGAATATCAGACCCTTAGAATGGTTCAAAGTAAGCTTTTTAGCATTTAAAAAAAACACTGTTTATACACTTTACAGTTAAATACTATATAGTGTGGCCTACGGACCCTCGCTGTGTGCTGCCTAGCACACATTTGACCTGTTTATTATAAATGATTTTGAAATTCACTTTTCGTCAAATAAAACCATAAATATGTCTGCTGTTTTCAAATGATAATATTTTTGTTGACTTAGAGACTTGTAAGAGACAAAGTGTTTTTCTATGACAAAGGACAAGGTTTAGTGTTTAGCGGATATTAATATTGTGCAAAGGGTAAAGGGACCAAGTGAAGCGAGAGAATTCTGCAAGGGGGTTCTTTTGTCCAAGAGATGCCCCCCTAAGTATTTGTAGGGCCCATGGTTTGACCCAGCCTGTCTATTGGATAGGGCTCGACACATAAAGAACCCATTTTACCTCTAAATCCCAGGTCCCCAAAATATCATCGGCTACGCACCTTTATTACGTACTACAATAACCTTTTTCCTGTTAACCTCGTTTTTAATATTCCACTCTCTCTTTCCAAGTTATCCTATTTTTCTTTAATATAAAAGAATTAACGTATTATAAAAGAATTAATATATAAAGAATTAAAAGTTAGAAGTAATGGAGTAGTTATATTAATTAATTACTTTATGTCTGAAGTAAATGAGAAAGATAATAGTACATTACGCGTCGAGTGCGGAAAGTAGCATTTTGCATGCGAGTGTGGAGTTTGCACCCGAGCCACAGCGAGGGTGGTAAAAACACACGAGCAATGCAAAATGCCGTTTTCGCACGAGTTGCGTACCGTACTTTATCTACGATTGTTAGATTTAAATAATAAATACAGAAAAAAATAAACTTCCTGTATACAAGTCCGCATTTCTCTTTTGATAAAGATACAATTAATTCATTAGTTGTATTTTGTGCCGAATTATTTCGGGAGGTGTATTATTCTCCTCATATTCGTCATAATCATTTAAAAACACTCATTGATTTTCACAAAAAACTCGGTATAAAAGTTACTTTTATTAAACAAACAGCAAATTAGTCTTGTTAAATGTAAACAAACTCGCTAATCGTGCGTAAAGCTGAAGAATTCCTCTTCTTTACCGCGCTAGCGTGGTAAAGAAGAGGAATTCTTCAGAACTATGAGACGCGCATGCGCAATGAATACAAGTACGTAAATAGTCACTTTCTACGCATCTAAACCGAGATATAATGTTTATATTTCGTATCAATCGTAGATAAAATTATATATTTCATATTTCAAAAATTGATGTAATATCATATCCCAACAAAAAAACGTGTGTAAAAAAATAAGCCAAGTCTCTTGTAAAAAGTTGTGAGGTCATAGGTGTAGCCAAGTTTGCCTCGTCCAAGTAAGTTCTACAAGGTCTGATTTATCCAGTACAAGTAAATGATGTGACTCTCCCCCCTCTCTATTCTTTGTCCCTCACAAACGCAAATATTTTATTTTCCATATTAATCAACATGTTTTAATTTAATAACATTTTCTGACTTGGCAATTTAGTAGCACGAGGCTTCAAAGTTGTATACGACGTTGTATAACATTTGGTTTAATAAAAAAGATCTTGGCATAAACCACAAGTAAAATATAAATTAAATAACAGCAAACAAAATATATTTAAAACTATATAAACGCCTTAACTAAAAATAAACGCGCGTTTTTAACTATAAATAAACGCTTTTGAGAAGGCTCAACGACCACTCCCGCACACAAGTTTCTTATGCGGGTGTGCACCATTTATGTAAATTTAGGTTACTTTATATTTTATATAATATGTTTTCTTTTCTGTAATTATGGGAAATTGTAATATGTATATGGTGGAATAAAGTATTATTATTATTATTATTTGAACGAGCGTAGTGAGTTCTTCATTTCAGAGACTTGGGATTTGAAAAGTTTGTTTGTTTGTTTGTTTGTTTGTTTGTTTGTTTGTTTGTCTAACGATAACTGGAGTAAAACTTGATCAATTTCAGCGAAATTTGGCATGTAGATGCATCTCAGCATTTTTGAGAACTGTATAGTTTTTGAAAATTCCTCACTTAACATTTCCAAGATGGCGGCCAATAAGGCGGACGACTAAAAAAAAAGTTTTAAGCCAGCATAATGTGTTATACATCGTTTTGAAGGTCTTTAAGAGAAGGAAAAGAATATGTAACTAATCAAATTTCACACTTCATATTTTCAAGATGGCGGCCAATATGGCGGACGACTGAAATAAAAAGTTTTAGTCAGCATAATGTGTTATACATCGTTTTAAAGGTCTTTAAGAGATGGAAAAGAAAATTTAACTAATAAAATATCACAGTTAATATATTCAAGATGGCTGCCAATATGGCGGACGACTAAAAAAAAAAGTTTGTCAGCTTAATGTGTTATACATCGTTTTAAAGGCCTTTAAAAGGAGGAAAATAATATTTAACTGATAAAATTTAATACTTCACACTTTCAAGATGGCGGCCAATATGGCGGACGACTAAACAAAAAGTTTTTATAGTCAGTATGACATGTTATACATCAATTTAAAGGTCTTGAAGTTTAGGAAAGGAATATCTAAGTATTAAAAATGTCACACATAATATTTTCAATATGGCGGACTATTAAAAAATAAATTGAATCTGCTTGGCATGTAATACATTAATCTAAAGGTCTATAAAAGTAGGAATAGAGTCAATAACTTTTCAAATTTCATCATTTATATTTTCAAGATGGCGGCCAATAAGGCGAATGACAAAATGTTTTTCGTCAGTATGGAATTTTATACATCGTTTTAAAGGGTTTAGAAGTAAGAAAAGAGTAAATAACTATTAAAAATTCACTCTATATATTTTCAACCAATTGTAGATAATTATTATTTCGTATAATTATTGCATACTAAGCAGTTTACACTGGAAATTTAGTTAAACGTTATTTAATAGAGGTATTGCAGGCTCGCTATGATCGCACGTTTATACAGGAGTTGTAATAATGTTATTGTTGACTCGCTGCGCTCGCCCTTTATAGACAGAATTTAAAATTAGTTTTCATTTAACTGGGTATATTGAAGGTTCGCTGCGCACACCAATTTATTTAGTATTTCTGGATAATGTTATGCCGTATAAACTTGCGAGCGCAGCGAGCCTGAATTAATTATATTAAATAATGATTACGTACAAATACTTTATAAACAGGCGAGCGTAGCGAGCAAACAATAACTTTATTTAATTAATATTAACTACAAATTCTGAATCAAACCGGCGAGCGTAGCGAGCCATCTTTAATTTGATTAAATAATTACTATATTTACTGTATAAACAGGCGAGCGTAGCGAGCCTTCTTTAACTTATTTGATTAAATAATTAGTATATTTACTGTATAAAAAGCGAGCGCAGCGAGCCTTCAATAACTTTATTTAATAAATATTTACAACAAATTCTGAATCAAACAGGCAAGCGAAGCGAGCCTACAGTAACTTTAATTAATAAATATTCACTACAAATGCTAAATCAACAGGCGAGCGCAGCGAGCCTGCAATAACTTTATTTAATACATATTTACAACAAATTCTGAATCAAACAGGCGAGCGTAGCGAGCCTTCTTTAATTTGATTAAATAATTACTATATTAACTGTATAAACAGGCGAGCGTAGCGAGCCTACAATAACTTTATTTAATACATATTTACTACAAATGCTAAATCAACAGGCGAGCGCAGCGAGCCTGCAATAACTTTATTTAGTAAATATTTACAACAAATTCTGAATCAAACAGGCGAGCGCAGCGAGCCTTCTTTAATTTGATTAAATAATTACTATATCAACTGTATAAACAGGCGAGCGTAGCGAGCCTACAATAACTTTATTTAATAAATATTTACTACAAATCCTGAATTAAATAGGCGAGCGTAGCGAACCTACAATAACCTTATTTAATAAATATTTACTACAAATTCTGAATCAAATAGGCGAGCGCAGCGAGCCTACAATCACTTTATTTAATAAATATATAATACAAATTCTGAATCAAATAGGCGAGCGTAGCGAGCCTTCTTTATTTTATAAAATAATTACTATATTTACTGTGTAAACAGGCGAGCGTAGCGAGCCTGCAATAACTTTATTTAATACATATTTACTACAAATGCTAAATCAACAGGTGAGCGCAGCGAGCCTGCAATAACTTTATTTAATACATATTTATTAGAAATGCTGAATCAAGAGGCGAGCGTAGCGAGCCTGCGTTAATATTATTAAATAAAGATAATGGACAAAATAATTTTAATGATCTTTTCAGGTTAAATAAGAATGTCAGGTTTTACTGAAATATTATTCTGATATCATTATTGAGAACATAGTATGGCTGATATAAAAGCACCATTCTACGCGAGTTCTTTATGCACCGCATCACTAGTATTATTATTGAACGAGCGTAGTGAGTTCTTCATTTCAGAGACTTGGGATTTGAAAAGTTTGTTTGTTTGTTTGTTTGTTTGTTTGTTTGTCTAACGATAACTGGAGTAAAAATTGATCAATTTCAGCGAAATTTGGCACGTAGATGCATCTTAGCATTTTTGAGAACTGTATAGTTTTTGAAAATTCCTCACTAAACATTTCCAAGATGGCGGCCAATATGGCGGACGACTAAAAAAAAAGTTTTAAGCCAACATAATGTGTTATACATCGTTTTGAAGGTCTTTAAGAGAAGGAAAAGAATATGTAACTAATTAAATTTCACACTTCATATTTTCAAGATGGCGGCCAATATGGCGGACGACTAAAATAAAAAGTTTTAGTCAGCATAATGTGTTATACATCGTTTTAAAGGTCTTTAAGAGAAGGAAAAGAAAATTTAACTAATAAAATATCACAGTTAATATTTTCAAGATGGCGGCCAATATGGCGGACGACTAGAATAAAAAGTTTTAGTCAGCATAATGTGTTATACATCGTTTTAAAGGTCTTTAAGAGAAGGAAAAGAAAATTTAACTAATAAAATATCACAGTTAATATTTTCAAGATGGCTGCCAATATGGCGGACGACTAAAAAAAAAGTTTAAGTCAGCTTAATGTGTTATACATCGTTTTAAAGGCCTTTAAAAGGAAGAAAATAATATTGAACTGATAAAATTTAATACTTCACACTTTCAAGATGGCGGCCAATATGGCGGACGACTAAACAAAAAGTTTTTAGTCAGTATGACATGTAATACATCAATTTAAAGGTCTTGAAGTTTAGGAAAGGAATATCTAAGTATTAAAAATGTCACACATAATATTTTCAATATGGCGGACTATTAAAAAAAATTTAATCTGCTTGGCATGTAATACATTAATCTAAAGGTCTATAAAAGTAGGAATAGAGTCAATAACTTTTCAAATTTTATAATTTATATTTTCAAGATGGCGGCCAATAAGGCGAATGACAAAACGTTTTTCGTCAGTATGGCATTTTATACATCGTTTTAAAGGGTTTAGAAGTAAGAAAAGAGTAAATAACTATTAAAATTTCACTCTATATATTTTCAACCAATTGTAGATAATTATTAATAATTATTGCATACTAAGCAGTTTAAACTGAAAATTTAGTTAAACGTTGTTTAATAGAGGTATTGCAGGCTCGCTATGATCGCACGTTTATACAGGAGTTGTAATAATGTTATTGTTGGCTCGCTGCGCTCGCCCTGTATAGACAGCATTTAAAATTAGTTTTCATTTAACTGGGTATATATTGAAGGTTCGCTGCACTCACCAATTTATTTAGTATTTCTGGATAATGTTATGCCGTATAAACTTGCGAGCGCAGCGAGCCTGAATTAATTATATTTAATAATGATTACGTACAAATACTTTATAAACAGGTGAGCGAAGCGAGCATACAATAACTTTATTTAATTAATATTTACTACAAATTCTGAATCAAACCGGTGAGCGTAGCGAGCCATCTTTAACTTGATTAAATAATTACTATATTTACTGTATAAACAGGCGAGCATAGCGAGCCTTATTTAATTTATTTGATTAAATAATAAGTATATTTACTGTATAAAAAGCGAGCGCAGCAAGCCTTCAATAACTTTATTTAATAAATATTTACAACAAATTCTGAATCAAACAGGCGAGCGTAGCGAGCCTTCTTTAATTTGATGAAATAATTACTATATTAACTGTATAAACAGGCGAGCGTAGCGAGCCTACAATAACTTTATTTAATAAATCTTTACTACAAATTCTGAATCAAATAGGCGAGCGTAGCGAGCCTTCTTTATTTTATAAAATAATTACTATATTTCCTGTGTAAACAGGCGAGCGTAGCGAGCCTGCAATAACTTTATTTAATAAATATTTACTACAAATGGTAAATCAACAGGCGAGCGCAGCGAGCCTGCAATAACTTTACTTAATAAATATTTATAACAAATTCTGAATCAAACAGGCGAGCGTAGCGAGCCTTCTTTAATTTGATTATATAATTACTATATTAACTGTATAAACAGGCGAGCGTAGCGAGCCTACAATAACTTTATATAATAAATCTTTACTACAAATGTTGAATCAAATAGGCGAGCGTAGCGAGCCTTCTTTATTTTATAAAATAATTACTATATTTCCCGTGTAAACAGGCGAGCGTAGCGAGCCTACAATAACCTTATTTAATAAATATTTACAACAAAATCTGAATCAAACAGGCGAGCGTAGCGAGCCTTCTTTAATTTGATTAAATAATTACTATATTAACTGTATAAACAGGCGAGCGTAGCGAGCCTACAACAACTTTATTTAATAAATACTTACTACAAACGCTATATCAACAGGCGAGCGCAGCGAGCCTGCTATAACTTTTTTTTAATACATATTTACTACAAATGCTAAATCAACACGTGAGCGCAGCGGGCCTGCAATAACTTTATTTAATACATATTTACTAGAAATGCTTAATCAAATAGGCGAGCGTAGCGAGCCTTCTTTATTTTATAAAATAATTACTATATTTCCTGTGTAAACAGGCGAGCGTAGCGAGCCTGCAATAACTTTATTTAATAAATACTTACTACAAACGCTAAATCAACAGGCGAGCGCAGCGAGCCTGCTATAACTTTATTTAATACATATTTACTACAAATGCTAAATCAACACGTGAGCGCAGCGGGCCTGCAATAACTTTATTTAATACATATTTACTACAAATGCTAAATCAACACGTGAGCGCAGCGGGCCTGCAATAACTTTATTTAATACATATTTACCAGAAATGCTGAATCAAGAGGCGAGCGTAGCAAGCCTGCGAGGACAAAATCATTTTAATGATCTTTTCAGGTTAAATAAGAATGTCAGGTTTTACTGAAATATTATCCTGATATCATTATTGAGAACATAGTATGGCTGATATAAAAGCACCTTTCTACGCGAGTTCTTTATGCACCGCATCACTAGTTATTATATAATTTATACATATACAGGGTGACTGGCGTTATATGTGAAAAAATGAAGTAGGTTGTTCTACGCCTCAGGGGCTACAAAAAACACTATATAAACCATGGGTCAAATATTAACCGTTCTCCCTTAAGTTCAATTTTATAATTTTATATTTATAATCTAAGCTTTTATTTGATAGCATCTCCTAATGATTTTGGGTTGTTTATTTTTATTTTTTTAAATCGCTCTACTCTAAAGGCGGTCATACCTTTCCGAAACATAAATCAATTTATGCTTAAGCCAATGTTTGGCTACTGGTTACGATTTATTTACCTGCCAAATTCAATTCAAATTTATCATGTACCGAATTGAAGCTCCAAACTGACAGAAATACATTTTTTTTTAGCTTATAAAACATTGTATACTAAATACAGGGCCACCCTAACCATAGGGCTAAATGGGCTATAGCCCTGGGGCGCAACCTTTAGGGGGCGGCAATTTTTATTGGGGTTATATTAGGTTTCCGGTTATGAAAATTTTAAGTATTGTATTTTTTTTTAAGTATTGCCTCTACAGATTGCAGCGGCGAAAGATCATTTTAGCATTGAAAAGAACAAAAAATTATTTACGGTCTTCTTTGGGACAGAGCAAATTAAATTATAAAGTATTTTATCCATAGAAAATGACTTACTAACTTAAATTTGTGGGATATTATTAATCAATTTGCAAAAGAAAACACTAGGAAAAAAATATATGCTACTTTTCCTTTTTCCTTTTTATACAGGTTTTTTTTTTTATTAATCTTGTATATTGTATATATAATTTTTTTTTTGAGTCTATAATGGTAATAACGTTTTCTACTGCTTTTGTAACTATGCCCCGCTCCCTCCAGCCATTCCGTGTATTTTCTTATGGAGAGGGGCGCATTTTTTGTAATAGCCCAGGGGCACCGAATATCTTAAGACTATCTTATATATATATATATATATATATATATATATATATATATATATATATAAAAGTATGTATGTTTGTATGTATATAAATGAAAGATGTGGGATAGGGTATGATAAGGTTTAGGAGTATAGGGTTGAGCTCAAGGGAGTAAAGACTTGTAGTAGATTGGCAGGAGAATCTAGAGGTAAAGTGTGTGAAGGTAATACTCAGGTGCCGAGGAAACAACCACAGTGGGAATTATGAATTTAAATCAGAGAGTCGCAGCAGTCAACTGCCTCAGGGGTACATTGCTCAGGCTTCAACTAACATTGAATTTCTTCCACAGCTTCCAGCATCTTTATCTAACCACCTTCTTCATCACCTTCCTTCATCACCTCTCTCTAACTTACCTTCCAACATTACTTACCTCTCTGTTCTTCTTCACCTTCTTTCCTCACCTTCTAAACATTTCTCACTTCTTCCTTCGTTACCTCCCTACCTTACCTCCTGTCAATTTAATAAATGACATACCCCTTCCCTAACTCTTCCATAACCTCCAACCTCACAAATTACACCTTTACCACATGCTACTGAATTTTTTATTTATTTTTATTTTAGTAAAATTAATCTCTAACGTCACGTTCGTTATTCTATATTTTATTTTAATTCATTTTTATTTCTTTTCATTTTCTTTATTTTCTTTTCTTTTCTTTTCTTTTATTTTATTTTTATTATTATTATTATTATTTTTTTTTTTTTTATCGTGAAAAATGTACAAGGCTCAACGGCCACTCCCGCGCACGAGTGTCTTATGCGGGGGTGCACCATCTTAATTTCAAAATACTTTTATAATTTATATTTTTGTAAAGGAGAAATGTTATACTTCATGCTACAGATTTATAAGAGTAATAATTATCTGTTGTAACAAATTATATGGTGGAATAAAGAATTATTATTATTATTATTAATTTTTAATTTAAATCAAATTATAATTATTATTAACTACGGAAAACAGACAGAGAAAAATACACTCCAGCGCTGGGTAGAGCGCTATACTGGAAATATAGAGGTTTGTGGTTCAAATCCCAGTGCAGGAGTGAATTTTTCTCTGTCTGTTTCCCGTAGTTAATAATAATCATAATTTGATTTAAATTAAAATTTAATCTTTCCGTAGTATGAATACTACCAAAACCGTAAAATATTATTATTAAGTAATAACCTTACAAAATATTTGAAATTATACTTGAATTGAACTAAAATTACACATAAAATAAGATTAATAATAGCCTTCACCTCGAACACCGCGTGGGGTTCATGCTAGTTATTAGTGGTTATGTTTCCTATTATCATGTAGGCCAAGAAATTAAGTTAAATGCCTAAATTGTTTTTTTTCCAAAGCCTTCTAGGAATAAAATCAGGACTACAATGTACACTACTCATTCAATTAATAATATATTAATGCAAAAAATTCCATTACTTTAGTGTTAGGCACGATTAATAACTATTGCTTCCGAGCTTACCGAAGGTAACGGGAGCTATGTGATCGTCCTAATGAACGAAAATATTTTATGTCTCCGATTTCAAAAATACCAAGACAGCAATCCGTTTCACACATCAGGGAACATTTTTGGTTTCGTGTCGGTCTGTTGCTCAATTTTTGCGAACCACCATATTATCTTAAAATCTACGCGTCCGATTTAAATGGGAGTCTCTACCAAGGTGTTGACACGTGCGTATCGGCTCTCTCTTTTCCTTCTATTTTACTATAGTTAAAATCATTCGTTTGTTTTCGTTTTTTGACCAGAGTGTTCCTTTTAGTTTTTTCTGTATATATCTTAATTTATTTTACCGGTGAGTGTTTTCTTTTCTTTTAATTATCCAGTTTTTTTGTTAAGTTAAGAATAAATTAATAAGATTAGGCTGGCTGGTCGAGGTGCACCAGGCAGGCCAAATCTTATCAGACGACCTTTTAAAGGTAAACAAGCTAGTATTAATAACAATAGAGACTATATTTATATTATGACAAATAAAAAAAAGAAGAGGTCAAGATCGCAAGTTCAATCTACCGGCTCTGATTCCTCGATGGAGGGAGCGTCCAAGCGGGCCGCCCAGGCCGCCCCCACCCGTTCAGACTCACCTGCCCTACTCACCGCGTCTGACTCGATCCCCGGTGATATACCCGCACACCCCGCACCATCCTCAGCGCCCTCACAAGGTAATATTCTAACGCCTAATGACATTCCAAGGAATATTTCACCGGGTTCTAACTATACCACGGTAAATCCGTTTGGTGTTTTACAACCAGAACAGGAAGTCAATGACTCCAGCTCAGTCAGACCTCCACCAATATTTGTCAAAAATGTTATTGATTTTACAAGTTTTATAAACGGCCTTAAAAATGTCATTGGATCAGGATCCTTCAGTTGTAAGGCAAGATCATCTGATTTATTGATCCAAACGAGCCAAATTGAGGGATATAAAACCCTTGTACGTCATTTAAAATTGAAAAACATAGAATACCATACGTACCAAGTCAAGGACGAGAAGGCTTATAGAGTGGTAATCCGCCACCTTCACCCAACTACTTCCACCGATACTATCAGAGAGGAACTTACTAAATTAGGATTCAGGCCTAGAAACATAACAAACGTGGTTCATTCTTCGACGAAAACCCCACTCCCTCTATTCTTTGTAGATTTGGAGCCGGATAAAAATAACAAAAATATTTTTAATATTACTGAGCTCTACTACTGTAAGGTTAAGGTCGAAGAACCGTATAAAAAACAGGAGTTAGTGCAGTGTAAGCGCTGCCAGAACTATAATCATACGCAGAAATACTGTAATTACGGTTATAGATGCGTAAAATGCTCGGGAAAACATTCAACCGCAGATTGTCCTAAAACCGATCGAATACAGCCAGCCTCCTGCGTACTCTGCGGAGGGGCCCATCCAGCCAATTATCGAGGGTGCGAAGTTCACAAGAAACTTCAGCGCACTCTCAGGAGTAACAAGCAGACCGACAGGATCACCGCTAAGGAAACATTTCAGTCATACCCAGGCCCTGCTACGAACTTCTCTACGCTTACCAGCTCATCGCAATTCCCTTCTCTACCGTCGACTGCACACAAATCTACCACCCGTGAACATCCCTTAACACACTCCAGCTACGCGACCGCTGCGGCTGCCGGATCCCCTCACCCACTACCTCAGAGACGTCTTCCTGCCTTTATCCCCCCTCCCACAAACACCACTGACCTCACAGCCACCTTACAAACAACCCTCAACTCCTTCATAACCGAACTAAAAGCTGTTATTGAACCTCTCCTCACCATCCTTCAAACCCTCTCATCACTTGCATCTGTCCTTCCCGTCTTTTCCCAAAAATGACCTCTCTAAGCCAAACTTCTCTTACCATCCTTCTCTGGAACGCTAATGGAGTAACCCAGCGTAAACAAGAACTTGATACTCTCCTACATGATAAAAGGATCGACATTGCCCTCATAAATGAAACACACTTCACAACACGCTCACACTTTCACATACGAGACTACCAAACGTACAGAACTGACCATCCAAATAACACTGCACAGGGGGGTAGTGCGATCCTTATTAGAAATTCCCTTTCCCACTTTCTACATCCTTCTAATCCCACAGAATCTATTCAATCTACGACCATAACCCTTAATTCCTTTCCACTTGACTACACAATTTCCTCTGTTTATTGTCCTCCTAGCAAACCTGTTACCCATCAAGATTTTGAATCCTTATTCCGATCCTTTGGTCCCAGGTTTATAGCCGGAGGAGATTATAATGCTAAACATCCCCATTGGGGATGCAGAACCCATAATCCACGTGGCACAAATTCCCTGCTTCCTCTGATTCTTTCTTCCAGATACCAAGTCCTTTCCCCTCCTGACTATACTTATTGGCCTTCTGATCTAAACAAACTACCAGACCTCTTAGATTATTTTGTCACCTCTCCGTTCACCAATCTCCATCCAACTATTTTGAACCTTCACGATCTCTCCTCTGACCATAGTGCTGTTCTTTTGATCCTAGACCTTTGTCCTTCTCCCATCCCTCAAAAACCTACCTTAATTAATGGACATGTAGACTGGACTAGATTTCAACAGTTAATAGAGAACAAACTTGACCTTAAAGTACCACTAAAGACACCTGACGACATAGACGCAGCTGTACTGACACTGACTGAGACAATACAAACATGTGTATGGGACAGTACAAGACCTTACAAACAACACAAGACGACTAATTATTACTTACCTTTGACTATACGAACCTTAATTAGTGAGAAACGACGAGCTAGGGCAAAATGGCAACGGACTCGACTACCTACTGACAAACTGACTTTTAACAGACGTACAAGACAACTGACTACTGCATTGACAACATACAGATCAGAACAATTCTCAGACTATACTAGAAACTTGACGACGGAAGACAAATCCCTTTGGCAAGCTACCCGAAAAATCCTCAAACAAAAGATAATTCCTTCACCCCTCCAAAGATTAGATCAATCCTGGGCTAAGAGCGATGCCGATAAAGCAGAGCTTTTCGCCCATTTCCTCTCCAAACAGTTCACTCCTCATCCTGATATCTATGACCAAATCCATTCCAATAATATATTACACGATCTTTTTGTGCCTCTTCAACTTTCTCCTCCCCCAAAGGCCTTTAACCCATCCGATATTTCCTACATTATAAAACACCTCCCCAAAAATAAAGCTCCTGGCTATGACCTTATCACCTCCCACATCCTTAAAAACCTCCCCAAAAAAGGAATCCTTTACCTTACTTCCATCTACAACTCAGTCCTTCGAGTAACCCACTTTCCTTCACTTTGGAAATTCGCCAAAATCATAATGATCCACAAACCCTCCAAACCTTCCCACTTACCTAATTCCTATCGTCCTATCAGTCTACTTCCTCTCATGGGGAAAATCTTAGAAAAACTTCTCCTCCGACGAATTAATCCTATAATAGCATCCTTACAAACTCTTCCGAACCACCAATTAGGTTTTCGATCCCTTCACTCCACAGTCCAACAGTGTCACAGAGTTGTAGATATAATAGCATCCTCCCTTGAACAGAAAAAGTACTGCTCGGCGGTCTTCTTGGATGAAGCGCAAGCTTTTGACAGGGTTTGGCACGCCGGCTTGCTTTGGAAGCTTAAGGGCATCCTTCCTTTCACTTACTACCTGATCCTAAAATCCTTTCTAGAAAATCGCTTTTACCATGTGTCCTACAACCTTTCCACTTCCTCAATTTTTCCTATAAAAGCAGGTGTACCCCAAGGAAGCATCCTAGGTCCAATCCTGTATACTATTTTCACTTCCGATATCCCTGAACATCCTGCCACCACTTTAGCATCCTTTGCAGATGATAAATGTATTCTATCATCTAATATATCACCTAGAATAGCATCTGACCAAGTTCAGCAACACCTCTTCCTTCTGGAAACTTGGCTCAAGAAGTGGAGAATCAAAATTAATGAAAACAAAAGTGTCCATGTAACGTTTAGTTTGAGACATGGCGTATGTGAACCACTAACCCTAAACCAAATTCCTATCCCTCACTCTAGTTCCGTCCGCTACCTTGGTTTACACCTGGACCGTCGTTTGACCTGGGCACACCACACGAAACTTAAACGACAAGACTGCAACAGACGCTACAGAATTTTACACAGACTTTTACACCATACATCTAAACTCAGCACACATAACAAATTACTCATTTATAACACCATAATTAAGCCCATATGGTCATACGGTATTGAACTCTGGGGTTGCACAAAGCGTTCCAACTCCTATCGAATCCAGTCCCTTCAGTCCAAAATCCTAAGAAGAATAGTCCACGCTCCTTTCTACGTTTCTAACTTTACCCTTCACAACGACCTTAAAGTACCCTTCGTCCATGACCTAGCCAAATCTCGATACAAATCCTTCCATGACTCCATATCCCAACACCCTAATCCATTAATCCACAATCTGTCATTACCATTCATTCCCGGAAATCCTCCCCGACGTCTAAAGAGGCAGTGGCCCCGTGATTTATTGAGCGATGTATAACTTCATATAATAACCTCTGTATAAAAAAAAAAAAAAAATAACCTCTGTATAAATATATGTAATAATTCATGCTAGTATCTGTGAGTACTGTTAATGGACAGTTGCTCACTTCAAGTCAACATCATGTCATTATATAAACAAACATCATTATTGCTTATAACATTAAATTATGTAGTTGCAATCTTCTAATAAAATTTAAAAAAAAAAAAAAACCGATTTAAATGAAATTTGTAAGTTAGGTCATACATTGCTCATTGTTGGTCCCATATGAGTTTTAATTTTCTGCGCTCATTTGTTTCTCTTGCACATGCGCGCACAAGCATACATTTATTTACGCCAAACTAACCCCCAGATAGCCCAGATTAATTTAAACCGTCGGCGCGCTTTAACTTTTGCTAAATTTATACTTTAATTCATGCAAAAAATCAACACAATTTTGACAAATTAAAATAAACAGGTCAAGTGTGTGCTAGTCAGCACACAATGAGGGTCCGTAGGCCACACTATATAGTGTTTAACTGTAAAGTGTATAAACAGTGATTTTTTAAAATGCTAAAATGCTTACTTTGAACTATTCTGAGGATCTGATATTCTCAAAACACACTCTGATAAAGTATTTTTTTGCCACTGAACCGAACTACAACCGTATAAATACATTGAAAAGACCATAATTATAAAAAGAAGTATTTTGTCAATAAAAAATAAAATGATATTTTTTTTCGAAGTTTCCAAAAAGTGGTATCTTTACTTTTGGTCGAAAAATGTTCAGGAATTATTTCACACGTGTCTACGAAACGAGTCGGATCTTCCTAAATCACCTTCTTTTCTACAGTTGTTTTTGTTTGTTTTTATATAGTTTCCTTTTGTATAGTTCTCTATGAATTGCTAAAGAAGTTTATTTATTATAAATTCGTAGATTGTTCCTTGTAGTATAAATTCTTAATTAGTTGGGTCTTTTAAGGAAAATTCAAACACCTCACATTTGCGATATTTCGATCCCTCCTTGGATCATTCTCAAGCTAAAATCATAGTTTATTTCAAAATTACACTTAAACAAAATATAATCATTAATGTACAATGCAAAATAACTTTTGTTAATAACTTATATTAATATTTTAGGGTGAATTGACGAGAATCTGTGAGATTTAATTAAGTCCTTCAAAACTTTTTTACAGAAAACAATAACTTGACAATGTAATCAGCTAGTCAGTCAGGTTAGTAAGGATCCAAGTTACCATTGTTAATATATACAAATTAATAGTTATTTTGCATTGTACATTAATGATTATATTTTGTTTAAGTGTAATTTTGAAATAAACTATGATTTTAGCTTGAGAATGATCCAAGGAGGAGGTATCGAAATATCGCAAATGTGAGGCGTTTGAATTTTCCTTAAAAGACCCAACTAATCAAGAATTTATTTATTATTAATTCAAATTACCTCTTTACTAAAGTGTTTTTAAAAGTAGAATTACCTTTTGTTGTAAACAATTGATTTTTGAGAATGGAAAATTAATTGCAGCCTTTCAAGCCAGGCCTGCAATTTTCAAACTTCTCGTAAAGTTAAAAATGTTTACTATCTTATTTAATTTGAGGCCATAATATGTAATAATATCCTTTTAATCGTCGCTCCCGAACAATCGCATGTCCCCAAACCAAAATACTTTTCTTTCGTCGAAAAATGTTCAGGAATTATTTCAGATTTTTTGAACTTTACATATGCAAGATAGAGGGGGGGGGGGGGGGGGGGGCACGTTTCAAACCCACTTCAAACTTGCCTACGCTCGCCCTATCAAAGTTATATCCAAAGAATTATATATTTTTGTAATCAGCTCGACGTACCCTTTTATATGATACCCCTCACGGTGTCGAAAAAAAATAAAAAAAATTTAACCCTTAGGTTTTTTTACCCTATTTTTTTTGAAAAATATTTTTTTTAAGTCGCTATATTTTTAAAATATGTGGGTAGGTACAAGACACATACATGCCAACTTTCAAAGTGATCGGACGAAAGGTGTAGCCGTGAGAGCAGGCGACCGGACGGACGGACAGACACACGCAGGAAAATATAAGGGTCCTTGGTTTTGCCTACGGACCCTAAAAACGGTAAGCTATTACAGAAATTAGACAATAATGGCTGGTAAAAACATTATATCAATATAGTACGACATAGGATGCGAGGAAGCTATGTGCTACACCAATTAGCAGCCTATTTTTTGTTTTAAGAGTGAATTTAATCTCACAGCAATCTAAATTCTGCGAACAAAAATATATTCTTAATCTACGCCTCAAGAAGCTTCATCCTTCATCAAACGCTAAAAAAATAAACTTATTTTTTTTGTAATGAAACACATTAAAAGATAAACAATCTACGTGTTACGATATTAACCGAACAAACGTAAACAGTCCAAGTTATAGAAAATATTAGATTTAAAAACATGTTTGTATTGATGTAAAATATCACTAAGCGACATGGTTATGATAAGTCATTTTTTTTTTTTTTTTTTTTTTTTTTTTTTTTACAAAATTGTTGATAGCTTTGGTTCTAATCAATATTTTTTGATGAAGCCAAGCCTACATTTCTGCGAAAAAAAAAATCGATTTATTGTAGCCAGCTTTGAGCTTATAAAGTCGGGCTAGAGACGCAGACACACTCACACAAAGACAAAAATTTAATTTCACCTATATAAATAGATAATAGTAAATTAAGCGTCGAGTGCGGAAAGTAGCATTTTGCATGCGAGTGTGGAGTTTGCACCCGAGCGATAGCGAGGGTGGTAAAACCACACGAGCAATGCAAAATGCCGTTTTCGCACGAGTTGTGTACCGTACTTTATCTACGATTGTTAGATTAAAATAATAAATACAGAAACAAATAAACTTGCTGTATGTAAGTTCGTATCTCTCTCTTGATAAAGATAGCATTAATTCATTAGTTGTATTTTTTGCCGAATTAATTATTTCTGGAGGAGTATTATTCTCCACATTTTCGTCAAAGTCACTTGATTCACTCATTGTTTTTCACTAAAAACTCGATATAAACAGTTACTTTAATAAAAGAACACCAAATTAGTTTTGTTAAATGTAAACAAACTCACTATCCGTGCGTAAAGCTGAAGAATTCCTCTTCTTTACCGCACTAGTGCGGTAAAGAAGAGGAATTCTTCAGAACTATGAGACGCGCATGCGCAATGAATACAAGTACGTAAATAATCACTTTCTACGTATCTAAACAAAGATATAATGTTTTTATTTCGTATCAATCGTAGATAAAATATATTTAAGGTTACCTTTACTTTAAATTACTTCAACTGAAACGTGTTTCAGTGAATATTTATGGTCTTTAGAATGGTTAGGGAAATATTATCGTTTTCTCTTGTGTTTTTAATATGCTAAAGGAATAAACTTTATTTAAATACTATTTGTTAATAAAATAATAATTCAAGAAAATATGAAATAACAAAGAGCATTATTAACTTAAAAAATCAAACTGAATTTACTTGGAAGCAAAGATTAAATTAGTTAAGACTCTTTCATTATAAAAAGATTTATATTGAAACATTTAAAATTAACATTTTTGTAATGGTAATATATATATATATATATATATATATATATATATATATATATATAATATATATATATATATATATATATATATATATATATATATATATGTATATATATATTTATATATATATATAAATATATATATATATATATATATATATATATATATATATATATATATATATATATATATATTTATATACATATATATATATATATATATATATATATATATATATATATATATATATATATATATATATATATATATATATATATATATATATTTATATACATATATATATATATATATATATATATATATATATATATATATATATATATATATATATATATATAACCTAATTTCAATTTTAATTTATTAGCAATTATGAATTCTTTCTTCGTACTAATCAAGAATAATAATACTATATAATTAAAAATTTACAAACAAGATTCTTTAAAATCCTCTTTGTATAATATCTCCTTTTATAATATTGTATAAATATTTTTTTTTGAGAAGTTAAAGTAACCCTAGAAAAAGTATAAACTTTTAAGTATAAACATAAAGGCTAAAGAGAAAAGTGATTCTATACTAAGATTAAATTCTTTAAGAGTTTTAGGCGTCTGTTTGTTGTAATTATTACTAGCAGGCTGGAATTAAATGAGTTTTTTGTTTTGTTTTATCTTTTATTTATTCACTCGTTGTTTTTTTTATCTAATTTTTCTGTCTAGTTAAGGGTTGGATTGCTCTTTTGAAATTGCGTAGATGCCAGAGAGATACTATTGAGCAGACCCGCAATGCTGCTGTGTCGTGCAAATTTGCATAATTTAGTTGGATTAAGTTGTTGGTTGGTGCTTCAGAACGGTCTAACCTTAGAGGATGATTGTACAAGGCTTTTCTAGTTAGATGTGAAACAACCCTTTTTCTTTCTCTTTTCTTTTATTGCCTCCTGTTTCCTTTCTTCCCTTCCTATTTGTTCTTCGTATAGCGTAACAGTTCTAAACTAATAATAAATTCAATAATAAGAAACAAGCAAGTCTACTCTTATAATATATATATATATATATATATATATATATATATATATATATATATATATATATATATATATATATATATATATATATATATATATATATATATATATATATATATATATATATATATATATATATATATATATATATCAGCAATGTAATACCGTGTTTTTGCACACTGCAATAAGGTACACAATTTGTGTAGTGAGAGACACCAAGGGAGGTGCCTCGCAAGCGTGACACATAGGAACTGTTCCAACATTAGACTATACGTCACAAAGATGTTGGCTCGGCATTACGCCATGTCCTGCATCGTTTCGTCGCGTCCGACTCATCAGGGGCCCGACGATGCCCACCCAACTCTGGACCTATGTGACGTATAGTCTAATGTTGGAACAGTTCCTATGTGTCACGCTTGCGTGGCACATCCCTTGGTGTCTCTCACTACACAAATTGTGTACCTTATTGCAGTGTGCAAAAACACGGTATTACATTGCTGATTTGTTTTGCCAGCCAAGCAAGAATGGCGGTGTGAGAGCACGCTCGTCTCTGATAAAGCCTATATACCTGATCTTCTTGAGTTGGTATAGGTCCAGAGTTGGGTGGGCATCGTCGGGCCCCTGATAAGTCGGACGCGACGAAACGATGCAGGACATGGCGTAATGCCGAGCCAACATCTATGTGACATATAGTCTAATGTTGGAACAGTTCCTATGTGTCATGCTTGCGTGGCACATCCCTTGGTGTGTGTCTCTCACCACACAAATTGTGTGTATATATATATAATAAATAAATAAATAAATATATATATATATATATATATATATATATATATATATATATATATATATATATATATATATATATATATAGTATAGTGTAGAAACATTATACTATAAAAAAAAAACCTATCGGCTTTTATAGTATAAATCATTAATATATAAATACAATGATTGAGAAATTATCACTAAATTTAGGTACGTTAACAATATATTCCCCCCCCCCCCCCCCACACACACACCACTTTAAGTGGGTATTTTAAATAAGCCTAGTTTTCACGTTTAGAAGTTATTATGCGAGTAGTTATCTAATTGTAAACGCATCATCTCGAGGATGGTGATTTGGAGTTGTCCTGTAAATTATCAGTTACTAGTAGATGGTGAAAGTCGTAAAAATATTCAAAGTCTAATATTGGAAAGCCTTTAGATAGTATTGATTTTCAAGTTCAAAATTGGAAATATAATATCAGAGAAGAGGGTGGTGGAAACATTATAATTCCAACTGTTATTAGAAGGAAACAATTTTGCAGAGAGATGAAGATTTAGGAGATAGAACAGGGAGAAGTGGAATCGGCAGTTAGAGCAAAGTTGGAACCAGAGAGAGGTATTAACCAAATCCACAGGATTATAATTCAATCACAACTTAGAGCCACAAGTTAGGCTTTCTAAGGTGTGTGTCGTATCTAACTAAGCCACACTACAACTCGGTATTATGGATTTACTAACAGAACTGTGCCACGGGCAACTCTCCACACCGGATTATAACCTTTGTGTAACTTTAACCTTCTTCCAGTCACCTTATTTGTATTGGTTCTCCAATCATTCTTCTATACAGGAACTACTCTTTATGCTTTCTTAACTGACTTTCATCTCATGTCTCATAACATAATCAACAAAGTAAAATCTTTCAACTAACACTATAGTATTCAACTAATAATATATAATTGGCAGCTATCCGTCAAATCGTCTACTTAAGCAGCCCCTATACTATCAAGCCGCTTGATCAAAACATCGCGTCAAGCTGATTGACACGACCTTCAAGCCGCCTTGGGACGCACCAAGCATCCCATCAATCTTTTCATCAACACTCATTTGTAGCGGAGTTTTCGACTAGTGAACTGCTCCTCCTGGACTGTAATATATCAGTATTGTGTAGATACAATGGTTTCGAATCAGGATTTGGGGTGTCGAGCAGGTGATTGACAGAATGCTTGATCAAAATTGCTCTAGACTATCAAGCGCTCCGTCAAGCCGCTTGACTCATTCAAACTTTCCATCAATATCCGTCAAGGTTTGACTCAAGCATCAAACGGGTTCCTAGACTATCAATCATGCTTGACGCGATGTTTTGATCAAGCGGCTTGATCGTGTAGGGGCTGCTTCACTTGTCCTGTTAAAAGTGAAAGATTCTTGTTTCTTAAATTATTAACCCTGAAAATAAGTTCGTCGGCTTGCGCAATCCCTTTGTACGCTTGTGAATAGTAAAAAAAAAAAAAAAAAAAATCGTATGAAAATTAGTTGTCGGTGTACCCTGTAGTAATCTTATAGACATTTAATGGATCCTTATAAGGGTTCGTGAAAATAAACATAATATTCACCAAATTAAAGGAAAATTTTTACCTTCTTAAGCTTATTAGAAATATCTGGTATAAACACACCAACTTTAACCACAGTAATAACAATATTGACAATTTAACAGATAGGACTAAACCGACACCCACCAAATTTGTGAGTATGCCCTATATCAAAGGACTCTCTGACAAAGTACAACTCCTAATTAATAAATTTGATTGCCCTGATATCAGATTCGGATACAAACCTTTAAATAAAACTGAGAAATTATACCACAACCTGAAAGATAAAATTCCGTTTGATAACACCATTGGCACCGTTTATGAGATACCATGCGGAAACTGCCACAAAACTTATATAGGTGAAAGCAACCAACTTATTAAAAACAGAATTGAACAGCATAAGTATGACCAAAGTAAAGGCAACTCCAATACTGCACTATCCAGTCATACTTTGGCCACCAAACACGAGTTTAGATTTGATAAAACCAAAATTATTGGGAGAGAACAGAAAACTAACAGGAGGAAAATGATGGAAGCTCTCAACATAGCCATCAAACTCGACCATACTGTCAATATTAAAACTGACTCCCGCTCCCTCAATAAATATTACAGTGGAATATACTACCATAATGAATTAAATCAAAATTCCCGCCCAATATAACTCACTAGGCCTCTGTGATCATCTTCTTGTCTATGTATTGTTTGTTTTTTTTGTTAGTAATTCATATTTTTATTATTATTAGGCGCTCTTAATTTACGACCTTTATTGTCTTTCATGTCTCTACGTACCTGATTTTATAAACTGAATCACGCATTAATTTTTAAACTCGTTTTGACTGTTATATTTGCCGGTCTGATAACAGACTGATAAGGGACGAATTGTTATCACTTCAATTTTTAGCATATCTGTGATGATTGTTAATGCTTTTTAATTTTTAATTTTTAATTTATAATATCTTTTTTAATTATGTTACCGTTTGGTTATTGTTGTTCCTGTTACTTATTAGTTCATTGTTATTATCATTCACGAGTACGCACGTAGGAGATAGGAAGTGCAATTTTGTTTTAGTAGACGACGGAATGTTAGAGTTCCTTTATAAATTTTATATATCAGATTTTTGACTTCACTTACCTCAAGTGCACAATTATAAGGTAATTTAATGTAATGTAACTTATCCTTCTGGAGATGTGTGATCATATTCTTTATTGTAGTGTAATGAGAAAATATACGTATTTTTTAGGCTTGAAAATGGCCGGCTAGGCCGAAACGTTGCCGAACTGAAATGATTTGAATAATTATTTTCACGAACCCTTATAAGGATCCATTAAATGTCTATAAAAAAAAAAATCATTATTATTTAAATAACAGTTTATTTTTTTCCATTTAGCCGTTTTCGGAAATTTGTTTTGTTTATTTCACAATTTTAGCTGCTAACGATTTAATTAATTTAATGCTTTCACTTTCTAGGTACAAAACTACAGAATATATAAATGTGTGTTTTGATGTATAAATTAAAATTGTTTTAATAGTTTGGACATTTTGTGTGTTTCAGCACACAAACAAAAAAAACAATATGGTAACAATGCCCGTCTTCCTTGTTCGTCCATAATTATACATGTTCGTTTCTTTGTATGGCCTTTCTTCCTTGTTGTTGTCACACGTGGTTTCGTGTTTTCTTTAATATGAAGCGTAAACGAACTCTATCAACTTTAGTTTGTATTATTTTGTTATTTAGTTTGTTCTTGATGAAGTTTGTACGTGCGTGTTTATTCGCAAGGGCTCTTTCATACTCCCTTTCCTAATTCGTGCTTGTACATGTTCGTTTCTTTGTATGCCCTTTCTTCCTTGCTCGTCCATGCTTGCACATGTTCGTTTCTTTGGATGCCCTTTCTTCCTTGTTCGTCCATGCTTGTACATGTTCGTTTTTTTGGATGCCCTTTCTTCCTTGTTCGTCCATGCTTGTACATGTTAGTTTCTTTGTATGCCCTTTCTTCCTTGTTCGTCCATGCTTGTACATGTTAGTTTCTTTGTATGCCCTTTTCTTCCTTCTTCGTCCATGCTTGTACATGTTCGTTTCTTTGGATGCCCTTACTTCCTTGTTCGTCCATGCTTGTAAATGTTCGTTTCTTTGTATGCCCTTTCTTCCTTGTTCGTCCATGCTTGTAAATGTTCGTTTCTTTGTATGCCCTTTCTTCCTTGTTCGTCCATGCTTGTACATATTCGTTTCTTTGTATGCCCTTTCTTCCTTGTTCCTCCATGCTTGTACGTGTTCGTTTCTTTATATGCCCTTTCTTCCTTTTTCGTCCATGCTTGTACATGGTCGTTGTTTGTTGTTATGACTGAACGCACCTTTAGAATCGTATTATATAATTATTTTTTTGTATATGAGAAAAAAAGAAGAAATAATTAAGCAGAGTCACTGCTTAATGTTGTCTTAGTGAAAGAAAAGAACGAGTTTGTCTGTTTCAATGTAGTTTATTTTACGACTTGTCAGGAATAATTGCCGGTTGCACTTTACATCCGTTGGATTGGTCGGATTAAAGCGATGCATCTTCGGTGTGTTCAGGTTGCTCGTCTAGGTGGATACTAATTAATCAAAGGTGAATTTACGAGTGGTGTGTAGCAGTATTTCTAGACTGAGGTCGTATATTTGATAGTCTGAAGTGTTCACCGCTCGTAGCTTGCAGTAGACTCAATGTTCTATCTGACTAATGACTAGACTTCTATATACCACATGTGTAACAAACGTACACTCACTATATGCACAGCACAGCCCCATTTCACAACGAGCTGTGTATTTTAAGTCTTGTCAAAACTATTGCTTGAAACAATTTCACTGTATGTTGTTATACATAATATGTAGTTTTATAGACCGAGATAAAAGTGTGAAATCAAATAAAGCGTTTGTACCAAAAGCTGTAAAAAAAAATAATATATCGCCAAATAATTTGATTGTAGTGTCAAAGAAGAAATAAAAAATGTCAGCCAATTTGTGTAGAATATAGATTTTTCAAGGGCTATCTTTGAATAAATGGTCCCATAAATAGTTGGTTGTTTTGACTGAGATTTTGTGGTACCACTTCATAATTATGACTAGAGAGGTTAAAAAAGAAACACAACAATATTGTCACCACAATTTTTAATAATTACTAGACGCGTTTCGACTTACAATGTCATCTTCAGTATGCGTGTTAACTTAGTAAGAGTGAATGCTGTACTAAGTTAACTATTTTACAAATTTTAAGGTAAACGAACAGTGCAAGGGGGGTTAGACTAGGGTGGTGTGGGTAGAGGAACACGGAAAGAAAAAGGTAAGGGGTATGTAGTTGAGATCCAAGTCGGAACCCAATGAAGGTTTATTCAGGTAAACATTTTGGTTTTCAACTTCTTAAAACTAAACAATAAATCCTTATATTACTATAATTAAAATTTCTTTAAATATAATTAAATATTAAAATTTTAAAAACATATTTTTCCGTGGTAGGCTGTGAAATAGTAACTTTAGAGCCTAAAAAAACATAGCTAAAAACCATTTTTTCATTACGTGGACTTAAAAAATCTTTTCATTACTCCTAGCTGTAAAGAAAAAATATTTTACGTCCTAGGAACTAAAAGATTTTTATTTTCCGGCGGGTAGTTGTCAAAACTTCCGTTAGTACCGCTGCAGTCTTTGTAGAAATGCTTCTAGTACGATTAAAATCCGCTAGATGTCAATGCGTTTTATTTATCTTTTCTTATTGTGTAACCTCTCTTTAAGGTTTCTTTTTTTAAGTCTTAAGTATGTACTAATATTTGTTATTATTATATATTGATTAGTGATATATTGAATGTTTTTTCACTGTTTGCTACCTCGGAAAAAATAGCATATGCTACGCGACTGTGAAGTGTTTTTTCTTTACCTTGGCAATATTTACTGTCTCGCTTCGCTCGACAGTAAATGTAATTGCCACGGTAAAGAAATAACTCACTTCACAGCCTAGTAACATAATATACTATTTTTTAGGTTTTACAAGAGCAGAGTTATTAAGATTGGATTTTTCATTAAAACATTCTACATTTGTGTCTTGGATAGCTCTTTGAATTTCTAAGTTTTCTAGGAGGTCCAATTTTAGTTTCCAACTAAGTTCATAATTATTAATATCAAAAGTATGATTGGTTTCTAGAACATGATTGGCAAAACTAGATACGTTAACATGTTTTTGATGTCTATCATTCGATATTTTCTGCCAAGATTTATAGTGCTCTGTAATGCGTGTACTTATTTTTCTACCGGATTGTCCAACGTATACACCTTTAGAGGTCACGCATATGAGTTTATATACACCACATTTATCTTTAGTTTCGATTGGTTGTTTGACGCTGTTGAGAATTGTGCCTAATTGTGTGTAAGGTTTGTAACTGACTCTAAGTTCGTTTTTTTTTTTTTTTTTTTTTTTTTCTTAAGGTCACATAAATATAAAATAAATTCCTCGACTGTGTTTTTCTCCAGTTTGTGATAGCGACTCATCATGAACGTGGTGGTGTTCAATAACTAAGCAACGTCTTCACACAAAATAATTGTAATGGAAACAATTAGCAGATTTCTGCTGTTCTAATGCAGCCATTTTCAGATTATCTGATGGTTATTGTATACGACTTTAGAAGTACAAGTACAGTCTTGTACTTCTAAAGTCATTTAATAACGATCAGATATATCTGAAGAGGGCTGCATTAGAACAGCAGAAAAGCTTCAATTGTTTCAATTAAAATCACTTTGTATAAAGACGTTGTTTGGTAGTTGATCTACACCTCTTCCATATAAAACATAAATACGTGTGGTGTCTTGATAGAGTCTCGCGATGCCTAGTAATACGTTTAATTTGATAAACTAATGAAGTAAATTTCTCCTTTAAGCAGTAAAATTTTTGACTGGGTTTGTATGAGCAGTGCGATGCTATTTTATCAGAAACTAAAATTTTCAAACAAACTGAAGTCAAACTCTGTTGGTAGTTTTAAAATCCTTAGTTGCGGTAATATTTTATAGTTTAATCGTTTATACAATTATATGGTTTAACTTATAGTTCTATATGGAGCACTTCTAAAATTACTGCAATAAGTTTTTTTAAAAAAAAAGAAAATCAGAGTTTCTGTATAGAATAATAGGGCGCTAATCGTGAAACCTAAATTAATGATTAAAATAAACGTAGATTTAAGTTACATTATTTTAAATCAATAATTTCCTTAATTTTCAAATTTATATGGTAACTGGCCTTCACTCATGCTATGTATTAGTGGCTATGTTTCCTATAATCAAGTAGGCCTAGCAATTAAATGAAATGCTTAAATAGTTTTGTTTCCAAAGCATTCTAGGAATAGAATCCGGGCTATATTGTACATAATTCATTCCATTACTAAGAATATAATACTCTCTAAATCGTAATTTGGTGTCTATTTATTATATAAAAAAAAAAACAATCGACACTAAGTAATATAGTAATAAATAACAATGCTAAAAAAAATATATAATACATGATAAAATAAACGCAGTCAAAATAAATCAGACTAGGAAGTCATTGAACAATCATATACCATTGGTGAATTTATTTAATTACCAGTCTCTTCTCTCAATACGGCTGTTGCACCAGTAAATATTTAATAACTCTAGTTTCGGACTGGTGGTGACAGACACACACAAAAATAAATGATGGGCGGATTCGGTTTTCGGAATGTATGAAATGAAAAAGTATCCAAAAATTTCCAAAAATTAAATCGAAAAAGATTTTAAAATTCTAATTTTATTTTTTATAAAAAAAAAACATATGTATTTAACCAAAATTGTAGAAGAAGGTACAGACAATATTTTATGTTCTGGTGAAATTTCTGTAGGAAGAACTGTTCAATCGCTATTAAAACATTTTAAAACAAATATGTAACTCGTTTATTAATCATCAAGAAGGCAATTTATTTATAAATCACATCTTACCATGCCTAAACCTTTATAACATAATTATCACCACTTCTTTAAAACGCTAAAATAAAATATTCGAGTGTATACGTAGTATAATAATTTTTAAATTATATTGATATCTGGCCAATAGGGAGTGTACGAAATTTTATTCCCAAGGGGAACCTAGGGAAAAGTAAGAAAAGAAGGGGAATTGAGCCCAGACCGATCTTCTAAAGATAGAGGAAGTTAATACTTAAGAAAGGGCTCCTATTTTGGATGTAAACATATAATATATTAATCAAAGATAATTCCAATTTTAACTTAAGAATGTGAAAAGACACGGGGATACAGAAGGTAAATACGCTGCTTTTCCCCCAAAGTTAACATTTAAGAATTTATCATCAGTAGTCGGAATTAATTAGTAATTTGGGATATTGACAAATTATATTATCAAAGGAGAGGGATAGAATCTATATATTCTCAATTAGGAAAATAATTTAAAAGTTTCTTGATGGTAGATAACCCCATCAAATTAAAAATAACGCACTCCGCAGCGAAGCAAGGGTATCCAGCTAGTTAAATTTATAATAATATAAATTATAATAGATATATTATAATTAAATATAAATAATAATATATAAAACAAATTGTTCAGCAGCTCTGTGTTTAAAAAATGAAATAAAAATATAAATATCTGACCCAATTTGTGTTTTTTTTAAATAATACGTTATTTTCCTGTTTTTAGGTGAACTTTTTTTAGTTTTTCCAAATCTTTTCTCTTGTGAGGCATTAAGTAGACTGAACTCACACAGCTGTTCCCCTGTTTCTTGATATGGGTATTTGAGAATTCATTTCCGCTCTAATTCATTCTCTCACAATTCTTCGACAATATTTTGCCAACAAGGATGTCAGTCGACTAGATCGTATTCTTCCCAACTTTAGTATTTCCCGAATGTGTCAAAGATCAGAATAAACTGTATTAAGATGTATAAAACAACTTTATACACAACGACAGAGTAGACATTCATTCAAAACTTATATTTTTACTTATTTCTTTCTCAGAAACAATCGTTTCCTTTTAAAAACATTTTTTTTTTGTTGTACAAAATATAAGACAGAAAAATACAAAAACTTTTAAAAATGATAGATCATTCGCTTGAATAAATCCTTTTTACAAAGAATAGTAAAATGAAATAAGCAATTTTTATATTTTCCTTATAAGTAAGAATAAGAATGGTCTAGTCATGCAGTCTCTAAAATCTATAAAGTAAAATATATTTTAGAAAATAAGGAAATAGCTTACCCTTATTATATATATTGTGTCTTAAATTTTCTTAATTAGAACATTCCATTAGTAAATTATTATTGTACATATAACGCTAATACAATATTAGCAAACTAGTGAAAATTATTAAGATATTTTAATTACTAAAGCACCCTCTCTTTAAAACTCCTTTATGCTTGAAGCAATGAAATAAAGAGAATATACAATGGTATGTCAATTTGTTTCACTAATAGCTTACTCATTTCCAACAAATGGACGAATGGACTCATGAGAATTAGATCTGTTTCAATTTCCAGTGTAGTCACACTTATTTTTATGAAATTTTAAATTAGTGCAGACAGTTGAAATTGACACCAAAATGAACTCAAATCAGAAGAGTACATTTATAAAAATATACATTTTAAACAAATATTTTGTTCGTAAGTGGAAGAAAAAGTAATGGGCGTAAGAACATGAAATTAATAAGGATTTACTCGGCACGCACCACCGAAAGAAGTGAGGGGGTCCTGAGAAGGACCGATCTTCAATCCTGAGGTAGAAGGGGAATAGACGGGCGCCATTAGAAGCACGCGGGAGAGGGGAGAAGGTAGACAAAGTAACTTGGGAAGGAGAGAAGTGAATGAGAAGGGCCGTTACCCTAGTGGAGGTGGTACGACGGACGAAGTAACTCGGGAAGGAGTGAAGTGAGAAAGGCCGGTACCCTGGTGGAGGTGGTACGACGGACGAAGTAACTCGGGAAGGAGTAAAGTGAATGAGAAGGGCCGTTACCCTGGTGGAGGTGGTACGACGGACGAAGTAACTCGGAAAGGAGTGAAGTGAGAAGGGCCGGTTTCCTGGTGGAGGTGGTACGACGGACGAAGTAACTCGGGAAGGAGTGAAGAGATGAGAAGGCCTTGGGAAAAGCCGGACTATGGCATGTGGTGCTGATATTAACAAATTGATTTTACAGTTATGCTCTTGTTAAATTTTGTATTGTTTTATAATACTTTACTTCTAGTGGATTAATCTAAAACTAATCCACTATATCAATACTATAATCATTCGCTATAATCATGCTTTACTGTTATGCGTTGTTAAATTACTTCAGTATAATTCTATATGATATATTTTACAAAAAGGCTTATAGCACTTAGTAGTAATAATGATTTTAACTTTACTATAATGAGAAATATAATTACGAAATATATTAGCTTAAAAATCTAACTTTGAGTTTATAAACTAAAGAACAACCAGTGTAAAAATTTCTTCATACCTTAGTTTGCTCACTTATTACCTACATGTTATAAGCCCAAACAAAATTACTTCTGATGAGAATTGTCAGTGAAGATAATAGTTAAGGTGGACATGAAACCTGAACACGCATTCAGAGACACACTAAATCGAAAGTTAATTGTGGAGAAGGACCCAGGAAATACATCAAGAGGACAGTGATGATGCTAGAGATGCACTGATTAGAAAGTAATAATGAGGAAGGACCTAGTAAATAAACCAAGAGGACAGTGATGATGCTAGAGACGCACTGATTAGAAAGTAATAATGAGGAAGGACCTAGTAAATAAACCAAGAGGACAGTGATGATCCTAGAGACGCACTGATTAGAAAGTAATAATGAGGAAGGACCTAGTAAATAAACCAAGAGGACAGTGATAATGCTAGAGATGCACTGATTAGAAAGTAATAATGAGGAAGGACCTAGTAAATAAACCAAGAGGACAGTGATGATGCTAGAGACGCACTGATTAGAAAGTAATAATGAGGAAGGACCTAGTAAATAAACCAAGAGGACAGTGATAATGCTAGAGATGCACTGATTAGAAAGTAATAATGAGGAAGGACCTAGTAAATAAACCAAGAGGACAGTGATAATGCTAGAGATGCACTGATTAGAAAGTAATAATGAGGAAGGACCTAGTAAATAAACCAAGAGGACAGTGATAATGCTAGAGATGCACTGATTAGAAAGTAATAATGAGGAAGGACCTAGTAAATAAACCAAGAGGACAGTGATGATGCTAGAGACGCACTGATTAGAAAGTAATAATGAGGAAGGACCTAGTAAATAAACCAAGAGGACAGTGATAATGCTAAAGATGCACTGATTAGAAAGTAATAATGAGGAAGAACCTAGTAAATAAATCAAGAGGACAGTGATGATGCTAGAGACGCACTGATTAGAAAGTAATAATGAGGAAGGACCTAGTAAATAAACCAAGAGGACAGTGATGATGCTAAAGACGCACTGATTAAAAAGTAATAATGAGGAAGGACCCAGTAAATAAACCAACAGGGCAGTGATGATGCTAGAGACGCATTGATTAGAAAGTAATAATGAGGAAGGACCTAGTAAATTAATCAAGAGGGCAGTGATGATGCTAGAGACGCATTGATTAGAAAGTAATAATGAGGAAGGACCTAGTAAACAAATCAAGAGGACAGTGATGATGCTAGAGACGCACAGATTAAAAAGTAATAATGAGGAAGGACCCAGTAAATAAATCAAGAGGACAGTGATAATGCTAGAGATGCACTGATTAGAAAGTAATAATGAGGAAGGACCTAGTAAATAAACCAAGAGGACAGTGATGATGCTAGAGACGCACTGATTAGAAAGTAATAATGAGGAAGGACCTAGTAAATAAACCAAGAGGACAGTGATGATGCTAGACGCACTGATTAGAAAGTAATAATGAGGAAGGACCCAGTAAATAAACCAAGAGGACAGTGATAATGCTAGAGATGCACTGATTAGAAAGTAATAATGAGGAAGGACCTAGTAAATAAACCAAGAGGACAGTGATGATGCTAGAGACGCACTGATTAGAAAGTAATAATGAGGAAGGACCTAGTAAATAAACCAAGAGGACAGTGATGATGCTAGACGCACTGATTAGAAAGTAATAATGAGGAAGGACCTAGTAAATAAACCAAGAGGACAGTGATGATCCTAGAGACGCACTGATTAGAAAGTAATAATGAGGAAGGACCTAGTAAATAAACCAAGAGGACAGTGATGATGCTAGACGCACTGATTAGAAAGTAATAATGAGGAAGGACCTAGTAAATAAACCAAGAGGACAGTGATGATGCTAGAGACGCACTGATTAGAAAGTAATAATGAGGAAGGACCTAGTAAATAAACCAAGAGGACAGTGATGATGCTAGACGCACTGATTAGAAAGTAATAATGAGGAAGGACCTAGTAAATAAACCAAGAGGACAGTGATGATGCTAGACGCACTGATTAGAAAGTAATAATGAGGAAGGACCTAGTAAATAAACCAAGAGGACAGTGATGATGCTAGAGACGCACTGATTAGAAAGTAATAATGAGGAAGGACCTAGTAAATAAACCAAGAGGACAGTGATGATGCTAGACGCACTGATTAGAAAGTAATAATGAGGAAGGACCTAGTAAATAAACCAAGAGGACAGTGATGATGCTAGACGCACTGATTAGAAAGTAATAATGAGGAAGGACCTAGTAAATAAACCAAGAGGACAGTGATGATGCTAGACGCACTGATTAGAAAGTAATAATGAGGAAGGACCTAGTAAATAAATCAGGAGGATAATAATGATGCTTCTAGGGAAGACTATATTACAGAGGAAACTGCAATCATTTGAACATACTTTTAACGAAAATTAGTCTCACTTATGTGTTAATAAAAGCTTTTTAATGATATGAATGCAACAAAATTTCTAGAACAGTATAAACAAGATGCAAAAACGATCTTAGTTAAAAAAATAAAGAAATGGAGTCAAAGCATTGATTTAGAACTTGTCGATAAGTTGCCCAAAAAAATAAGTTGAATGTGGGAAGCAATTTCAATAGCTCAAGTTTGTGCTGTAAACAGTTTTTCTTTATCTTCTTTTCTGGTGTGTTCAAAGTTAAGTTTTACCACAGAGGAAAGAACTCTTACGTTAGAACATTCAGGAAGAACTGAAGAATAAACTATATCAATGTGGACTTGATATTTCTTCGAGAGGATCGAGTAGGCATTCTACTAGAACTTTAGTTTTACTTACTTCTCCTATAGGAAGAATCACATTCTTCTAAAACTTAGCACCACAACGAGAAGAACAAAACAAAAGAATGGAAAATAGAAAACTTTCGGCAAGATAAACGAATGTACGCATAAACAAAAATCAGCGTTTTAGAAGGGAAAAATATGTGAACTTACGGTGTGTCAATAAAACCATTTCTAGCTGGCAAAAAGAAAAAAATAATATCCTGATATATTATCTTGATTGATAATAATACTGATCATATACATTTTTTTAGAAAGAGAATAGATTTTACATAATCAATAATATTTAATAATTAATTAACTGCCTTATATAATTAACAGTATTAATTGAGTCACCTAGAAGAAAAATTTCCTGACACAAAATTTCAAAACAAATAAAAAATAGACTACAAATTAGTGTGGCACATAGCTTCCTCGCATCCTATCAGCGTACTTTATTGATTTTATGCTTTTATAAGCTATAATTGTCTAATTTGTTTGTTTCCCCCGTTACAATCTGTCAAAATTGTTTTGATTTTTTACATGACGAAGTATCAATTTAGCAAAAGTTAAAGAGCGCAGACAGTTCAAATTAATTTGGGGCTATCTGTGAGTTACTTTCGATAAGCTATAAAAGTTTCATACAAATCAGCTGAGTACTTATGATGCTGAAGGTGTAAACAAATGTATGTTTGTGCGCATGTAGAAGAGAAACAAATGAGTGCAGAAGGTTGAAACTTATATGGGACCAACAATGGGCTAATCATGATCTACCATCCAAATTTCATTAAAATCGGACTTGTAGTTTTTAAGATGTGTTGGTTTGAAAAAATAGAGCGACAGGCAGACCTCCAGACAGGCACAGAACCAAATGTTCCCTGATGTCTGAAACGGATTTCTGTCTTGGAATTTTTGAAATCGGAGACCTAAAAAATTTTCTTTCTTCAGAACGATCACGTAGCTTCCGTTAAGGCGTAAATTCACATGCTAGTTACTCGCACAAAAACATATGAGAAGCTCGCAGAGGAGTGCTACTGGCATGTGTATACATCAAATAGCATGCGAGTAAAAAGTATGGCTAGGCAGATTATGCTGGTTAATGAATTTGTACGATTTGTTAAACTGCCTAGGAACCGTTTATGTTTGCTGAAAGATCATTCTCGGTAAATTTATTTTAAGTAATGATCAGAACATAGAAGATCAAACATTCAGATCCAACTATACATTAACCAAAAATGGTACAGATACGTAGCCGATGTATTATGTTTATGGGTAGGTACAAATAGACACTTAGATCAGTTTTTGGAACGAAGTTCCTTATGGCACGTTCTGGAGCCCGGGAGGGAATCCGAAAAAAACTACCAAAATCACCGTCACAAAATCCGTCACGAAATCTACCGATGGTGATAACTGGAGTAAAATTTGACCGACTTAGTTGAAATTTGGTACACATGTTCATTTTACCAATGTCCGGGACAAGTTCGTTGGACAACGTTATCCGCCCAAGCGTTCACGCGCAACGCTCGCGTAAACGTAAGCTTCGAATTTAAAATTGGAATTTTTGGACGGGAAAAAATTCTAACTTCATCTATTTAATGAGGCAAACAACTTTTATAAATAATTTTTTTTAGTAAAACGAACACCAACACTACTATGAAGTGATAAAGATCGCTAAATTTATTAATGCGGACCAAACCGATTAAAATAAAGAAAACAACATTTTTACCGATATCTTACGTTCTAACGTAAAGATTTAAATGAAACTTTGTATACATCACCTACAGTACAATTGAAACAAGCATGTAACATTTCAACCTGATACAAGTAGAAGTTTTTGTGAGTTAATGATTTATATTTTTTATTTTAATATTTAATTGGAGTAATATGCCGACGGGGCCTGGGAGGACAGTTCTTTTTCGTTCTACAACCATCTGCTTTAACTATAAATTTATCATTAACTTTTTTCTCAATATACAATACATTATTTATTGAAAGACGCTCGCTTCAAAGATAATAAAAAGATTTTCATTTAATTTTGCCTTAACTCCGCTGGTACAAATAGTTAGTTACTTTTAATTCTGTCTCTTTTCTAACTCCACCATGTATACGTAGTTATTACAGCGATTTTATAATTTATATTTAATGAAAAGCGTAAGGAACTTCGTTCCTACGACACCAAACGTATTTTTTATATTTAGTTAATAATATGCATAACAACATAAAATTTACAATATAAATAGAACAGGATAATGCAATAAACTTTCTCGATCTGACAATAATAAAACAAAATAACAGTCAAATTTAAAATTGATAGAAAAACTATCTACACAGATATAATCCATAACCAATCAAACAACCTATATAAACATAAAATGGCTGCTTTCCATAGTATGATACACCGAGTACCTACCACTCCCATGGATGATATAGACCTAAAAACGAAATCTGCACAATAAAGACAATAGCTACAAATAACGGATACAGCAAAAGAATGATAGACAAAATGATAAATAAAAAATAAAAAAATATTAGCAATAAATCTAATAACCAACTTCGAAGCAATAGAACAAATCCCTAAACCCTGGATTAGCTTACCATACATGGGGAAGCTGTCAGAACACATAGGAAAAATTTTACAAAACAAGAACAAACAGAGTCAATTACAAACCGTACACATAACTAGGCACAATTCTCAGCAGCGTCAAACAACCAATCAAAACTAAAGATAATTGTGGAGTATATAAAGTGATATGCGTGACTTACAATGGTTTATACGTAGGACAATCTGGTAGGAAAATAAGTAAGCACTATAAATCTTGGCAGAAATGATCAAATGACAGATATCAAAAACATGTTTTAACGTATCTAGCTTTTTCCAAGCATGTTCTAGAAACCGATCATAAATTTAATGTTGATAATTATGAACTTCTACACTCGGGCCAAATTAGAAAAAAAAGAAGGAAATTGGACCTCTTAGAAAATGTAGAAATTCAAACAGCTATCCAAGACACAAATATGGCATGTTTTAATGAAACATCTAATCTTAACAACTCTGCTCTTGTAAAACCAATAATAAATATTTTAAAAAAAATAATCTCTGGTAGTTGTAAGGTATTTTACAATAATATAAGGAATTAATATTTAACTCAGTTGAAAAACAGAATGTTTACCTAAGCCATACCTTTACAGGGTTCCACCTTGGATCTCAACTAGTCCTTACCTTGTTCTTCTTACTTCTGTAATCATTCTACACACAGCCCTAGTCTACCCCCACCTTGTACTTCAACAAAATGATGTCTAGATGCATATATTAAATAGGCTCGCTGAGATAGCCTGTAAAAAATTTAAAATAAAGATGTCTACAAATGCAAGGAAATATGATAGAGCCCAGCTGTCTACTGTCTAGGCAGCGAGCCTGCAATATATGTGTTGAATAAAGATTTTCTAAAATAGCTGCATAAATAGGCGAGCGTAGCGAGCCTGCAATAACATTTTATAAGAAATTAACTAATAATCCAGTTCAAACAGGCGAGCATAGCGAGCCTGCAATGACTTTATTTAATAAATATTAACTACCAATGTTGTAAACAGGCGAGTGCAGCGAGCCTTTAATAACTTTAATATATAGTAATTATCAACAAATGCAAGGAAAATTGTTTTTTTCTATCTAGAACTAGCGAGTTAGTACGATATTCGTTTCACAACATCAGAGTATTTTTGACACATTAAATTTAAGATTGCGGTCAATATTGCAGACGACTAAATAATAAGATTTTAGTCTGCACGACATGCAATACATCATTTTAAAGGTCTTGAAGAGTAGGATATGTAAATATTAACTATGATTACAAAAGTTTTGAAATAAATATGGCCAAAATTAGGGTGTTAAGAAGTAAGTTCATACTTATATGGCATATTACATAAATATAATTTTAAAGTGGTTTTCAGGTTGATTAAGAATATTTAATGTTTTAAACGAAATATTATCCTGGTAGTGGTAGTTATTATATTGAAAACATAGTATGGCTGATATAAGAACACAATTCTAGGCGAGTTCTTTATGCAGCGCATCACTAGTATTGTAAGGTAGAAAAAGTCGTGACTCGTAGAGGGGACTCTGTCTAGACTGCAGGGGTTCCCAAAGTTTTTTTTACCAAGCCCCCCACAGTCAAGAATAAATCTTCCCACGCCCCCCCCCCCCCTTCATAATTTTATGAGATAATGAAAAAAATAAATTAAACCATTATTACATTAAATAACCATTAATTTATTTCTATTACTATTATTTTTATAACATTACAAGTTAATCTTAGTACAGATGATCTTATGAGATGGATGAGCTTGCATATTTTTTTTACAAGATTCCCTATTCTTGGA
Source organism: Gerris lacustris (assembly GCA_951217055.1). NCBI lineage: Eukaryota > Metazoa > Arthropoda > Insecta > Hemiptera > Gerridae > Gerris > Gerris lacustris. The sequence continues at coordinate 11,544,156 of OX578283.1, read as the reverse complement.
TGAGTATTAGAAAGTGCACAACGAAAATCAAGCACAGCAACATCGAGTTTGCCCCGATACTTTGTTTTTATTGCAACAAGTGCTGAAAAATCTTTTTTGCACAAATAAGTGCTTGAAAAAGGTAAATACAATCGAAGTGCTTGCTGTGATATACTGCGGTACACTTTGTACTTAACCCAAAACGATGATTTGTCCATTTTATCAAAATCGGGAGCAGAATCTTTTTTATTTCTAAAGCTTGTTCTTGAAGTGTTTCGGGCAGGGAATCTATGTTACTATGTTGACAATGAAAGGATCCATTGTTAATCTGTAAATGTTGTCATCACATGTGTTAGGAAAGTATCTGTTAAATTGGTCAGTGAGGTTCTCCAACTGGTTTGATATTTGGATTTTTATATAATCGCATTAGACGTAAAAGCTATCTTTTACGAACGGCAAAGCTATATCTCAATCTCGAGGTCCCACGCCCCCCTTGACTTGTCTTCACGCCTCCCTTGGGGGGCGCGCCCCCCACTTTGGGAACCACTGGTCTAGAGGAACATGGATATATCTAGAAGTGAAGTCGATAGTTAGTTTGAAACTTCGACCTAAGATTGATTTATCCACGCACATTCTCTCTGCGTTCCGACATTACAGTTAGTTTGCCATAAAAATTTGTAAAATAGTTAGCTTAGTACAGAATTCACTCTTACTAAGTTACAACGCACATTGAAGATGATATTTTAAAACATCGAAACACATTTATGAGTTTTAATTAAAAAATCGGTCAGAGACAACTCAGACAAACTTTCTCATATACTAGTTTATAATTACTTGGCCCAGTGTTTTCCATGTGTTAGTTTTCGTAGGTACATTTAATTATTATTGAACATTTGATCAAAATATATCATAAAAATAACTTCTCCTCGGCGGGGAATCGAACCCGGCCTCTCTCCCTCCGCGTTTTTCCCTGGAAAACGGCTTATATCGTTAGATTCGTATTAAAATGGACTACATTTAAGAATTTTTTAATCAAAATCGTCGGAACCGTTTTCGAGAAATAATTTTTTTAACGTTTCTTCAAAGTTTTTGGGGGGTAGCGCCCCAAAATTTGGACCTAAAATTCATTTCTCGATTTCACCTCGGGGTATGATTTTTCTGAACATGTTTGCCAAATTTCGTCAATATCGGCCCAGTAGTTTAGGCTCCTGGCATCTGCACAGACGACAGACAGACATTTTTTAAAAGAAAAACACTTTTTTGGACTCAAGGGACCTCAAAACGTGTAAATCCATCAAAATCTCAAAATCGAATTTTCGCGCCATCACAATACTTTCTCTTTATATGATAAAGTAAAAAAAAAAAAATGTGGTGACAATATTGTTGTGTTACTTTCTAGCAACCTCTCTAATAATTATTTATTTAACAGTCTACTAATAATTCATTCTATAAAAGAGTACAATAATGATAATAAATAATACTCTTACATTTCAAAGACAAATTGTTACATATTTATTACTGTGTTAGTCATATTTCTCTTTGCTCATTTTGAAACGAATAAAGGCAGAGTTATAATTAAGACGCTGAGGGAATATTACCGAGGTGTTTAAGATACTCTAACACCTTTTGCTTTAACACCCTTTCTATTCAAACACAATGCAATCAAGAGAATAGAAAATCATTTAATAATAATTCATAATTTAAACACACTTAAATGCTCTTAATTTCACCACAGAAGAGTAATATATTATCTTTAAATACAGTTATTAAGTCTCTTTAATTAATACAGACTATAAGAAGAACTTGTTCATAATAAAAGAAACTCAAAAACAATGTTCAACAAGTCGAAAATTACACTTTGAATTTTATTGAATATTTCAAAAAGCTTTCAAAGTATTTTATACCCCCCCCCCCCCCCCCCCCCCTGCATTCATTAATATTTATGACCTGAACTTTTGTTTATTGTTACCTTAATTCCTCTGAAAGCAGAATTTTCAATTATTCACATTTCTACTTCGAGCTTTACATAGGAAAATTATGAGAAAATAATAATTAAGTTTTAGAAATCAAAGAATGTAGATTTATTATCAGATGTTGTGAGTGAAATATAATTATTATAGTCCAGGAGATAGCGTGCAAAAAAGTTTCTAACTAACATCAAGCTAGAATTTTGTTTATAAGTAAATCTTTTGGTGCCTTTTAACCCTAGAATACTAACCATTCGTAAAAATTACGACTATCGTCCATTAAGAGTGAACTATGTTGGATCTGTAAAACACAGAGTCCCCACTCTTCTGCAGTGCTTTATCTACCTTCTTCTCGTGCCTACAAGCTTGCTTAAGTTCCGCCAGAAAAATCTTAGTGTTCGCTTTACGCCCTTTTTACTTGGAGCTAATCGTAATAATTACGAAGGTTAGTGTTAAACGTAACTTTTTTAATGTGATTTATGAACAATAAGTTTTAAAAACTACACTTACATCGCTTTTTCACGAGTAATTCGTAAGTAAATAATATTTTCTTAAGTCTGCATATTTTATTGTGTTTAATAAATTTGAATTACTGTACTTCAATTAGTCAGCACAAAATGATTATATCTCTACTACCTCGTAATTATGTGATAATTCATTTTTTTAATTTTTAATTTCTTTCGCATTATATTTTATCTAGATAAAATATACATTCTAGTTTCTATAGTGTCATGGATAATACAGTTTACACCATCTTAGACGAGATTTGGCGAGTTATGCAGGAAGACTCAGCCAGTGACTCGGAGAGCGACGAGGACCACGTATAGAATTAGATGAAGTCTCAGAGGATGATGAAAATGACCATCCTGATATTGATCCCGATTTCAATCCTGTTAAAGAGGATGAGTTACACGGGAATATTGTAGAATGTATCAGAAATGTATACTCGAATGTTGTTTTTAAATTCTTACTTTTCATTTACACTCAAAATATACTAGTTGATTTTGCATTATTCATATTATGTGATAATATTTTTATAGTATAATGCTATTAATCATTCATAGATACATTATAATAAACAAATAAATTAAAACTAAACCATAAAAAAATTAAAACGTAATAAAAGAAACCGTTAATACTATACTCGTAAAAATTACGAAGGTTAGTGTTAAGCGCCTACAAAGTATGGTTAGTATTCTAGGGTAAAGAATATGTGGTCGGTTAAGTTCGTCTGCTGGACATAGGCAAAGAACATTTGAAAAAAACAAACCGGTGGAGAGCGGCCATATCCCGCACTTTGTGGTGGACAATGTGATTTTCATGATCCTGAGTTCGAACTTAGTTAGTAGACCAATAATCACAAAATTTAGCTTGATGTTAGTCAGACACTTTTTTGCACGCTATCTCCTGGACTGTTATAAAGATACGCAAAAACAAAAATCCTTTATACAAAAAAAAAACAACCTTTTTAATTTTAATTTTTACTTGATAGTTATAGATTTTATATTTATTTTTAATCTAAGCTCATAAATAAAATTATAATTATTATTTACAATGGGAAATAGGCAGATAAAAATAGACTCCAGCGCCTGGACTCGAACCACGGGCCTGTAAACTTCCAGTATAGCGCTTTACCAACTGAGCTACACTGAAGAATAATTTCCTCTGTCAATAACGATACCTAGTCCCGAATTAAACTTTCAATTTTCCACAAGTCTATAGGAGTCGACATTTACAACAATAGAACTAGACCGAGAATTATCGCTTATAATTATAAAGTACCCGATAGGTACCTTCCTTGTACAATCAATTAGAATTCTTTTTAAGTTTTAAAATTACATTTAACAAAACTAATTTGCTGATCATTTATTAAAGTAACTGTTTATATCGACTATTTAGTGAAAAACAATGAGTGAATCAAGTGACGAAAATGTGGACACTAATAATCCTCCAAAAATAATTAATTCGGCACAAAATACAACTCAAGAATTAATGCCATCTCTATCACAAGAGAAATACGAATTTACATACAGGAAGTTTATTTTTTTCTGTATTTATTACTAGGCATCGCGTGGCTCTATCATTGAAGCGAGCGTATTGCAATGAAATACTGAATATTGAAATTTATTAATCATGATGAATGTCATAGTTGAAGATAAGTGGAAGAGGGTAGTGTAGGGAAGAGTACTATACGACTATAACAGTCTTCACCACCCGCGGTAGCTTTTAAACAATTATTATAAATGTATCTCGTCACTACGCAAAGAGTTTTGCTTGTATCAAGTTGAAATTTTGCATACCTGTTTCAATTGTGCATTAGATGGTGTATATGAAGTTTTATTAAAATCGTTTCGTTAGAACGTAAGTTCGGTGAAAAAGGTTGTTATCGCTATTATAAACGTTTAGGTCCGCTTTAATAGTTTTAGCGATCTTTATTAAGTCATAGCGGTGTCGCTGTTGGTTTTAGTAAAAAATGTTATTTGAAAAAAATGTTCGTCTCATTGAATAGATGATGATAGAATCTTTTCCCGTCCTGAAATTACAATTTAATTTTTGTACCTCTCGTTTACGCGAGCGTTGCGCGCGAACTCTTGGACGGATCACGCTGTCCAACGAAGTTAGCCTGAGTATTAGTAAGAGGAACATGTATACCAAATTTCAACTAAATCGGTCAACTTTTACTCAAGTTATCGTCACACGCGTGAACGTTACTGACAGACAGACAGACAGACAGACAGACAGACAGACAGACAGACAGACACGGAACATATTTCGTTGAATGTAGGAAGCTCGCTACGCTCGCTTCAATGAAAAACAACAATCGTAGATAAAGTACGGTACGCAACTTGTGCGGAAACGGCATTTTGCATTGCTCGTGTGGTTTTACTGCCCTCGCTGTCGCTCGGGTGCAAACTCCACACTCGCATGCAAATTGCTACTTTCCGCACTCGACGCGTAATGTACTATTATTCCTCAGAACGATCACATAGCTTCTGTTACCTTTGACAAGCTCGGAAGCAAAGGGGAGGGGGGATTAAATAATTTTCACAATAATGGGTTGTAAATGCATAAAATTACAGAATGCACCATAATACGTGTGGAAGCTATGTGCCACACTAATCGCCAGACAATTTTAAAAATCATTTGATATTATAACCCCTAACGTGACTACATGTCTATAAGTGATCTAAAAGAAAATTTTACGATGACTTAATAGTACATTACGCGTCGAGTGCAGAAAGTAGCATTTTGCATGCGAGTGTGGAGTTTGCACCCGAGTGACAGCGAGGGTAGTAAAACCACACGAGCAATGCAAAATGCCGTTTTCGCTCGAGTTGCATACAGTAGAGATTTATCTACGATTGTTAGATTTAAATAATAAATACAGAAAAAAATAAACTTGCTGTATGTAAGTTCGTATCTCTCTCTTGATAAAGATGCCATTTATTCCTGAGTTGTATTTTTTGCCAAATTAATTATTTCTTGAGGAGTATTATTCTCCACATTTTCGTCAAAGTCACTTGATTTACTCATTGTTTTTCACTAAATACTCGATATAAACAGTTATTTTCATAAAAGAACAGGAAATTAGTTTTGATAAAAGTAAACAAACTAGCTAATCGTGCGGAAAGCTGAAGAATTCCTCTTCTTTACCACGCTAGCGTGGTAAAGAAGAGGAATTCTTCAGAACTATGAGACGCGCATGCGCAATGAATACAAGTTCATAAATAATCACTTTCTACTCATCTAAACAGAGATATAATGTTTATATTTCGTATCAATCGTAGATAAAAATCATTGTATAGAATTTAAAGCATGAAATTCTTCGTGAAATTATATCAGTTCTATCTCTGCACAACAAAACCCTGATTTTCAGCAAAAATGCAAAAGTCCTACTTCCACGTTATCTGATTTAGTTATTCTATTTATATGACCTCCGTCTGGTATAATTCCTGTAGAATTTCAAATTTAAATATCAGATAAGGATGTTGTTGTTCAGATCTGGAATTGGTCTAATTCGATTCTATTCAAACTTTATTAAAGTTGGAAGCGTAGTATTTGAGAATTTTAAGGATGAACATCAAAAGAGTCTGCCAATTAGTGGCACAAAGCTTCCTCGCTTCCTATTAAGTATACTTTAATGATGCTATGCTTGTACAGCCCATAAATAATTTATTTTATCTCCCGTAGGGAGAAAAAGTTATGATTTTGAATTAGTTTAGAGGGACTAAAACAGGTTTTTTCATCCCTGAAATCAAAAAGTAGGGAGAAAAAGTAAAGATTGCAACTTAATTATTTTATAAATAGTAGAAAATGAATGGCTAATGTAATGAAGTTGTTGAAATCAGGTTGGCGGCACTGCGCTTTTTTGACCATGTTTAGTGTCTATCTTTGTTTATAACCTGCATCTTAATATCCTTCTATTTAAGTTTAATTCCAATTCTTATTTGTTTTTAATATTGAATCTCTTATATCTGCTATTAAAAGTTCTAATAATTATTGTTATTTATTAAAATAATAAATAAAAACTGTGCAATGGACGAAAATGTGTATTTTCTTCCTACTGGAGATAAAATATTGTATGTACCTACCTCGTGAGTAAAGTGTCATTATTCCCCTCGCGATAATTAGCTCCCTCGGCTGCTCTTCGGGAGCTAATTAGAGTTATTAAAGAGTCTAATTCCCTCGGCTTCACCTCGGGATTTAGGGACCATGGTTCCTTCGGCTTCGCCTCAAGAACCAACTTTTTCGCTCAGGGAATAATGGCTTACTTTACTCCCTAAGTGCATAAATAACTATTTTGTCCTTTTTTAAATCTGAAAAAATTGTTTGAAATTTTTACACGAATAAATGTATCAATTTAGAATAATTTCGTGAGTTCAGAAGTTTAAAAATTATTATGGAACCAAATGTGGGCTGCACTCGACAACATGTCAGGTGTTAATAAATATAAACTTGTGCGCATGTGTAAGAAAAACCAATGGTCGTAGGTAGTTGCAATTTATTTAAAACCAAAAATAGAAAAAATATGAACTACTGCCCATATTTCATTAAATCAGTCAAGTAGTTTTAATATATGTTGGTTCGCAAATAATATGGACAGATCGACCAGACAGACATGAGACCAATATTCCCTAATGTCTGAAATGGAGTTTAAAATTTTAGTTTTGAGTCAAATTTTCTATTAAACCCTGAAGTGATTCAGTTTCAGGGTTCAAGGTCATTCTATAGAACCCTAAAAACCCTAGAACCCTTATGCTTTTAGTAGATCGTCCGTATGTTGGATCATATATCTCCCGACCTATTGCAGCTAGATATTTGAAATTTAGAATGCAAGTTAAAATTTTTTGTCCAAAAATAGGAAAAATGCTGCGAACTTGACAACTCATAATTTCTTCGATCAGCGAGCAATTACGTGCTGATCACAATTTTTTGTCATTTTTGAGTGGGGTATCATTTTAAAGATTTTGAAATGTAGATCACAAATATCCAAAATGGCGGCCATTTTAACCCCAAAATTATCAAAACAAAACCCTCAAAAAATGCCCCCCTCGCTTCCCCATAAGGACAGGTACTAAAAATGAGAAACAAATACATAAATATACATCTCTGTGGACCAGTATATCGCTTTTCCAAAATGGCAGTCATGACCCCTAAAAGAAAGAAATAAGTGCATACCTAAGATGCTAAACGATAATACATGCACATGTGCTTTTCCAAAGTGCACCTTTTTATACATATTTTAGTACAAAAAAAAAAATAAATAAATAAACAAGGATATAGGAATTTTTATGACGAACCCCTTTTAGTAGTTTGCTTGCATGTACTTCACGGGATTTTTAAATAGCTTAACATTATCGAGATTACATAATTAACATTGAAAAATATGCCACAAAAACAGCCAAAGACGTTTAAAAACATTTATCATATACATAAAGTAAAGAGTAATCAAATAGATCGCTTAGAAATCCGTCACGGTTTATTTTATTTTTTAAACCATTTAGTCATCAAGTATACATTTGGTTAATAATTAACTAATTGGCTATTATACATTGTCTAAATACAAAGCCAAGGTTTAAATAAATGTATCTTAAAAGTAAACAAGTAAGAAATTAATGATAGATAATTTCCAGGTTAAATAATGTAAAATGACATTTCTCTTTTAAATGTTAACCAATAAAACATTGTCAAGATAGAAATACTGTAGATTTACTTTGTAATAAATAACTATTTGTTATTCTAACCACTAAACTAGAGTTTTATGATAATATTATCAGAGGGTAAAGTTTAAATTAATGTCATGTCGTTAGTCTGTATGTGACGGGAGGTAATGAACCGATCTAAGAACAGAAAGACGTCTGCAGTACAAATATACCTCTTGCTTCTACAAAACCAACTATTGACGGCTGGATGTAGCGAACATGTCGCAATCTGACGGCGGAATACTGAAACAACAGGTTAAGTCAGTGAGTAATCACTGTAATTCATTTTCTTACACGTAATTCTACCTTTCTTTTTTACTCTCACATATGAAATCCCTTTTTCTTTCGTTTTTCCACAATATTTTCTCAGTTTTTTTTTCAAAATAAAAAAAAACCGTGTGGGTTTTGTGCTTCTGTTTAAATGGTTCAACATTATTCAAACTGAATAGTAGAAATAAAAGAGCGAGAGAAAATTTAGGTGTAATTTATTATTTGTTTAGAGGTTGGTATTTCTTTACCTGTATATTTTTGTCAATGTGAGCTTTTTTCGAGGATTAAAGTACCCTTGTTTATGTGGTTATGGTATGTTTAAAGTATGCTTGCTGCATCGACTGAGATTTTAAGTTGTATAGTCATTGTAAAGAACATTTTCAGATTGATAATGATTAGTATATTATGAATAAAAAATAACATAGCCCACTTAGTTATTATCACTTTATTTAAGCCACCATTATCAGTAATGATATTGCAGTAAAATAGAGAAGATGACTTGGTACCTGATTACAGAAAACTGATATAGCAGTAAAAGAAGACAAGATTTCCTAGTCATCTGACAACAGTAAACTGATATAGCAGTAAATTAGACAAGATTTCCTTGTCATCTAACAACTATTGTAGCAGTAAAATAGACAAGATTTCCTTGTCATCTGATAACTATTGTAGCAGTAAAATAGAGAAGGTTTCCTTGTCACTGATATAGCAGTAAAAAAAGACAAGATTTCGTTGTCATCTGATTATAGTAAACAAGTAAAGCAGTAAAATAGACAAGATTACCTTGTCATCTGACAATAGTAAACTGATATAGCAGTAAAATAGACAAGATTTCCTTGCCATCTGATAACAGTAAACTAATAAAGCAGTAAAATAGAAAAGATTACCTTGTCATCTGAATACGGAAAATTGATATGGCAGTAAAATAGACAAGATTTCCTTGTCATCTCATAACAGTAAACTGATATAGGAGTAAAATAGTTAAGAATTCCTTTTCATCTGATAACAGTAAACTCGATATAGTACTGAAATGGAGTAGAGTTACTTGTCATCTGATAACAGTAAACTAATAAAGCAGTAAAATAGACAAGATTTCCTTGTCATCTGACCACAGAAAATTCATATGGCAGTAAAATAGACAAGATTTCCTTGTCATCTGATTACAGAAAATTGATATGGCAGTAAAATAGACTAGATTTCCTTGTCATCTGATAACAGTAAACTAATATAGTACTGAAATGGAGTAGTGTTCATTGTCACATAATAACAGTAAACTAATATAACAGTAAAATAGAGAATGTTTCCTTGTCACTGAATAACAGTAAACTTATATAGCAGTAAAATAAAGAAGTTACCTGGTCACCATATTACAGTAAACAAACTCATCTATCAGACATCACTATTGAAGGCGAAGAGAGACAGATGAATTAATATACACAACACTGCCAGTAATATATATAACGTAGTTGTCATCTTCCCCATCCTTGGTTAAATTCATTGAGGTAACAAACTGTCGTATGCAGTTAAAGTGAGTCTCAGGGTCCCCATAACTTTCCTCCATCTGATTTTTAGGAAAATAGAAGGACCTCGTAGTAGTTATAGCTCTAGAAAATTAAATTGCTCACAATTTCCTTTTCACAAATAGATAGGGTGAGGGAGAAGGGGGTTGAATTTTCCTTTTCCCAGTTTACTGTCGACTTTCTGGAAGGGAGAGAAAATGTGCTAAGTCGAATAATAGTCCAGACACTTTTTAGGAAGACTTTAAAAAAAAGTGTCTTCTTAGAGGCCATCTTTTTTAAAAAAAAAAAAAAAATAATAGAAGTAAAAGGACACAATGGGACATACTTCTTTGAACCTAACACCCTTTTAACTTTTTTTTTTTTCAATTTCCATTTTCTATACATTTATCCCGGAAAAAGTGGAATTTTAGAGAGTTCTTGTAGAGTAGAGGAGAAATGCTCGCTCTGTATTTATTCGTTTCTGTGAAAGGTTTTTTTTTTTTTTTTTTTAGTATCTTATATTTTTATATGGGTAGTAAATACACTAGAAGAATTCTTTTTTTTTTCTTTGGGTACTCCTTCTCAACCATATAAATCCTTCTTACTTCGAGTAATTTTATGGGCAGTGAATGTGATTCAATATAAAGTATTGAAAGGCTTTTATATGAGATTATGTTAAAGGAAAAAATAATATATTAAGTTTATAGTACAGTGAAAACGTTCTTTTTTTAGGTACGATATTTAATTGAATATTTTTATTATCAAATATTATATATTGTTTATTCCTTGTACAAATCCCTCATAACACTGATATAGTAGGGATTATGTTAAACAACGACAGCCGTACCTTGAAAGTAATAATATTCATACTTGTGCGAAATATAAATATGTATATATATTTATTTATTTGATTTTTTTCTTTATTATGGTTAAGCTTAGCGGTAAAACAATTTCCTGAAACCACTTTCAAAGCATGATTATGTATTGTTCGATTCTTGGAAAGAGGAGCTTAGATTGAACATCAATAAACTGGATAATCCCTGTTTTCTGAACTGCCCAAATTCTGTACTAATTGGGGAGAAAAATATTATATTTCAGGGATTTAATTAAAAAATCGGTCTGAGACAACTCAGACAAACTTTCTCTTATATGAGTTCATAATTATTATGACTTAGCCCAGTGTTTTTCTGTTTTTGGTTATTAGTTTTCTTGTTTTCATAGGTACATTTAAATATTATCGATCATTTCATCAAAATTTATTTAGTTCATAATTATTTAACCCAATTTTTTCCATTTATTAGCTTTCGTATGTACTTTCAATTATTATTGAAAATTTCATCAAACTTTATTTTAAAAAATAACTTCTCCTCGGTGGGGAATCGAACCCGGCCTTTCTCCGTCCGCGTATAAATCTATTTTCTTAGGAACTGGATTTTTCCTGGGGAAATGACTTATATTTACTTTATTTGTTTGTATTTAAATGGACTTCATTTTAGAATTTTTTTAATCAAAATCGTCGGAACCGAAAATCGGCCCTGTAGTTTAGGCTCCACGCGTCTGCACTGATGGCAGATGACAGAAAACAAAAGACAACAGACGACAGAAAACAACTGACGACAGAAGACAGACAACAGACTACAGACAACAGACAACAGACGACAGACAACAGACGACAGACAACAGACAACAGACGACAGACAACGGACAACAGACGACAGAAAACAGAAAACAGACGACAGACAACGGACAACAGACGACAGACAACAGACAACAGATGACAGACAACAGACGACCACGTTCAGGTTGGTGCATGAGCGGGACTAGATAACATAAAAAAGAGATAATGATATTAATTATAGGATATTAATTATATTAATTATTATTATTAAGTCAAACATAATTACCTGAACTCACCACGTAGAGGTGGCTGCATGAGCTCCATCCTAGCCCTTTCCACCTCCATGCTATGAGCTAGCAACTAGCTATGTAATGGAACTTACTTCAGAAATTAACATAAAATTCAAACTTAGTACAGCGGGAAAGAGATAACGATATTAATTTTAGGGTAAAATCTTTATTTGACTCAGATTTAGCAAATGTTTCCGTACTTTTAAATTTTCATAAAATTTAGTAATGTCTTTCCTCACTTTTATACACTGAAGATGAAGCCTCTGTCATTAATTTAATACTTCTTTCAATAGATGACTGTGACTAGGATAATTAGTAAATAATTAGGTGATGATGAGGTAGTTTATTGCTGTGAAGCAGACAAACTGACCACTAAAGTGGTTTACCAAATTTAAATTCAAGCAGTCATATTACACCTCCTCTGATTCCAATATTTACAGCCGTTCCGTCGTATTCAACTACGACAAGTTCAGAAGAATCAATATTCTTTTCTTTAAGAAACTTCCAAATTGAGTTAGTATATTAATATTGATGGCAGAGCCCTAGCTACGCCACTGGTTCTGCTAATTATTTTTTACTTATTTTTTTTTTTAACTAAGTATCAAATATAAGCTGAGTAGCTACAGGAACTTGACTTAGTTACAACATTTGTAAGAATAGTACATTACGCGTCGAGTGCGGAAAGTAGCATTTTGCATGCGAGTGTGGAGTTTGCACCCGAGCGACAGCGAGGGTAGTAAAACCACACGAGCAATGCAATATGCCGTTTTCGCACGAGTTGCGTACCGCACTTTATCTACGATTGTTAGATTTAAATAATAAATACAGAAAAAAAGAAACTTGCTATATGTAAGTTCGTATCTCTTCTCTTGATAAAGATGGCATTAATCTTGAGTTGTATTTTTTGCCGAATTAATTATTTCTGGAGGAGTATTATTCTCTACATTTTCGTCAAAGGCACTTGATTCATTCATTGTTTTTCACTAAAAACTCGATATAAACAGTTACTTTAATAAAAGAATAGCAAATTAGTTTTGTTAAATGTAAACAAACTCGATAATCGTGCGTAAAGCTGAAGAATTCCTCTTCTTTACCGCGCTAGCGTGGTAAAGAAGAGGAATTCTTCAGAACTATGAGACGCGCATGCGCAATGAATACAAGTACGTAAATAATCACTTTCTACGCATCTAAACAGAGATATAATGTTTATATTTCGTATCAATCGCAGATAAAATATATAAAAAACTATATATGTCTAATTACTACGTTTTTATTAGCTTGCTTTCTTGTTTGTTTGTCCAGTAACAATCTGGCAATCGATTTTTAACTAACTTCCCGAGAAGCTAGACATTTGAAACTTTTAGCATAGCTCAGAACACGATGACAATGCACAATTTTAATACTCTGAGCCATACTTCAGCAGAATTTAATTCGTTTTCAGCAAATTTCGCAGTATGGAAAGTTAGTTCGGAAAAAATCCGCTAGTTATTATATTTGTTTTGACATGTCCCATATTTACGATCTTCATTTTGACGGGTTTCAAATTCATGAATTATGACAGAAAATTTAAAAACTTAGTATATAAAAAGTTTTTTTTATCTTGTAATTGTTATAGCCATCAGATTAACCAACATTTGTCTATTTTAAGTAGTTATCTTTCATACGTTAGTATTAAGGATTATGTAATAATATTTTTTTTTTTATAAATAATTGAGTAGTTGTGCGGAATTAGTATACATATATAGAAAATAGCGTTTAAATTTGGGGCCACCGCGCTCTACCTAAAGGGGGTCCGATGGGGTTCAAATTTTTTGTGTCATGTTTTCAACCCATTTGGCTAGTTTTTATCACATTTATATTATGGATTCCCCAAACTTTGTTTTTTCACCCCCCCCCCCCCCCCCCCCCTAATATAGAGAGGAGAATTGCAGGTGGGAAGCTATTAAGGTTCCATGGCAATGTTCTGTTTCCTCAATTAAAATGATAGTTAATTTGCATGGATAATAAATTATTCAGATTATAATACTAGGTGAAGTTTATTTCTACTTGGACTGTCCTGTAGTTTACCTTGATTAACAGTGTAACTCAAACTATAGAGAATCTAAACTCAGAGCTGTGAATCTCGTAGTGTTAGACAAGGATCAAGTGGTCGCCAGTTGTACAATCTGCATATAATTGAAGATAATATCGGTAAAGCATTTCTCTTTGTCCTGTTTCATGCTTAATACAGCTCTAAACATTACCTATTCAACTTTATCCAATTACTCTCTTCATTGACAATCTCTAAAACTTTATCTAAATGGAATTTACGTAAACATTATACTTATCGTTATCATTCTTATCAATAATTTATATCAACTGTCTTAAATTGTTATAAGAAGGTTTAGTAAATACAGAATAGTAATTCTAGGGTAAATAATAACTAAGACTAAGAACAGTAATAACTAAGAAGAATAATAACCAAGAATAGTAATAACTAAGAAGAATAATAAGTAAGAAGAGTAATAACTAAGAAGAATAATAAGTAAGAAGAGTAATAACTAAGAAGAATAATAACCAAGAATAGTAATAACTAAGAAGAATAATAAGTAAGAAGAGTAATAACTAAGAAGAATAATAAGTAAGAAGAGTAATAACTAAGAAGAATAATAACAAAGAAGAATAATAACCAAGAATAGTAATAACAATAACTAAGAAGAATAAGAACTGCTAAGAAGATTAATAACTAAGAATAGTAATAACTATGAAGAGATAAAGGAAGAATAGTTTTACAACAGTTGCTTCAAAAAGTTTCACACATTTTTAAGACAGCAGGTAGGTGGTGCTACCAAGCGGAAAAACATACTAAACAATTTAATTTTTATCAATAATTTTGTGTTTTGTCACCTGGGGTTTCGATTCTGTTACTTTAAACCTCCCTTTTCATGTGATTATATGCTCAGAGCAAGGAAAGGGTAGAGGGAACAATACTTAGAAACTGGGTCTCAAAAAGTGGTTCATTATGCTCCCCCCCCTATACTAGCTCTTTCAAGCGGCAGTTTGGTGAAACAGTATCGATATCTCGATAAAAACTCGAAATATATCTAATATCAGCTGATAAGAATAAGTGATATTTTCTTACGACATTTAATATTTTTATTTTTAATACAGTTTTCTTCATAAATATGTACATTAATGTTTGTTGTTAACCTTATTAATTGTCTAAAGGCAGTAACGTTGTTAATAAACGTGTAACAGATCCAAGATAACCAATAGCAGTCTTCTTTGAGTGGGGTATCAAATAACTGCTACTGATGAGGATTTGTTGACAACCGTCTGTGGGGACAGAAAGACAAGGAATAGACCAATATGACAAGGACTAGTGACCACGTGATCACTTTAGTTCAGATTGAGCTCGCTAGAAAGCGTTAGTATATGGGGGGAGCATAATGAACCACTTTTTAAAACGCATTGCTCCCTCTACCCCTTCCTTCATTTGTTATGAAGATGCGCGCGCAGCCTGTCAACATGAATCTGTAACTTTGTTGTAAAACTTTAAAAAATAAAGTTGATATTTTGTGTGCGGTTTATATTACAAGTCAAAATTGTTGTTGATATATCCGTCAGGTTGTTATTATCTCAAATCAAAGTCAAAATGACAAAAGAGTGACGCCATTATTGTTTTCATTTTCGTTTTTGCACAGAAATTACTATTTATGGGACTTATCGTTTGTGACGGGTGTTTCAACGATAATATATTTTATTATATCTAGAATGTTCTTTTTTATTTTTTTTTAAAATAAATTAAAATACGCTTTATAAATAATTCCGCTACTTAAATATTTATTTTCTTAATACTATTTTTAAATACTAAATTAATGATGCAAAAGAATGATGGGAGAAGCAAGTTGTTCAAGTGTGGTAACTGGAAGAAGGATGAGGTTAGTATAAGAAATGGATTATGTAAATGCATGATTAGCGAAGTTGTATAAGAGTGGTAACTGGAAGAAGGTTAAGGTTAGTAGAAGAAATGAATGATGTAAAAGAATGATGGGAGAAGCAGGTTGTTCAAGTATAGTAACTGCAATAAGGATGAGGTTAGTATAAGAAATGAATGATTTGCGAAGTTGTACAAATGTTGTGACTGGAATAAGGTTAAGGTTTCAGGAAAAGGTTATAATCCGGTGTGGAGAGTTGCCCGTGGCACAGTTCTGTTAGTAAATCCATAATACCGAGTTGTAGTGTGGCTTAGTTAGATACGACACACACCTTAGAAAGCCTAACTTGTGGCTCTAAGTTGTGATTGAATTATAATCCTTTGGATTTGGTTAATACCTCTCTCTGGTTCCAACTTTGCTCTAACTGCCGATTCCACTTCTCCCTGTTCTATCTCCTAAACCTTCATCTCTCTGCAAAATTGTTTCCTTCTAATAACAGTTGGAATTATAATGTTTCCACCACTCTCGTTTCAGATATTTCCAACTTTAAACTAAAAATATCAATACTAATTTAGAGGCTCTTTAATGTACACTTTGAATATTACTCGACATAAGCCACTTTTTATAAGAAAGTTTGAAGTAAATATACCTTTTGGATGTACTCATATCCAAGACATATTATGATAACTAAGTAATGTAAAAAGTCAAAAGCAAATAGTTGTTATTTTTCCCCTTAATTTGAACATTCCTGTCATTTAGACTTCCAACTGTAACAAGCTATTGCCAAACAATCTACTATTACCCAGGCACTCTTTTACTTTGTTACCCACCATTTATATTTTGAAATTATATATACAAAAGCGTGATATTCCTTTGTCCTAAAGTACATTGGACTAAATATCCCTTTGTCTTAATAGTTATTAACTTTGTTACCCATCCTATTTTTCAACATTTTATGGATATCAATGTTGGTGGGTAACAAACTAAAAGAGGCGTATGGGGGCGCCTCTTTTACTTTGTTACCCACCACTTTATTTTTGTTATAGTGGGTAAAAAACTAAAAGAGGCGTATGGGGGAGCCTCTTTTACTTTGTTACCCTCTACTTTATTTTTACTATGGTGGGTAACAAAATAAAAGAGTACCCATTATAACATGTATCTATGCATTTGTAATATTTAAATAAGATTCAATAAATTGTGCTTCCGAGCTTAACGAAGAAAACGGAAGGTACGTAATTGTTCTGAAAACGAAATATTTCTATGTCTCCGTTTTAGACATCAGAGAACATTGTTGGTTCCGTGTCTGTCTATCTGTCCATTTGTCTGTCGCTCAATTTTTGCAAACCAACATATCTTAAAACTTCTCATCCAATTTCAAGGAAATTTGGATGGTATATCATAATTAGCCCATTGTTAGTCCCTTACAGGTTTTAACTTCATGAACCCATTCGTTTCTCTTCAACATGTGCACAAACATACATTTATTTACAGCTATATCTTCAAAAGTACTCATCTGATTTTTATGAAATTGGGGTGGTTTGTCTAAAGTATAGTCTCAAATAACCCCAGATAAATTTCAACCAACGCCGCACTTTAAATTTTGCTAAATTGATACTTTAATAGTCCCCAGGCCACCATAAGAAGTAAGTCGCTGATTGATAAAGTTTTCTTACCTTATGGAATCGCTTATTTATGCCTTGTCCACCGATGAATTGGATATACGGCAACTAGGCGCTGGGCCAATTCTTTTTTTTGACATGCCAAACATGCCATTCTGCGGGAACATTGAAAAGCGATTGATAAAGTTTTGATTTTCAGAGGATCGTTTAATTAAATTATTTAAAAAACAGTGGTACAGGTGGCCACCGATACGAGTGGGCCGTTTGGGGTGTCCACCGCCCCAAACATGTCGCTCTGCGGGGACGTTGAAAAGTGAATGGCCCACTCGTATCGGTGGCCACCTGTACCACTGTTTTTTAAATAATTTAATTAAACGATCCTCTGAAAATCAAAACTTTATCTATCGCTTTTCAATGTTCCCGCAGAACGGCATGTTTGGCATGTCAAAAAAAAAAGAAATGGCCGAACGCCCAGTTGCCATATACCCAATTCATCGGTGGACAAGGCATAAATAAGCGATTACATAAGGTAAGAAAACTTTATCAATCAGCTACTCACTTCTTATGGTGCCTGGGAACAATTTTGACAGATTTAAAAAAAAGGAGAATAAATAAATAAATTTGGCAATAAATGGTTGTAAAAGTATAAAATTGTTAATGCATATGAAATAGGAAGCGTGGAAGCTGCATACCACACAAATTTTCAGACTATTTTCATTTCTATTCTTTTTAAAATACAAATAAAACTCATGTTTTTCACATACCATCTTAAAAGAATTTGAAACTAAAGCTTAAGAACTTTTAACAAGGAGTTGTTAAGATTAGGGATGTTTACTTTATCTTACCTTTTATATTGGGTTGATTTTATTACCAATTAAGACTTGTTTAGGTGAAGATAAAAAATAAAGAATAGAAGAGAGAGATCTAGAGGAAAGAAAACAGAAAATATAGTTTTACTGCTAACTAGAAAAGCTTTCTAGAATCATCCTGTAAGTTTATACCGATCTTAAGAACAAACTAACAACTTAATTTAACTAATATATGCAAATATGCACAACACTGCAGTATTGCAGGACTATAGAAATACAATAATCTTATCATAGATATCTTCAAATAGAATACAAATTGCATCGACAAGATAGAAAATGTTTTTTAAAAAAAGAAACTTTTTATCCGAGTTAAATAATAATTGAAACAAACGGACTCAGAAATTCCTAAAGAAATTTAATCTCAGTAAGGAGTCCGTTAGTTTTTATCCGCCTCTTTAATATTATATGGGCACTTAGCTTAATGTTTATTCCGTTCCATTTAGACTTTTATTTCAAGAAAATTTTTACAGATGAAAATAAAGATATTAACATAAAGAGAAAAATGTTTACTCTCTTTAATCTGTTCTAAGAAATGGACTAATCTTATCCCCTTTGCTGCATGGAAACTAAATTTCATTTTATAATTTTCATTAGTAGTTTTAAATTTTAAAAAAGCCCATAAAATAAATTTTCCTTGTCATTTTACAAAACACATCCATTAAACACATTAACCAAATCCATGTATATCTATAGGAAATTTATCATTTTTATTAATCGTATTTAATTAAAAAGACTAACAAACATTATTTTGAATATAGATTTTAATTTAAATATTGTCTAATAACGGAGAAGTAATTTTTTTTAAATTTCTCTCTTGAAAAAAATGTTCGTCTCATTGAATAGATAAGGTTTGATTTTTTCCCCGACCGAAAATTCCAATTTTAAATTTGAAGTTCACGTTTACGCGAGCGCTGCACGTGAACGCTTGAACGGATAACGTTGTCCAACGAACTCGACCTGAGCATTGGTAAAATGAACATGTATACCAAATTTCATCAAAATCGGTTGACATTTACTCAAGTTATCGTCGCACGTTTCACGATTCGCGGACACACAAACCGACAGACAGACAGACTGACAGACAGACAGACAGACAGACAGACACGGAACCAAAAATGTTCCCTGATGTCTGAAACGGATTTCTGTCTTGGAATTTTTAAAATCGGAGGCATAAAACTTTTTTGTTCTCGAAAGTGAACACAATGCTTCCGTTACCTTCGGTAAGCTCGGAAGCAAAATGTTTAATAAACTTCCTGTGTGAAAGTTCTTATTTCTCTTTTGATAAAGATGACATTAATTCATTAGTTGTATTTTGTGCCGAATTAATTATTTCGGGAGACGTATTATTCTCCTCATTTTCGTCACAATGACATAAATCAATCATTGTTTTTCACTAAAAACTCGATATTAAACGTTACTTTAATAAAACAAACAGCAAATTAGTTTTGTTAAATGTAAACAAACTCGCTAATCGTGCGTTAAGGTGGAGAATTCTTCTTTTTTACCGCAATAGGGCGGAAAAAAGAGGAATTATAAAACTTTACGTATCAATCGTAGATAAAATAATTTTTATCAACATTTTATAATTAAATTTGCAGGGCAGAAAGAGACACGAAATGTTGTTTCTTCGTCTATTGACGGTTAAGCTTTACAATCCTTATCAGCTATCTTCTGAAATCAATATAAAAATAGTAATCAAATAAAATATACATAACCTCATAATATATTTGTGAAGAAGAAACCGAGAATTTTTTAAAAATAATCTTTTTTAATATTTTAATAGAAGACTTATAATTTTTTTAAATAATTAAACATTTTACTGTAAGAGTAGAAAAAGGTTAAGTATAGAAATGGTGTGTAGAATAACCAGTTAGCTGGTGAAATTAAGCGCTGCTTGTCTCCTGGTTTGGTGCAGGCACCAGATGGTAAGGGTGGCAGGAGTAATATCGTGTAATTTTTATTGGGTTTTCAGAAGGTAATGTTGGACTCTAGTATTGGAACTACAGGATGCCGGGTTAGAAGTAAAGCTAACAGGAAATTAAACCTGTAAATCACAGAGAGGAGGTTGTAACATCTCACGTGTTACTAAAACCCACGTGGGACGCGAGTGTTTTAGTAACCCTGCTTTGTTTTTCATTTCGTTTTCACATATAATTGGTAAATTCATTCAACTAAATTCAATGCTTCCATCCTAATTTTTGGAAAACCTTTAGTGTCGTGAATAAAATTCTTATTATGTTTATAATAAGAAGAAGTTATAAAATATTGATGTTTATTATTCAATAAACAAATTGATTCGATTAACTGAAACAATACTTTCTCACATGTATGTACAATGTACATAGTGATGCTAAATTTAAATACAATATTCTCTAATTTAACTAATACATAATTAACCCTGAGTCGGGGGCTATGTGTATCCCCATATTGGGATACACATAGGCATTACAAAACGGTATTACAAAAACATGAGATCCATTTAGGTCCAAAAACATGAGATCCATTTAGGTACAAAAACATGAGATCCATTTAGGTACAAAAACATGAGATACATTTAGGTACAAAATCATGAGATACATTTAGGTACAAAAACATGAGATACATTTAGGTACATAAATATGAGATACATTTAGGTACAAAAACATGAAATACATTTAGGTACAAAAACATGAGATAAATTTAGGTACACATGAGATACATTTAATTTTACTACGGAAATAACTTCTAAAGACATTCTAGTTTAACAAATTATTTATTGGTAATCTTAAATAACAATTAATTTATTTATTTATTTTTTAACAATAAGAAACAAAATTCTTATCCTTTTCAGCTTGGGAGGTTTAGTATAGGGGTGTAACATAATGAACCACTTTCTGAGACCCCGATTATATAGTATTGTTCCCTCTTCCCCTTCCTTACTCTGAGAATGAGTGCATACAGTTGAAAAATTGCAAGATAAAAAGAACTTTTTATACACCACAATTTTACTTTCTCATATAAAGAGAAAGTATTGTGATGGCGCGAAAATTCGATTTTGAGATTTTGATGGATTTACACGTTTTGAGGTCCCCTGAGTCCAAAAAAGTGGTTTTTAAAAAATGTCTGTCCGTCGTCCGTCGTCTGTCGTCTGTCGTCTGTGCAGACGCCTCGAGCCTAAACTACTGGGCCGATTTTGACGAAATTTGGCATACATGTTCAGAAAAATCATACCCCGAGGCGAAATCGAGAAATGAATTTTAGCTCTAAATTTGGGGGCGCTACCCCCCAAAAACTCTGAAACAAAACGTGAAAAAAAATATTTCTCGAAAACGGTTCCGACGATTTTGATTAAAAAATTCTAAAATGTAGTCCATTTAAATACGAATCTAACGATATAAGCCGTTTTCCCGGGAAAAATCTAGTTCCTGAGAAAATAGCTTAAAACGCGGACGGAGAGAGCCCGGGTTCGATTCCCCGCGCAGGGGAAGTTATTTTTATGATAAATATTCATGAAATGTTAAATAATAATTAAATGTACATACGAAAATTAATAAATGGAGGTAAACTGAGCGAAGAAATTATAAACTTGTATATGAGAAAGTTGTCTGAGTTGTCTCGGACCGATTTTTAAATTTTCTGTCGTAAATCATTTATTTTAAACCTGTAAAATGAAGATCTTAAATATGGGTCATGTCTAAACAAATAAAATAACTTGTGGATTATTTCCGAACTAACTTTTCATACAGCAAAATTTGCTGAAAACGAATTAAATTCTGCTGAAATATGGCTAAAAGTGTAAAAATAATGCATTGTCATGGTGTTCTGAGCTATTCTAAAAGTTTCAAATGTCTAGGTACTCGGAAAGTTAGTTAAAAATCGATTACAAGATTTGTACTGGACAGACAAACAAACGAACAAGAAAGCAAGCTAATAAAAACGAAGTATTTAATATGGGGCCGTCTGTGGGCTACGTTCGACATATCATCCAAATTTCTTAAAAAACAATTGAGTACTTTTAATGGTCTCTTTATAAGCATAAAATCTTTTAAGTACCTATATGGAATAGGACGCGAGGAAGTTATGAGCCACACTTTTTGGTGGGTAGAGTATTTTGGGCACTTCTTTAGATTGTTACTCCCCTTATAAAGAAAACAGAGGTGATTAACAATCTAAAGAAGGTGTAGGAAGCGTTCTTCTTTAGACTGTTACTCCCCATACAAGAACTGAAGGATGATATTCCTTTGTCCCAAAGTACAATGAACGATACGTCACATTGTCGTAATACATAGTTATTTAGTTAGTCATTTATAGTCTAAAAGCACGTAGGGGAGTAACAATCTAAAGAAGTACCCTATTTTACAAGCTTTTATTTAACTTGCAATGTTTGTATGTATGTATGTAGGTATGTATGTTCGGGTCAAATCTTGCAACTGAATTTTAAAGCAGTTATCCTCAACCGATTGAATTGAAATTTTGCATTCACGTTTAATTTGGATGACAATGTATGGTTAGCAAGTGACGTCATTTTAAATCCAATATGGCTGGCAGCCCAAGATGGCAGACTAGTTATTTTCTAAGCAGGCCCATGATATGGTTATCAAGAAAGGGGGGGGGGGGGGGGTATTCTGAGAAGAATACTAAAAATAAAATGCCTTCACTCTAAATCCAATATGGCGGATGGCCCAAGATAAAAGCTTGTTTTTAAAAAAAAAATTTTACTATTAATTTACTGTCATTTATAAACTAGATTTCAAAATGCGTTCCATGGTGAGTTGGCTTATAATTCAATTCGATTTATTTGCAGTAAGAGAAACAGTTGTTTCAAATTTCAATCAGTTTGGCTGTTTCACTCATCACATCACCAAAATTCTATGTCAACTAAATAAAAAAAAAAAATTATTGACGATTTCCTAACTATTTTCTTCTTTCAATTTCTCCAATAAGTACCAAAAAAAGGATAAAGAAAGAGTCCACTTTCCTTTTCAACAAGAATACCGGGAAAATGAGAGGAAATTCTTGAGTCTAAAAGAAAAATTGGGGGGAAAAAGGAAATTCATTGGACTGATTTCAATATCTAATTAAAAAGACAGATGAGAGAAGGGCGTTTTCTTTCATTTAATCAACCGGCCTCGTCTACTAAGTTTTTCACATCTTCAGAGTTTTCTCTCTCTCGTTTTTTGGGAATGTCCATCTTTTTTCCCCCCCTGCTAACACAGAATGAAAGTTATTTAAGTTTCTTCTTTTTCCATCTTGTATTTGAGTTCAGCTGGGGGAAATTCCAAAGTGCGTACCCTATTTTTTTTCTTCTTTAAAAAAGAAGGAGAAGTTGTACATTTTTTAATTTATTTATTTTCATTCGTTTTACAGTAGAAGATAGACTTAATTATTTATCCCTATATAAGGGCTTTTAAACGATATATATGTATTTCTTTTTTTAAAGGAGGCTAAATAAATTAGAAAAGTAAAAGGCGAAGAAAAAATAAATAAAGCAGAAATTTATCACTCTTGGAATACATTTTATAAGATATTAAATTATAATTCAAGAGCAGTTAACATTTACTTCTTTTTATACCATCAAAAATAAAAGAGATAACAGGGTAAGGACGGATTATATCTGATTCAACATCAATAATAGTGTAGGGGCATATGTCAATAAACCTAAGCCCATGGGATTTTGAAAGAAGCAAGTACGAGATTGGTGGCTTCAAATGGATAGGTAATGAGCTATAGAATCATGTACACCCGGGTATGACGTCATATTTCCAAGATGGCCAAGACGTTGATTTTATCAAGATTTTTGTGAGAACTTTTTTTTCAGAACAAGACAAGGAACAAATAACGTCCTTACAACAAATGTCGTAACTATTACCGTTTTAAAAATAAATGCATTTAAATGCAGAAAAAAAGAAAAAATAGACTGCCAATAAGTGTGGCACATAGCTTCCTCGCATCCTATCATGTACTTTATTGTTATATTAGCATTAAAATTATTGTTATATTGTTTATTGTGTAAAAACTATTAATAGTTTTTGAGATCTTTAACACTTCATAGCGGTCTCTGTTGGTTTTACTAAAAAATTGTATTTGAAAAAAATGTTGGGCTCATTGAATAGATGAAGTTAAGATTTTTTTCCGACCTAAAATTCCAATTTTAAATTTGAAGTTCACGTTTACGAGAGAGTTGCTCGTGAACGCTTGGACGAATAACGTTGTCCAACGAACTCATCCTGGGCATTAGTAAAATGAACATCTCTACCAAATTTCATCAAAAACGGTCGACATTTACTCAAGTTATCGTCGCACGTTCCATAATTCGCGGACACACAGACCGACAGAGAGAGAGACAGACACGAGCCCAAACATGTTTCCTGATGTGTGAAACGGATTTCTGTCTTGGAATTTTTAAAATCGAAGGCATAAAAGTTTTTTGTTCTCAAAAGTGAACACAATGCTTCCGTTACCTTCGGTAAGATCGGAAGCAAAAAGTGGAAATCAGTACATAAACATAAGTGCTATAAAGGAAAATAATAACATGATTTTGAGTTATGAGTTTATCATCTGAGTCCGGCAGTTGCTTCAGATCGTCATTTTCATTGTTACTACATTGTACACCTAAGTGATTGAGCCTGACATGCGCAATTGACAGAACAGCGTCCCTTGTCACAGCCGCAGCGTACCAATTGTAAAATAACTTCTGGGTCACATGGTATAGTGCTCAAACTCAAAATCATGTTATTATTTTCCTTTATAGCACTAATGTTTATGTACTGATTTCCACAAATGTATTTATTTTTCTGCATTTATTTTTAAAACGGTAATAGTTACGACATTTGTTGTAAGGACGTTTATTGTTCCTTGTCTTGTTCTGAATAAAAAATGTTCTTACAAAAATCTTGATAAAATCAACGTCTTGGCCATCTTGGAAATATGACGTCATACACCGGGGCTCGGATACACTTGGGACCAAAACACCCGGGTGTACATGACTCTATAGCTCATTACCTATCCATAGCCACCAATATCATACTTGCTTCTTTCAAAATCCCAGGGAATTACATACGCCCCTGAACTATAAAGTTGCTTCTAGCATTGGAAGGGGGGGGGGGGGGGGGGTATTTACAACCATTAAGAAATTCTTAAACTGTAGGAATTTTAATGGATAAATTATTAAGGTTATGGATGATTTTACCTGGACATATTACCTTCGGCTTTTCCGAAAAGTTTTCATTTGATATTTCCGGTCAGATCAATTCTCGAAAAGATATTGTTTGATAATGGGTCAAGGGACGGAATCCTGTAATAGTTGTAGTAGTAATAGGCTCAAAGCAGAAGAGAAAATACTTTCCTTATCTTAAATATATAATGTCCTAGGGTGTAAATAATTTCTGATTCTGAATTGTCCCTCTTTTGAAAAGTTGCAGGAACTGTAAAACAGATTATAGAAATTGGTATTCAGGAAAATCAAGAAACCTGAGTAATTATTCACTCTCAACTATTTACAGAGAGAGCTTAGTTTACTAAGGGATTACCTTTATACGGGGAGTTTTCCCTAGAAGTAGTTTTCCAACTGAGATATTTCTCAGTCAGAGGAAAATTTAAACACGAGTAATAGTTTATAGAGAAGCCCTAGTTTTAGCAAAACTTACTTCTAATGCACACAACCTTAAAATATAAATTACCATACAAAATGATATACCAAGGTGCACTAGGATCCCGTTGAATCTACTCTTAAGTCGATACTCAACAATATTTGACATTTATATTGCAGTCAATCTCTCGTGATAAAAGGCTGTCTGCGGAAAAAATTCGAAACTGATTTTTTTTGCGTGGATCGCTTGGGAGACACATGAGAAAAGCTTAACTCCAACTTTTCGGGGACATCTGATGGACGGCGGAAGTACGGGGTACGGGGTACAAAAGAAAAAAAAATTAGAAAATTTCCCGAAAAAAGTTATTTACCTAGTTGTCATTACTGATAAATAACATTGTGATCCCCCGGGGAATCGAAGCATTAATTTTATGTTTGATTTTTGTGGCCTTCCGCCTAAATTTGATTATATATATATATATATATATATATATATATATATATATATATTTATAACAGCAATGTAATACCGTGTTTACACACTGCAATAGGCTACACAATTTGTGAGAGACACCAAGGGATGTGCCACGCAAGCGTGACACATAGGAACTGTTCCAACATCAGACATTACGTCATTAAGATGTTGGCTCGGCATTACGCCATGTCCTGAATCGTTTCGTCGCGTCCGACTCATCAGGGGCCCGACAATGCCCAAGTATGCCAAGCAAGCATGGCGGTATGAGAGCACGCTCGTCTCTGATAAGTCCTACATCTGATCTTCTTGATCTGGTATAGGTCCAGAGTTGGGTGGGCATCGTTGGGCCCCTGATGAGTCGGACGCGATGAAACGATGCAGGACATGGCGTAATGCCGAGCCAACATCTTAATGACGTAATGTCTGATGTTGGAACAATTCCTATGTGTCACGCTTGCGTGGCACATCCCTTGGTGTATTTCACAAATTGTTTATATATATTTATATATATATATATATATATATATATATATATATATATATATATATATATATATATATGTATATATATATATTTTTTTTTTTTTTTTTTTTTTTTTTTTTTCATATAGAGCAGGATAGGGAAATAAAAAATGTTATTATATTATATAATAACGTATGTATGCTTAATAATCTACGAAACCCTAAAACTTACATCTCTGTGTTTTTTTTTTTTTTAAATTAACATTAATATTTGTAAAATTACAAAATTCATTGTTTTTTGTTAAAAATTTGAGATAAGAGAAGCCTGGAACTACGAAATGTTTAATTCTCAACTCAAATACAAGTTGAAGCAATAGGGGCTAGTTCAACACAAACAAATCTTCCGAATAAAGAAAGTAAATATACTTTCTTTTTAAAAAACCCAAATAACTTGAAAAATTTGTTGAAGAACTTAGTATTGGCTCATTGATTAAACGAAAGAAACATCCCTCTACATTCGGCTTCCTTTAAGTTTCTTTTACATTTCTATTGAATTTTCCTCGTTCTATTTTGTTTTCTCAAGAATATTCCTGCATCTCTTGACGAATAAAGATAAAAATATTCACATCATAGATTCAGTCATATAGGAGAATTTATAAGAAAACAAAATGGAAGTAGGAAATTTAGAGACAAATATTGCATATTGCAATCTCTATTAAGGAAATATTTTTTCGTGCTTCCCCATTTGTAATCGTTGAAATAAAAAGATATTCTCAAAGCGCAACATTATTTTCCATATAGGAGACTGTCTGGCAATTCCATGAGTACAATAATTTCATATTTGCATTCTTTTTTATACCTACAATTTCACTCTTCACATTGATCTTTGACAAAGACTCTCAAATTGCATCCAATAACACCCAAATTCGCTTTCTCCTTCTCGAACCTTATTTTCATCTATCTGCCCGGTAAGTGCAGGAGTACCTCAGGGTAGTATTCTTGGACCTCTCCTGTATTCCTTTTTCACTCAAGACATCCCTTAATAACCTTCCTCGGTTCTTGACCCCTTTGCAAATGACAAGACTATCCTATCTGTCCAAGATAACCCTCAAACTGCATCCAATAACACCCAAAGCTATACCTTCTCCTTCCAAAACCTTGGTTGAATATGGTTATGACGCTAGTTAACTAACTAAAAAGTGCACGTCACTTATACTCTTCGACCTAGCACCTGTCTTCCAGTTTTCTTAAACAAGCCTTTGTTCATCAATCAGTTTATGGGCTTATCCTATCTGCCTACGACATCCCTAAACTAAAACTATCCATCCAAAAACACCCAATGTCACCTTCTCCTTCTGGAGCCATGGTTAAAAATATGGAATATCCGGATTAACGTACAGAAAAGTGCTCATGACACTCATACTCATCGACATAGCACCTGTCTTCCAGTCATTCACAACTAAGTCCTCGTTCCTCAATCTGTTTGTGTCATCACCTTGATTGACGACTCACCTGGCATCATCACACTAAGACTAAACGTACTAACATCTCAAGACGCTACAAATTGTTGCTTCGTCTTCTAGATCGTATATCCAAAATTACACTGAGTAATAAACTCCTCGTCTACAACTCAGTTTTAAAACCGGTTGGGGCCTAGGGTTTGTAGGTAGCACCAAGCATTTAAACTCCCGTAGACTCTTAAATCTTCAATCAAAGATCCTTTGAAAAGTCATCGATGCTCCTTTTTAAAACGAAACCAATTATACATTTTTAATCAGGGCGTCTTCATCTTTCATTTATCACCCCACATGACGCATTTCCATTAAAAAGGTCTACCCCCTTGAACTTTAACCCCTAGTTTTTTTGAGATAATGTTTTGGAGCTTTCCTATATTTAGATTTTTCATGTGTTTAGATTATTATAAATACCATAACTGGAAAGTTTTGGAAGAACACAATTTTTGTGTTGGGTACTTTCTGAATACAGGCCTTTGTGTACGTGTTTTATTTTTTAACATTCTTCCCTGCAAATGATCAATTATCAATATAATTTTAACAAATAGTTAAATAATAATTATTTAAATCTTTTGATGTAATTGTTGATATACCTAAACACAATTATTGAATATCTTAGATATAAATTCCTTTTTTAGATATAATATAACATTATTCACTATATTATTAATGTTTGAGGAATATAATTGCTAATATTAATTACATATTTGTACAACTAAAACTTAGTCAAACATGAGAATGCATTAAAGTAAATTGAAGTTTGTTTGTTATGTTGATTTAAGCCAGGGTGTTAAGCTAATTGTAAATCAAATACAGTTTGAATTAAATTCCTATTAAGAGATGCCATTGTCTTGAAATTAACTTCGGTCCGATGGAAACCGATAATCGATCCTGGAAGTAAATCCCACATTATTCCATTATCCCTAAGCGGTTACCTATCTTATCCACCAGCCCTCCATCTCCCAATACTTTAAAATATTAGTTTCAACCAAAATTTACCTCTGAACTAATTAATAATTACATTTGCGTACTTAACTTATATGGGTGGTCCAAAAGCCCCCCCCCCCCCCCCCCCCCCCCATCTTAACTTTTTAAGTTAAGAGGGATCCGTACCATGTAAAGGGAAGTTGGTTTTCATGCAATTGCGCACTAGGGACAACCACCTACTTTTCCCCCAGGCTACCCAACTAAAATAATTCAGACAATTTTTTGAGGTGTTTGTCACCAAACGTTCACAAAACAGTTGTTTGCCAACCAACCTAGAAAAAAATGTTAGCAACATTCAGATGAGGTGTTCAAATTGTACTCCATTTGCATTTTTGGCAAAAATAGAGTCTGTTTTTAAACTCTTCTCTCACATTAGAAAATGATTTCAAAGTAATGCGATTGCATTCAATAGTTGTTATTCGCTGTTCCAGCTCCTGCAAAAATGCTGGCTGGGTGGCAAATATCATTGATTTTAAGTGACCCCATAAAAAGAAATCAATAGGGGTCATGTCAGGGGTCCTAGCAGGCCACCCCATTGGACCTCTTTTTCCAATCCATATATATGGAAAACCTCGTCTAGATACTGCCGAACATGTCTACCGAAATGGGGAGGAGGGCCATCTTGATGAAATATAGGCAAGAATTCTTCATCTGATTACGATACTATATCAGAAATCCTAAGAACTATCCACTCTTAGAGAATATTTAAACACATATCTCCATTTAATGTTTCGTGGAAAAAGTAAGGTCCAATTATGTTGTCACTAAAAATTCCAGCCCATACATTTACTCTTTCAGGGGGTATGGAGTACTCTTGGAGGATTGCAGTCACTCTGCAAATTCAGTCACTCTCAAATTCTGCAGTTATGCTGGTTGGTACACCCATTTAAAAAAAAGTTGACTCGACGCTAAAACATACCTTTTTAACTACTTCTGGGTCATCACTGATTAAATTAGTAATTGTTTCACAGAACTGGAGCCTTCTATCTGGATCATCTTCATTCAACTCGTAAATCAAATGAATTTTATAGGGATGAAATTCGAAAGATCTTATCAGATGTCCTTCTTGTTGAAGGGCATGGGTTTACAAGGAACTCACCAATAATCTTCAATTCTACATCCTCGGTACGCACACTCGATCGTCCTGAACGAGGAGCACCTTTACACAAAAAGTGGTTTCAAACTTCCATATGAGATCTCTTACATATATATGTTAGGTGAAGATTTCACTGCGCTTTCCTGTAGGTTAAAACTAAATCTTCCTTTTCTTCGTTGGAACGAGACATCAAAGATCAAAAGAAAGGGAGCAAATAAAAAAAAAAATTATAAAATAATTGAAGACTAGAAAATAGTTATAAAATAAATTAATTTAAGAAAAACGCAAGAAAGGACACTAGAAAAGTTCTAAACAAAATCAAAAATAAACGAACAAGTTTTGAAAAAAAGAAGGATTGAAAAACCACTGAATCTACTCTAAAAACATTAGAAAAAGCTAGGTGATTTTTAATAGGATTATACAGATACAAAGACAAATTGGAAACGATATTTTTTAATTTATCTAGTAATCTAGTGTTTTTTACTTTTTTAACAAAGGTCATTATTATTAAATAAAATATGATGATATAATCATATCTACCTCAAATACTCTACTAATTAATAATTTGTACAAAGTTCAATATATAATTGTTTAACTCTACCATTTTTATACTTTTACAAATTAAAACATTATATTTCACTGTTTCAGTCACATTATTAATTTATTTGTTTTTTAATATTGTTATTCAATTGTTTGTTAATGCAAAATATTACACACTCGCATGCAAAATACTACTTTCCGCACTGGACGCGTAATGTACTATTTATCCTCAAATACAAAACTTGATATTTATATTCAATCTAAAAGTAAGAAGTTTCTGTTGGTCTATTTTCAAAGTCTCTCAAATTTACAATTAGGGCTATCCAGTAGCATAGAGACAGTTTTTTCTGTCTAAAAGATCATCTATAATTAAATCGAAATGGATGATACTAGAAAAGAATATAGTTTTCTTATAATGGGTACCTGTGCCTTACTTAATGGATTTGCACGGATCACATAAATGTGGAAATTTATTGTTTTATCGGCTTATTCAAATTTTTTTTTTAAAAAATGAATGATTTATAATTGTAATGTCAACCGGAAAATAATTCTCTGCCAAATTTCACCGTTTGCTGAGTTTGAAGAGGGTCAAATTAAAATTCAATATTTTTCACTTACAGGCAAGTGAAGCAAAATTAAAGCATGTAAAATTATGAATTATGTAAAATTAAATTTAACTGTCAAAATAAAACGAAGAAATTAATTAACAAAGACTTTTTGATTTGTTAAAAGAAGGATTATATTATGTTTTTATAAAAACTTCCAAGTTAATAAATTAAAAGTTAATAAATTACAAAGAAATTTATAAACAGCTATTCCAAACACGACAGACCATTTCATTTATTTTACAAAAAAAGAAGAAAAAAAAGAAAAAACATCAAAGAACAAAAATGTTTTTAAGAAATGAAAACCTAATTAACACAATTAAAATTAACTCAAGGAAGTTATTAATCATTGAAATTAAAATGTATACAACTTGATGAAAGTTAGAAAACCAAATTAAAATGTTTAGTTATGTCAAATAATTATTAATAGTTTAACTCTTTTTTATTCATTTGCAATAAACATTGTATTATTATTTTGTTTCTTGTATAAATTTTAAAGAGAGATTTTTTTTTTTTTTTTTTTTTTTTTTTGGTGTCTGAATCGAAAATGGAAGTATTATTATATGTTTATTTCTATTTTTTTAAAAAAACTATATAAAATTTAATAGTAAATTTATAAATGAACAAATTCATTTTAATGAGGTTCTTCTTTACTCCCCAAGCTACGTTTATACAGGGTATTAAAAAAAGTACCAAAGTTCTTCCGTTACCCAGCAAGCATACCATTTTTGTCTGAAATTACAAACTTCATGGAAATGCAATGACAAGGAATTTGTGACGTAGCGGTGTCTCTAGTCGGATTGAGGAATTAGGACTTGGTTACGAATGACTAAAGGACATGTGCTATGACGAAGAGTAAAAGTGACTTAAACATGTTTCAGTCCGTCAATCCAGATCCTCCATGTTCTTAACTAAGAACTTTCATAGAAGGTGGATATAGCTTTGAGTGTTATTGGATGTAGTTTTCTTGGGCAGACAGGATAGTCTTGCCATCTGCAAAGATGGCAAGGACAGAAGAATGATGCTGAGGGATGTCTTGAGTGAAAAAGAAATATAGGAGAGGTCCTTGGGTATTGTCTTGAGGTACTCCAGCATTTACAGGGCAGATAGATGAAAATGAGGACCCTAAACTTGCTAATATCTATTGATGAGAAAGAATTTAAGGATGAATTAATATGTAAAGGTTAGGATGACCTGGAGTTTCCAAAGCACCCCAGAATGCCAAACTCTATCAAAGGCTTGCGCCTTGTCTAGGACAGCTGAGCAATACGTTTTATTTTTGAAGAGGATGGAAATAATAACATCAAAACAATGTGTCGACATTGTTGAATGGTGGTAGGATGGGTTCTGAAACCAAACTGATGGTCAGGGTGAACCAGTTTAAGGATGGGAAGAAGTCTGTGAAGAAAGGTTTTCCTAAAAGAACTAGTTTTTTGGGAAAACGCTTATAGGACGATAGGATGAGGGAAAACGATGATGAAGACACCTTTTAAGAGGAAATTTCGAGCACATGGTGAATACTAAAACATTCTAGTTACAGTCATGACTGTGTATGGTAATTTATATTTTTATAGTTTGCTTGTATTAGAGATAAATTAGATAAAAAACTATAATACTGCTATAACTTTTCCTCCATCAGGGAAATCTCTGATTGAAAACTACTCTTGGGTAAATGTTCCCCACAGTATTAAAATCCCTTTTAATTATAAATTATCTCAGAAGTCTTTTAAGAGAGAATGATTGCCAAGGTTTCTTCGTGTTACCAAACACAATTGCTATAATCTGTTTTACAGTTTTCCCAACTATTCATTAAAGGGTAAAATTTAGGATCAAAACTGATTTAAACCCTCGGATATATATCTAGGATAAGGAAAGCATTTTCCCTTCTCCTTAGAATCCAGCAGGGAATCTCGCTTTTCCAGGATTCCGTCCCTTCACCATTATCAAACAATATCTTTATGAGAATAGAACTGACCGGAAATTTCAATCGGAAACTTTAAAGCCGAGGAAATATTTTGGGTCAAATCTATATTGAAGGAATTATCTCTGCCATTACCTCCCAGTGTCCGTAATAATTTATTTGGCCACATTTTAACACCCCATTTTTAAAATTAATGAGCTTTTCGAAGTTTTAATATTGCACTTTTTGGTAAGGATTTAAGCTAGTATAATATATAGCTAAAATACTAAAGTTTTATAATATATATTATAAATTCAGTTTTTCACAATACAACTTTTCTACAGCTTAAGTTAGAGGATCTTTTAACAGTTTTGTATCGACTCTATTCATGGATTTGAAACGTTTGATAGTCTGCCAATTTGTGTGGCACTAAAGCTCCTTGCATCCAATTATTGGAGGAATTGTCACATAAGATATAAATCTGTTTCGATTCCTAGTGGGGCCACACTTGTTTTTGTGCTATATTACATTTTCGTAGACTGTTAAAATTTAGTTTAGAGAAAAGATACGTACGAGTAGATTTTAAGATATGTTATTTTGCAAAAATTGGTTGGCAGATATAGAGAGACACAGAACCAAAGATGTTCCCTTATGTCTGAAATGGATTTTTGACTTGGAGTTTTTGAAATCGGATATATCAAAAAAATAATCTTTAAATTGATCACAGTGGACCGAAGACAGAAGAAACCAAAATGAAAATTACAAATGGTTTCTTACTTATTTGCGTAGTAAGTGTTTAACGTAGAAATGTTGTGTATTGTAAACAACTATTATGATGATCATCAATAATATTTCCTTAAGTATGGTGTTACTAATTAGATTTAATTTACAAATGATAAAATTAGTTTTCTTTTCTCTCAATACCCACATCTAGCACCACCTGATATAGTTTGAACAACTTTTCCATGTACTTGTGCAGGTTTAATAGCTAAGATAAATTGGACAGATTCTAAACAAAAGATCTAGAATTTAAGCTGTTAAAATATATCTGATTTATTTAATTATATTTAGCTTTTTATACCAAAATGAATCCATGGTTCTATGGCAACACAACTGAATGCCAAGGGCAAAATTATAATATTAAAAAATACTTACGCAAATGGAGGCCTTTTTACACTATGTTCATTCTACTCATTCTATGCTTTTTGAGTTACCAAGGCCCCGCACTTGGTAACTCACAGGGGAGATTGGTTGGCTTTTAATCAATCAGGTTAAGGAGCATCTGCCGTAGCCAGTAGTTGTATGGGTGACCGTCATCTCTGACCACCCAATTCTGGGTTCGATTCCCTTGATATTCCATTGGGTTCGTCCGAAACCAGAATGGTTTCGGAACGGGAAGCTTCTCGGAAGAGTTAAGCGTCAGCAGATTTCGGCGCATAAAGCCATGGCCTGACAATCTCATAGTTCCCAGAAATGTGGGATCAACACATTAATCGTGGGTTGGGTTTGTTGTCTTGTATCAATCTAGTCTTGCGTTGATGCTAGGCCTACCTGGGCTTGTTAAAAGGACCCTCCTATGTGGTCTAGGTCTTCGGGAGTAAAAGCCCCCTGGCTATAAAAATAAAGAAAATAATACCCCCCCCCCCCCCCCCGTACTAATCTAAAGAGTACTATGTGAGTAAGATTCAACTCCAAAATAAATAAATTGCATCCAGTTTAAGAGCAAGTAAAAAGGGTTTAATTTAAAAAATGAAGTAAAAGATATTTTGTGAAAATTTTATAGAACAATATTAAAGTAGCAGCATTGTCAATTAGAGTAGAAGCACTGTCACAGAATACAATGTATCAAATATAACTAACAGCTTGAACTGTCTTATTTCTTCTACCTCTTCCACGATTTATTTATTCCCTTATTTTGTCTAATGGCATCCCTCGATAGTTTTTTCCTCAGCCATTTATAAAATATCTATATATTTTCATGATTTAGTTAGCGAGGTAACAAATTTCTCAAGTGAGTAGAGGTGACGGCGTGAAATCAGCCAGTGATTTATTGCCAGGTTTGAAGCCAGGACAGAGTCAGTGGATAGCTCCAATGGGGAAGCTCTTGAGACCCCAAACCCTTCCCACCCTACTCTCAATCTAATATCTTCCATCTTATAGTATCCCTACCTACCCCTTACCTTTATATTTGCATCCATTATTCTTCCACGTCTCCATTATTCCTATTACAATACTAAATTTTCTCCAATCTATTCATTATATATAAAATCGAAATACTACTGACTGACTGACTGGCGATATTTCTGGAATCTCTGAACCTACTACCCTAAGTTTGTATAGTTAGGTTCCTCTTAGCTCCTTTGCACCTGCTAAGAAATCTATTTTTCGATCTGTCTTCTTGATTTAAGATGGCCACCGTTAATATGAAAAATTCCTCATGAGGATAACACCAATTTGAACCTTAAAATTTGTATTCATAAGTTTTCTAGATGTCCCTATTTTATCAATTTTAATACTTAGTTGGGTCATTAAGGGTAAGCCTGTTACTTAGTTGGGTCATTAAGGGTAAGCCTGTTACTTAGTTGGGTCATTAAGGGTAAGCCTGTTACTTAGTTGGGTCATTAAGGGTAAGCCTGTTACTTAGTTGGGTCATTAAGGGTAAGTCTGTTACTTAGTTGGGTCATTAAGCCTGTTTATGCAGTGATCTTCATATTTTCACACCCTTAATGACCCACTAAGTATTAACTTAAAATTTGGAATGTAAAAAAAAAAAACTGTTTTGATGTCTTTCAAATATTCTTTGTCTGTAGTTTTGATTGCTTTTTGCATCATATTCGAAGCTATATTAATAATGGTATGTTTAGGATGATTTTATTTAAAATTCAATTTTATATTACGTTTTAACTTATACGAATACTATTTTGTAGTTAGAGATCCATTTTCTTTCCTAATAATGGAAATGTCTAGAATGTTTAATGAGTTATTTAGTTCTTTTTTCAAATGTGAAGGAGATTTTATTTATTTTTCTTTTATGACAAACAATTTTAGCTTATAGTTTTTCAAATTATCCATTTGGATGCAAGATGGCAGTCAATGTGAGTATTTAAAACTAAGATCCAATATAAATACCACTACTTCTTTAAACGCTGAAATAAAATTAAACGATATTTCCAAAACTAACTGCACTAAAACCTTGAAATGTTTCATGTTAGCTTCCATTCAGGTTAGCAGTGAAAGAGTTTTATCAAAATGGTGGCCATACATATTTGGCACCAACCCTTATTGTAAGTATTTGGTATGATAATTTCTATTTAAATATTATTCATTTCTGCCAAGAAGGGATTTTTGAAAAATTTGATCCCTAAAATAGGAAGCAGGGGCAAAGTAACACTCTTCCATGAAAGACTCTACCAGTTCAATTCGAATCTCAGAGTTCTATGATCTTCTGCTGATGATGACGTATACCAAAACGGTCCAGTGATCCTAAGATCAAGTAAGCATCATCGGTATTATCGACAGATTAGTTATTTTATTTTACATAATCACTTGTATAAATTCATTGATTTAGTTGCATTCTGAGCTCATTGTGTTTTATAAACTATTAAAATATATACAAAAGGTTATGAGTCCAGACAGAAGCAAAAAAGATAGTAACTTTGGAATCAAGCAAGTTGATGGAACTAAATTCATCAATTAGAAACATCCAGTAGAGTCCGTTTGGCATATGTCGTGATAATTTGATAACATTATTTTGAAATAATTAAGATTTATTATTTTAAGCGGTTAAGAGGATTTGAAGTGAATTCTATTGGATAGTTAGAATTCTGTGAATACTCTGTCTTAGGTAAACAAACAAAACTTTCATTTAAAGGGCTTGATCATAGAAGTAATATACATATAAACCTTTTGAGTTAGTTCATACAGATATATGTGGCCCAATAAATCCTTCAAGATGGAATGAAAGACATTACTTTTAACAATTATAGATGGTTGGTCTAGAGTCTAGATTCTCAGAGGCAGGGCTCGATTTGAGGCGGAACGGCGTTCCGGGACCTCTCTCTCTGATAAATAAAAAATAAAATTATCAAGACTAAGATTTTTTTTAAATCCTTAGTTAAAATTTTGTTTGTCAGTGAGTGACTACAAATTTGATTAAGGATATTATGTATTAAACTGACACCATACCATAGTATTACCCTAGACTAGCTCGCAATTTATTAACAAAGGTTTTTTTAATGGCAGGGATCGTATTAAATAAGTACTGTGCAGAGACGCTGTGCCGAAACTCCTCCGAGGCGAGTGAGACAGGCAATGTTTTTGTTGAGTTAATTATTCGTATAAACTTAAGTACTCATCTATTTATAGAGAGTATTGTGACATGCTAATCAAGAAATTGTTCATAAAAAATACTAATTAAAATGACAGAAGTTTCCACACAAAACCTACCTGATTGCAGTGTGGCTTTATGTCTAAAACTGCTTAAAATGCTGTTTTTGAACGTTCATTTTTCAAAATTTTCCCCTTCTATAGGAGGAGGGGTAGGGGGGGGGGGGTAGAGAGAGGGTAGGTTGTAGTTCCGGCACCTCAATTTCTAGAAATCGAGCACTGCTCAGAGGTATATCTTATTATTTAAAGAGGGCAAAAATACTTGAATCACTCAAAGTATATGAAGCTTTGACGAAATTTGGATGCACAATAGTAAGATTTCGTTCACACAATGCAGGTATAAATATAACTAAAGAATTTAAAGATTTTTCTTGAGAAAATGGAATTCAATTGGAGTATACAGTACCTTACACTCCTCAACGTTATAGCAGAGAGGCTAAATCGAACACTCCTAGTAAAAAAGGAAAAACCATGAAGTCGAAGCAAATCTAGAAAAGTAAATTTGGGGAGAAACCATACTACCATCAAACTATATAAAGAATAGAAGTCCTACAAGAATTCTGAATGATAAAATTCCTCCTCAACTGTGATTTGGTGGGAAACCTCATTTTTGACATGACCGACAATTCCACAGACAGGACATTTTATTTTTATAGTATCACTTGTATGTATTCATTGATTTAAATGTATTCTGCACTCTTTGCGTGAATATGCACTATAATATATATATATATATATATATATATATATATATATATATATATATATATATATATATATATATATATATATATATATATATATATATATATATATATATATAGACATACATACGTGCAGTGAGAGACACCACAAAAAGGTGTACTTTATTGCAGTGTGCAAAAACACGGTATTACATTGCTGATTTGTTTTGCCAGCCAAGCAAGAATGGCGGTGTGAGAGCACGCTCGTCTCTGATAAAGCCCTATACCTGATCTTCTTGAGTTGGTATAGGTCCAGAGTTGGGTGGGCATCGTCGGGCCCCTGATGAGTCGGACGCGACGAAACGATGCAGGACATGGCGTAATGCCGAGCTAACATCTTTGTGACGTATAGTCTAATGTTGGAACAGTTCCTATGTGTCACGCTTGCGTGGCACATCCCTTGGTGTCTCTCACTGCACAAAATGTGTAATATATATATATATATATATATATATATATATATATATATATATATATATATATATATATATATATATACTAGCTGAATACCCGTGCTTCACTACGGGGTGTTTTATTTTCAATTTAATGGATTTATAAACTGCCATCAAGAAACATTTAAATTATTTTACAAAGCGAGAATATCTAGATTCTATCAATCCCCCTTATTTCTTTACCCTCTCCGCTTTGATAAGATAATTTGCTAGTATCCCAAATTAGTAATTGATTCCGACTACTGAAGAAAAATTCTAAAAAAAATTAAAAAGGAAAAGCAGTGGTATTTTCCTTCTGTTTTATTAACTATTGTCTTAATATCTAAAATTAAATCTAAATATTTTTTGACAGCGATTGAATAGTAATTTCTTTAACAGTTCTTCCTACAGAAATTTCCACAAAAGATAAAATATTTTCAGTAGTTTCTTATGCAATTTTGGTTGAATACATTTTTATAAAAATGAAATTTGAATTTTGAAATCTATTTAGAAGCCCCGTTCTCTGCCCCATATAAAGCTCATAGCCTCCTATATCACCCGCAGAATTGAGCTTAACATTGTACCCAAGAACCTCCAAAATCTATTCAGCCATTTGGACGTGATTAAAGCACAGACAAACAGATATGATATTTTCTAAACTTAAATTCATTGTCAGTACTACTCATTCATATTATATATATATATGTGTATGTATTCATATTATATATATATATGTATCATATTATATATATATATATATGTATCATTCATATTATATATATGTGTGTGTGTGTGTATATATATTGTGACAGAGTTGTACACCTCAAAAAGGAATGAATGAAAAGATATATAATACATAAAGTACCTACAATTAAAAATACAAGTTAAAGAAAAAAGAGTCACTAACATATTGCTGGAATTAAATAACAAAAAAAAAAACTCTAGAATGAAAAAGTAAGGTGAGTAGAGAACGAAAAGTTATAACTTTTTATTTATTTATTTATTTTTTTTTTAGTGTTAGTAAAAAAAAAGTGTTATATGAAAAATAACACAAGGGAGGATGAGGGTTGTCATCTACCTTCTTTCTTAAACCTCTAAACACAGACATAGATAACAATGACAAACTTTAACCAAGTAAAATATCATTTATCAAACTTGATATAAAAAAAACCAAGGGGACAGAGAATAAGTGAAGCAAGGGCAGAGGAGAAGGGGGCGTCATAAAAACTCAAGTCCTCCGAAATTTCATACCATAAGTACAAACTCCAATATATGCTACAATAAACTTATTATATATATATATATATATATATATATATATATATATATATATATATATATATATATATATATATATATATATATATTTATTTATGTTATTAAGGGTAAGAAGAATCGAGGCCTGAGGCTTTATTCTTAATTTCTTGTAATTTAACTTTTTTTTTCTGTACACAGCGTTCTATGTCTTGTTATTTGGGGCCATTATCTTTTTTTTTTTACTGGATTTTATTTCTTCTTGTAACGTCTTTCCATGACTAGTGCAGAATTATATATATATTCTATCCTAAGGGGATACAAAAGTTTTTGCTCTAAGTTTTAGAAGAAAAGGGAGTTATTCTTCTTTTTCTCTTTACAGTAAGAAAAGTGCATTTTCCCTGAGTTGGAAAAAATAAAAATAAAGAAACGGAGTAAGTGATAAATAAGGACAGTATATACAAGAAGTGCATTAGAAGTAAGTTCAAATAACAGAAACATGATTATTATCTTGGAGTTTTTATCTTATCTGTTCTAGCAAGCTTATCTCTTTTCTTACTGAATAGAACAGAGAACAAAGTGGAAGAGACAAGCAATCTATCTGAATTATAACTTAAAAATAATAATTAAATTGAATAAAAAATGTATTAAATTTTATTCTTATTTCTAACTAGGTAAGTTAACCATTTAATTTATCTATAAAAATAATTGGAACATCATAATCATCAAAACTATTTTATTTTATAATTTTTTCATGAATGTATTTATTTTATTATTATTTATCATTCAATGAAATTCAACCAATATTTCATTCACTTATAATTTTGATTTGTTTTCTTCCAATCTGTATAGGTAGTATTATAGAAATACTATATACAGAAAAAACACGAAACTGAGGGAGACCAAAATATTTTTCCGTGTTAAACGATGCATAGAAACAACAAAACAAAAAAAACTCACCAATATTTTTTGCCAAAATTTTTAGGGTCCGTAGGCAAAACCAAGGACCCTTATATTTTCCTGCGTGTGTCTATCCGTCCGTCCTGTCGCGTGCTCTCACGGCTACACCTTTCATCCGATCACTTTGAAATTTGGCATGTATGTGTCTTGTACCTACCCACATATTTTAAAAATATAACGACTTAAAAAAATATTTTTCAAAAAAATTAGGGTAAAAAAACTTAAGGGTTAAAAATTTTACATTTTTTTTCGACACCGTGAGGGGTATCATATGAAAGGGTACGTCGAGCTGATTACAAAAATATATAATTCTTTGGTTATAACTTTGATAGGGCGAGCGTAGGCGAGTTTGAAGCGGGTGTGAAACGTGCCCCCCCCCCCCCCCCCTCTATCTCGCTTATGTGAAGTGCAAAATTCCTGAACATTCTTCGACCAAAAGTAAAGATACCACTTTTTGGAAATTTCGAAAAAAATATTATTTTATTTTTTATTGACAAAATACGCTTTTTTTTTATAATTATGGTCTTTTCGTTGTATTTATATGGTTGTAGTCCGGTTCAGTGGCAAAAAAATACTTTATCGGAAGTTTGTTTATTTGTTTTGAGAATATCAGACCCATAGGATAGTTCAAAGTAAGCTTTTTAGCATTTTAAAAAACACCATCAATAGGGTATTACTTAAACTATACAGTGTGGCCTATGGACCCTCGCTGTGTGCTGACCAGCACACACTTGACCTGTTTATTTGGAGGTGTAATTCATTCAAGTCACAGGAGGGATGTTGTTTCGATGAATTATCGTCTCGTCTAACCAACTCTCCCCAAACTCTCGAGAATGTATGAAAATACCTTTTATAATTGTCGAGACCACAATATTTTATAGTTATCCAATTTTTCGTTTTGAACGTATTTCACTGCACGTATTTCACTGCATTATGTATGTATTTTCAGTAGAGAAACATATTAAAAATATGATTATAAATTAAAGTAGTTTTAAAAAGAAGCTGGTAAAATATAAATTTCTAGTTGTTAAGAAGAACGAAGTTTGCTATTTTTGTATAAAATTATGAGTATTATGTTGGAGAAATGTATATTCCCATACTATTTGTAAGATAAATACATATAACAAGGAAATTCTATTCAAGAATGTGTATTTATTCTATTTATCGTGTGGAAAATTTAATTCTTTCAAGTCCAATACCTCTAGTTATCTTTCCAAACATAAATTATAAAGTTAAAACTAAAACTTAAATAATTTAACAAACTAAACAAAAATCCTTTTGTTTTCTCAACAAGGAATTCAATGCATAATATTTGTACTAAAATGATAAATTTACATAAAATAATGTTAGAGTCTGCAATATTTACATAGCATTTCAGTATGGAATATTTGATTTTCATGTTGAAATACACATCATGAAGGCCTTGAAATCCAAAGCCTCACTTCCGTTATTGGAAGCATCTCAAGGGATGTATCGATATTAGAATTATGGGTAGATTACTCATGAAGGCGGGATTATTGTGTTTTCCAATGGGAGATTTCACAAACTTGAGATGTGTTGGTTAGGTCATCACTTGCGTCTGCTTGGCCAAGGATGTTTTTTCACTCTTTTCCTAACCTGAGATGAGTTGGTTGGTCACCTCTTGCATCTGCTGAGCAAAGTGACTTTATCCTTCTCTAAACCGGAGATGATTTGGTTTAGTAACTATCACTTTGTGCTTGGTGAAGTTTTTCACCCGTTTCCTAACCTGAGATGTATTGGTTAGGTCACGTCTTGCGTCTTCTTGGCCAAGAACGTCCTCTTGCATCTGCTGGGCAAAGTAATTTTACCTTTATCCGTTATCCATTTTCTAACCTAAGATGTGTTGGTTGGGTCACCCCTTACTTTTTCTGGGCCAAGGATTTTTTTTTACCTGTTTCCTAACCTGAGATGTGTTGGTTAGGCCTCTTGCTGATATGAAAACTAAATGCATGTATAACGTGTGCTGAAATTATGTTACAACTGGAATCTTAGAGTCAAAGGAGTTCCAAACCACATGTGGAGTAAGTTAAGGTGATATATTGAGCTCACTTTTCTTTATTCCAATAATAGATGACGCCGTCCAAACATGTGAAAAAGGATCAGGGTATAAGATCGGCTAATGTCAGCAAAAATTATAAAGTAGAGGTCACTAGCCTATGCTGATGATTTAATTATTACAGCTAATAATGGTAATGGTTAGACGGACCACATGTTCGAACCTAGCAATCAGGCCACATTGGGCCCATTTTAGTAACACCGTTGTCGAGAGTTCCAGACACTTTCCACATCATACCTGTTCATGGTACCGCCGAAGCGCGTATGGTGTGGTCATTAGTGAGCTATTTAAATCAGAGCATCAATGAGTGATTATTATAACTAGAAAAAACTAAATATGCTCAGGAACTTCAAAGGAAAATTAACCATTAATGTGTACAGGAGTTTTACAAAAAAAAGGTATGAAGATTATCCCAGATAAAACCAAAACCAAGACTATGATAGTCTCTAGAGAAGAAAAGCAATATCAAATATGTTTAGAGGAAAATACTCAAGAACAAGTATCTGCTCCAAATACCTGAGACAAGGATATTCAGTACAGATGGAAAAATGAAGATTGAAATACATGCTGGAAAACTGATTGGAGTCTTAAGCAAGAAATGTCTAGGTAAACAAAACCATTTCTAAATAGACAAAAATGCTTACGTAGGTACGTAAGAATACATACGTACCTGCTCAAACAAAGCTTCTGAAAGCTGGAGCCATTTCAGAAAAACAATGTCAAAGATTACAAACATCAGAAATGAGATATCTCCAGAAGGTAAAAGGAATGACTAGGAGAGATCGAATCATAAATTAAACCTTCAGAACCAAGCTACCAATAAACTCGGTCAAAGATATGGTACAAAAAATTGATTTTTACGTTGTACAGTTCATCAAAAATGTCTCGAATGTCCTTGTTCGATTTTAATGAAATAATGGTGTTATCCAAGTCTTCTAGCAACTTCAAACTTTCTTGTACATCGACTTCACATTATGCACAATCCATTTTTTTGGAAACATTTAAATTTATAAATAGTTACCTATGACTGGGAGATATTAAACAAAGCCGAAACGACGAGAATGTGTGGAGTTAGTGTACATTTTATGACCAACTCATGAGTTTTCTAAATGTTAAAATGACATATTCCATAGATAAAGTGCTATTTCAAAAGAAGAGTAATTTTAATAGATGATGTAGAGGTGTTAAAGACTAAGTGACACGAGTATTAGAAGTGTCTACAAGTTAGGCATG
This sequence comes from Gerris lacustris, assembly GCA_951217055.1. Classification (NCBI taxonomy): domain Eukaryota; kingdom Metazoa; phylum Arthropoda; class Insecta; order Hemiptera; family Gerridae; genus Gerris; species Gerris lacustris. Next base: position 11,499,695 of record OX578283.1, on the reverse strand, counting down.
AGTGGCTAAGTGTTGTAGTAGGCATAAGGCTCTGTGCCTCACACAATGTAGTAGTAGGCATAGAGCTGTGCCTCATAGTGTTCTAGTATGGAGACCTGCTGGTGAAGGTACTTCATCACTTCGCTAAGCACATTGCATTGTCTGCCTTACTAATATCGACCAGCTACCCTCTAAACCCTGTAAATTAGCTTCCAACTCATTGCCTAATATATAGCTTCATATATAAACCTACCCTGCGGATAACCTACCCAACCTACTTACTCAGGTACACTCAATTATAACACTATTACATTTTATCGTGTATTCAGTTAACTCATACTATATGCCGTTTGAAACATTTGTAATTAGCATATCCCACCATTGCTTTCAGAAGTGACAACTTATTGAAACTAAACTTCTTTTTTTTTCAGAAAAAGGAGTCGAAATCATTTTTGATTACGAAAAAAATTAAAATTAAAAATTATTTTTCATTAAATTTCAACACCCCCCCCCCCCCCTCATTACATGATAAGACAGGAATTTCACCTAGACCATATCTCAGTAACAATTTTAAAACAGTCGCTTAATTTGATTAACTATATTTATGCTCTGGATGAATCTAGTCTTGTAAAAAAATGCTTCCGGCGTCTGTTATACCTAGACTCTGTACCTAATAACATGGTCAAATTTTTAATTGGTTCTCGCAGGTCAAACAGATTCTGGCTATCATAGATGCTAACTCTACAGATTTATTACTCTCCACCGTAAAAAGCAATACATAATAACACTTCTGACAACCTATTCCACAATACTAAAACAACAAGATTTTGACAAAATACAAATCTCATCCTATACCGAACGCACGTTATACCGAATACTATCAGTTTCAACTCTACAGATTCTACTTACTTAAACCCTCACTCTCAATTAAGCCATAGTCACCAAATAGTATTAGCACATCAAAAAGTATAAAAATCTCCATCAGAGGTATCTTATACAGAATTAAGTTCCAGGAGTTATGCACTGTTTGCAATAAGCAAGAACCCGAAAGATTACACCATATATTTTTGAAATGCCTTATTTATAAGTCTCAAAAAGATGCATTCTTACCTCTAACATTATAAGTGATGAATGGTCGGATGAAACTAACATGGCGTCAATTCTAAACATCACTAACAAGAAACAAGCTCAAAACATTTTTTATATTATCCTAAATGTACTAAAAATTAGATCTTTTATTTTGAATGAATATATATATATATATTTTTTTTTTTTTCATTATTTAATTCTCTTTATTAAAACTAGTGTGTAATTTTTATATACTTATTTGTTTTTTTTTTTAATTTTCTTACAACTACTGTGTGTAATTTTATTTTCATACTACTAATCCTTTTTTTAAATTATTTTAATACTTTTAACTTACTAAGCAGATGTTAACACCACTATTGTAATTATTTTTCTTACTGACAACCTCTTTGTATAAAGTTATTTGAAACTTTATAGACAAATAAATAAATTATTATTATTATAATTTTTGATTACGAAAACATCGATTGACAAACTTTTTTTTTTTTTTTTTAATTATTTATTTAGCCACAACTACAAATATTAATTATAATAAGTGACTTTTGTCATAATGAAAACAACTATTACACAGAGTCACTGATAAGGAGAGGCCATCCACTGAAGGTACTCCTATCACGTGATTTACATTGTTACATGCTATTACATATTAAGTAAGTCTCGGGGCCATTTCCTCTTGAGACGACGTCTAGGATTGCCAGGAATATGGTGGGAGGATAGGTTCTTGACAAGAGGATTGGGATGGTTTGTCAGTTTGGAATGAAAGGATTTATATCGGAGGGATGCGAGGATTTGGACAAAGGGAACTTTTAGGTCATTGTGGATAATTCGGTTGGCTACATAGGAGGGAGCATTGGCAATCTTACGCAGGATAATGGATTGGAGAGATTGGATTTTGTAAGAATTTGATGGCTTGGTCGATCCCCACAGTTCTAGTCCGTAGGTCCAGATAGGTTTTATTAAATAATTATATACCGTCAGTTTGTTCGTTAGTGATAGATTAGAATTGTTGCCTAGAAGTCTGAGTAGCGATTTGTAACGTCTCTTCATGTCCGTACGTTTCAGTCGTGTATGTAAGTTCCAAGTCAGTCTTCTATCTAAATTTAGTCCTAGGTACCGTACTTGGTTAGAAAAAGGAAGTTGGAGCTGGTACAGAAAGACTGGGGGACATGTGGGTCTTCGTAGAGTGAATGTCATGTGAACACTTTTCTCCCGATTGAACTTAATCCTCCACTTCCTGGACCAGTTCTCAACGGATTGCAGATGTTCTTGTAGGGAATCAGAGGCGAGGATGGGATCTGAGTGAGTAGATAAAATAGCTTTATCGTCAGCATATGAAGCTAAGGATGTTGAGGGACATCAGCTGTGTAGATAGAGTAAAGGAAAGGGCCTAAAATACTTCCTTGAGGGACACCTGCAAGGATAGGGTAGGAATCGGAAAAACAGGAGCCAACACTAACAGCGAAACTCCTGTTTTCGAGATAGGAACGAATGATAAGGTAATAGGTAGATGGAAGGATTTTCTTGAGCTTCCACAGGAGCCCCCGATGCCAAACCCGATCGAAAGCCTGACTTTCGTCGAGGAAAGCCGCGGAGACAAACTGCTTCTTCTCAAGAGCGGAGGAGATGGCGTCTACAATACGGTGGCACTGCTGGATAGTAGAATGTTCTGCTCGAAACCCAAACTGGTGGTCTGGAAGGATATTTTTGGATTCTAAGATAGGGTAAATTTTACGAAGAATAAGCTTTTCCAGGATTTTACTCATTACTGGAAGAAGGCTAATGGGTCTATAGGAAGAAGGTAAATGGTGAGGTTTCGAAGGTTTAGGGATCATTATTATAAGGGATTTTTTCCATTGGGTGGGGAAGTAAGTAGTCCTAAGAACGGAGTTATAAATGTAGGTCAGGAATAAAATGGCTTTTTTAGGAAGTTGTTTTAAAATGTTAGAGGTAATTAGATCTTGTCCAGGGGCTTTGTTGTTGGGTAGGGATCTAATGGTGTAAAGGATATCTGAAGGATGAAATGCAGGTGGAGGTGGATTCATTTGGAGGGGTATGTTAAGGTCGTCTGCAATAGTCTGAGTATGAATAGGATCTAGGATATCAGGGTGAGGAATGAAAACCATGGATAAGTGTCGAGCAAAGCATGTGGATTTTTCTTTATCGTTTGATTGACAAACTTGAACAAAACTTTCTCATTAGCATAGTGACGCTGCAATTTAAATCCTATAATAACTAATTTAAAAACTTATTTATAAAGTGACCATAAGATTTACCTTAAAGGTATTTGTAAGTGTTTCTCAAACAGGTGCTTCAGTTTCTAAATCTAGCTAAACCCGTTTTAATTTCATCAGCATCTTCAAAAATATTATTTACATTTATTTTTTTTAAGTGAAACTTCTTTTACTGCGGTAGAGTGAATTTGCTTAGATGAAACGATATCGTGAAACGAAGTTTGCTTTTCGAGACTTGTCGAAGTAAAATATTTTTTAAGTGAAATTGCAAGTATGTATTTGTTTTGAGACTCGTCCATGATATATATATATTTTTTTTTTATCAACTACCAGCCTAATAATAAATAATAAATGCCTAAATAATTATTAATCTTACAACTAACCTGCGCCACTAGTTAGTTGCTACTTCACGTAAGTAGTTAATCATTAATTTGGCGATGCTGAGTAAAACTCGGCAAGGATATTAGATCCTATAGATTTATACCAAGTCCTTATTTCTCCAACTAAAAAATATATTTAGATATATTGGTGGAAAAGTGAAAGTAAATAATATATTTAGGGATTTGTATTATATCTAAAGTAAATGCTGTTGGAATGCAAAGTGAGAAGGTTAGATTCCAGCCCTGAATATATAAGTATTTTTTTTCCTCAATAAAATGTTTACCGAAAATTCCGCCTCACTGAGATTTTCTATTTTCTTTTTTTTTATGAGTCAGTTAGGTCAGAGAATCGAAATTCCAAACTACAAAAAATGAGAGAAAAAACTACTCTAATAAATTCCAAACCAGAAAATTGAGAATTCGCAAAACAAACTCTCGTACATGTAAGTACCGTTTCCATGAATACCTATTACTTATAATATAGATTTTATTATTTCCTCAGTACAAAATAGTATTTAGAAATATATTTTCAATTTTACTTAATACTAGTTTTAAGTACAATACATACATACAATACATGTTACAATTTTACTTAATACTTAATACTTTACTTACACTAATAATAATATTTTACTTATACTCGTATATAAAAATATTTTTGTAGTTCTAATTTCGCAGTTTTACTTTATATATCAAAATATGAGTCATCTTTTTGCTTTCTTCATTCATATAAGTGGTATATGGTTGTATTAATATAATTTACTTTGATGCCGCAAAAATGTATTTGAAGGTCATCAAAAGTATATATGGGTCAAACAAGACAGTTATTTAACAACAGAATTAACCAACAAATATCTGATGTAACAAATAAAACCGATAAAACTGCCCTTGCACAACACTCAAAAAATTTAAATCATAAAATTAATTTTGAAGAAGCAAAATTAATAGGGAAATCAAAGAATATAGACTCGGGGTATGTTTTTTTTAAACGCATGTATACCAAATTTCTTCAAAATAGGCCATATAGATTAGGCTCCAGGCGTCTGCACAGACTATAGACAGACATTTTTTAAAAACCACTTTTTGGAACTCAGGGGACCTCAAAATGTGTAAATCCATCAAAATCTCAAAATCGAATTTTCGTGGCATCACAATACTTTCTCTCTATATGAGAAAGTGAAAATATGGTCAAATTAAACATTTTTTCACGAAATTTAAATAAATAATTTTACAGATATTTTTTGCCCAGAATACAATTATTACACTTTTTCTTTTTAATAATTAGATAGACTCGTCTCTTTAATGCCTAATCTCAGTCAGTATACTCTAGTCTGGTATCTAAATTAAAAATGGTATAATAAAAGATATAGCAATTATAACTGTGATTAAAACTAAAACGATGTTTGATATTACTGGTGAGAGTTAAGTTAAAATTTATATCAGACATTATGAGAACAGTTTAAAACTGCTCAATAGAATAATATACCAAGATAAAGTTAATAATAGCAAGATAATTGAGTTTTCTGTCTATAATAGACCAGGGTAATAATTAGGTCTATTCTAGCTTTTTCACTTCTTCATCTCAAAGCTATAACCCCCCCCCCCCCCCCCCCCTGAAAAATATTCTAGAATCATAAAACTTCATAGAGATTTATCAATAGGGCCCAATTAAATCTCTCTCTCAATTTTAATTATCATTTAAAAACTCTACAATAGACGTTTTATCATTTTTCAACTCTGATAAAAACTAACTACTCAAGAAGTGAAATCTAATTGGTCTTAATGATAAATTTAAAAGCTAGAGTTAAACTAAAAAAAAAAGTAGTTGTCAAACATCCCAGGTCAATAAGCTTCTATTTTAATTATTCTATCATAAATATTTTATATTTTCCACTTTATATATTTAACAATAGCGAAGTTTTTCAGACGTCTTTAGTAAATAATTCATGAATGAATGAATTATTTATTCTCTTTTTCCACTTTATAATATCCAACAAATTATTATTACTAAATCAATAATTAAAATGTAACTTGATTATTACATATTAACTATGTTGAAATAAAGTATGATCAAATTATAAGTACACAACTAACTTATTCGTCTAACTGTTATTAATTTAATACGAACTGAGATTAACATATAATGAAAATAGATTAACTCAATAACTAAAACATTAAAGAGAGTTAATATTTGATTATTTTTATTACAACTTGCTGATTGCAAAATAATATTATATTATTTTATCTCCAGTAGGGAGAAAAAGTTATGATTTTGAATTAGTTTAGAAGGACTAAAGTAAGTCTTTTAATCCCTGAGCTCAAAAAGTAGGGAGAAAAAGTAAAAGTAGGGCGAAAACGTAAAGTAGGGCAAAAAAGTAAAGATTGCAACTTAATTATTTTATAAATAGTAGAGAATGTATGGCTAATGTAATGAAGTTGTTGAAATTAGGTTGGCGACACTTGCTTTTTCGACCATGTTTATCTTTGTTTATAACCTGCATCTAAATAACCTTCTATTTGAGTTTAATTCCAATTCTTATTTGTTTTTTATATTGAATCTCTTATATATCTGCTATTAAAAGTGCTAATAATTATTGTTATTTATTAAAATAATAAATAAAACTGGGCAATGGACGAACATGTGTATTTTCTTCCTACTGGGATACCCTCGGCTGCGCCTCGGGAGCTAATTGGAGTTATTCCCTCGGCTGCGCCTCGGGAATTGAAGTCTAATTCCCTCAGCTGGTTCCTTCGGCTTCGCCTCAAGAACCAACTTTTTCGCCCAGGGAATAATGACTTACTTTACTCCCTAGGTGCATAAATAGCTATTACATCTAAACTAGCTGTACTAACTGCGCTTCGCAACCAAGTGTATTACTGAGCAGATTAATTTAATTTTTTGCTTCCGAGCTTACCGAAAACGAAAGCTATGTGAACGAAGCTATGTTATCTCTACGTTTTCAAAAATTCCAAAACAGAAATCCGTCTCAGACATCAGGGAACATTTTTTGTTCCGTGTCTGTCTGTCGGTCCGTCGTTCAATTTTTGTGAACCAACATATCTTAAAAACTACACGTCTAATTTTAATGAAATTTGGGTGGTAGGTCATAATTAACCCATTATTAGTCCCATATAAGTTTCAACCTTCTGCGCCTATTTATTTCTTTTCCACATGCGCACAACTACATTTATATACACCTATAGCTTCAAAAGTACTTATCTGACTTGTATGAAACTTTTATAGTTTATTGATAGTAGTTCGCAGATAGCCCTAGATTAATATGAACCGTTTGCACTCTTTAACTTTTGCTAAATTAATACTTTAATTCATATAAAAAATCAAAAGAAAATTATCTGACTAACATCAAGCTAAAATTGCCTTTTAAGAATACGTGGTCGGCTAAGTTCGTCTGAGGGACATAGCTTGGCAATAGGCATTTGAAAAAATCAAACCGGTGGAGAGCGGCCATGTCCCACCCTTTTTGGTAGACAATATGATTTTCGTGATCCTGAGTCCAAAATTAGTTACTAGACCATTAATCAATTTGATGCTAGTTTGTCACTTAATAGGTTAGTTAGTCAAATATTAATACAAATCAAAGAGGTCACCTATTAAGTGACGAACTAGCATCAACTTGATTATTGGTCTACTAACTTAGTTAGTACTCAGGATCATGAAAACCAAGTTGTCTACCAAAAAGGGCGGGACATGACCGCTATACATCGGTTTGATTTTTTCAAATGCCTATTGCCAAGCTATGTCCTGCAGACGAACTTAAATAACCACATATTCTTAAAAGGCACCAAAAGATTTACTTTTTCACAAAATTCTTGCTTGATGTTAGTCAGACATCTTTTTTGCACGATATCTCCTGGACTATAAAGTCAAATGCGTCTTTGAATAGACTTTGAAATAAAATTTGTCAATCAAAAATAGAAATAATTTATTTTACGATAACCACAGTTTTAGTAGGAAGCACCTCCAAGTATAGAGCTAGTAATAATTCTCGATTCTTCGATCTAGACTCAGGGTAGGAATTCCCGAGGATGATTTTTATGAAAATACATGGCAAATTTAATCAAAATCGGTCCAGTAGAATAGCATCCACGCGTCTGCGCACTACAGAGGACATTTTTTATAACCTCGATTTTGAGGACATAAAACGTATAAATTCATCAAAATCAAATATTCGAGCCTTCACAATACTTTCTCCCTAAATATACTACGCACACGAGAAAGTAAAAATAAAGGGTTTAAGTAATTGTAACCAGCTTTGAATTTCCATGCATAATCGATTGCGTTAATTTTAGGACAAAATATATTCATGAACTCATAGTAAAGTGAAGTATATTATCCACGCTAATTAATCATCCTTGGGGGATAGATAGCATAACTTCACATGTCCACTTGTATTCTATCATTTCAAATCCATTTAAGCCCTAAAGGCGTAAATTTACGTTTCCAATTTTTGTTGCACACATCCTACGGGCTTAAAGATGAAGCCGGAGAGGAAGTGGCACAGATTATTTTTGAGACTCATTCGGTTCTGAACCGTACGAAGATAGACTGCGAATTGGTGTGGCACATAGCTTCCTCGCATCCTATCACGTACTTTACTGATAGTATGGTTTTTACAAGCCATTATAGTCTATTTTTGCTTCCGAGCTTACCGTAGGTAACGGAAGCTATGTGATCGTTCTGAAGAACGAAAATATTTTATATCTCCGATTTCAAAAATTCCAAGACAGAAATCTTTTTCAGACATCAGGGTACATTTTTGCTACCCTCGCTCGGGTGCAAACTCCATACTCGCATGCAAAATGCTACTTTCCCCACTAGACGCGTAATGTACTATTACACGAAAATTTACACAGCATACTATCCATTACATCACTTTTTTTAAATAATTAGATAGAATCGTCTCTTTACTGCCTAATCTCAGTCAGTATACTCTAGAGTGGTATCTAAATTAAAAATGGAATAATAAAGGTTGTCATTATAGCAATTATAACTGTGATTATAACTGAAACGATGTTTGATATTACTGGTGAGAGTTAAGTTAATATTTATAACATACATTATGAGAACAGTTTAAAACTGTTCAATAGAATAATATAAAAAGATTGTTTTGATTGTCAAAATTGTTTTGATTTTTTATATGAATTAAATTAATCAAAGCAAAAGTTAAAGAGCGTAGACGGTTCAAATTAATCTGGGGCTATCTGCGGACTACTTTCAATAAACTATAAACGTTTCACACAAATCAGATAAGTACTTTTGAAGCTATAGGTTTAAACAAATGGATGTTTGTGCGTATGTAGTAGAGAAACAAATGAGCGCAGAAGGTTAAAACTTATATGGGACCAACAATAAGCTAATTGTGACCTATCATACGAATTTTATTAAAATCGGACGTGTAGTTTTTAAGATTATGTTGTTTCACAAAAATTGAGTGACAGACCGACAGACAGACATGGGACAAATTTTTTTTCTGATGTCTGAAATGGATTTCTGTCTGAATTTTTGTAATCAGAGACAGAAAATATTTGGCTTCCGTTACTTTCGGTAAGCTCTCGGAAGCAAAATTAATGACTTTGCCTATTCCCAGCTTTTAAGAAAAATTCTTAAAAAAATAAAGATATTGTACATTACAGCGCAAATAAAGATTTATAAAGAAACAGATAAAAGGACGGAATATGTAAGTAAATCCATACAGAAAGAAGTTGGGAGAAGGAAAGACGAGCTGTTATCTTTGTATAGTGTAGAAATCTGAATCCGACCTTATCATATCATCTAGTTCTGAGTAAAAGTATTTGCCTACATATATATTTATATCTATATTTGATAGACAGGGTAAAGCAAGGCCTGGTCTATGTCCGGTACTGCACCATAACGCTATGGATCCACACAACCATTGAAATCTTACACTTTCACCATTTCACCATATAAAAGCACTTCACTTCTTTTTAACATTACCTACCCCCTTTTTTTCATTTTTCCCCCTTTTTGTTGAGCCCTTTTTTGGGGTAGGGGAGGGGGAGGTATATAAAGGGAAAACGTTCATAACCCTTCTCTCTACATTCTATGAGGTCCAGACATACGAATAGGAAAAAAAAAATAGACAGCTTCAACTCTACAAAATATTTGAATATATCATAGCATTTTCTTTGTTCGATAAAAAAAAGGGAAAATGTTTTGGAATATTTTATTAAACAATATCATAATGATTCTATTATACTAAAGATTTAAAACACAATGCAAGGAATTATTCAATGGTTATTATTTTTCTCACACTCTGCCTCAACCACCATGTCTCTCCTCCCTACAATCCAAACCACTCTGCCTCAAACACAATGTCTCCCCTCCCTACAAACCAAACCACTCTTCCTCAACCACCATGTCTCTCCTCCCTACAATCCAAACCACTCTTCCTCAACCACCATGTCTCTCCTCCCTACAATCCAAACCACTCTTCCTCAACCACCATGTCTCTCCTCCCTACAATCCAAACCACTCTTCCTCAACCACCATGTCTCTCCTCCCTACAATCCAAACCACTCTGCCTCAACCACCATGTCTCTCCTCCCTACAATCCAAACCACTCTGCCTCAACCACCATGTCTCTCCTCCCTACAATCCAAACCACTCTTCCTCAACCACCTTGTCTCTCCTCCCTACAATCCAAACCACTCTGCCTCAACCACAATGTCTCCCCTCCCTACAATCCAAACCACTCTGCCTCAACCACCTTGTCTCTCCTCCCTACAATCCAAACCACTCTGCCTCAACCACCATGTCTCTCCTCCCTACAATCCAAACCACTCTGCCTCAACCACAATGTATCCCCTCCCTACAATCCAAACCACTCTTCCTCAACCACCTTGTCTCTCCTCCCTACAATCCAAACCACTCTGCCTCAACCACAATGTCTCCCCTCCCTACAATCCAAACCACTCTTCCTCAACCACCTTGTCTCTCCTCCCTACAATCCAAACCACTCTGCCTCAACCACCTTGTCTCTCCTCCCTACAATCCAAACCACTCTGCCTCAACCACCTTGTCTCTCCTCCCTACAATCCAAACCACTCTGCCTCAACCACCTTGTCTCTCCTCCCTACAATCCAAACCACTCTTCCTCAACCACCTTGTCTCTCCTCCCTACAATCCAAACCACTCTGCCTCAACCACAATGTCTCCCCTCCCTACAATCCAAACCACTCTTCCTCAACCACCATGTCTCTCCTCCCTACAATCCAAACCACTCTGCCTCAACCACCTTGTCTCTCCTCCCTACAATCCAAACCACTCTTCCTCAACCACCTTGTCTCTCCTCCCTACAATCCAAACCACTCTGCCTCAACCACAATGTCTCCCCTCCCTACAATCCAAACCACTCTGCCTCAACCACCTTGTCTCTCCTCCCTACAATCCAAACCACTCTGCCTCAACCACAATGTCTCCCCTCCCTACAATCCAAACCACTCTTCCTCAACCACCTTGTCTCTCCTCCCTACAATCCAAACCACTCTGCCTCAACCACAATGTCTCCCCTCCCTACAATCCAAACCACTCTTCCTCAACCACCTTGTCTCTCCTCCCTACAATCCAAACCACTCTGCCTCAACCACCTTGTCTCTCCTCCCTACAATCCAAACCACTCTGCCTCAACCACCTTGTCTCTCCTCCCTACAATCCAAACCACTCTGCCTCAACCACAATGTCTCCCCTCCCTACAATCCAAACCACTCTTCCTCAACCACCTTGTCTCTCCTCCCTACAATCCAAACCACTCTGCCTCAAACACAATGTCTCCCCTCCCTACAAACCAAACCACTCTTCCTCAACCACCTTGTCTCTCCTCCCTACAATCCAAACCACTCTGCCTCAACCACAATGTCTCCCCTCCCTACAATCCAAACCACTCTTCCTCAACCACCTTGTCTCTCCTCCCTACAATCCAAACCACTCTGCCTCAACCACAATGTCTCCCCTCCCTACAATCCAAACCACTCTGCCTCAACCACCTTGTCTCTCCTCCCTTCAATCCAAACCACTCTGCCTCAACCACAATGTCTCCCCTCCCTACAATCCAAACCACTCTGCCTCAACCACCTTGTCTCTCCTCCCTACAATCCAAACCACTCTGCCTCAACCACCTTGTCTCTCCTCCCTACAATCCAAACCACTCTGCCTCAACCACCTTGTCTCTCCTCCCTACAATCTAAACCACTCTGCCTCAACCACCTTGTCTCCCCTTCCTACAATCCAAACCACTCTGCCTCAACCACAATGAGCCCCTCCCTACAATCCAAACCACTCTGCCTCAACCACCTTGTCTCTCCTCCCTACAATCCAAACCACTCTGCCTCAACCACAATGTCTCCCCTCTCTACAATCCAAACCACTCTGCCTCAACCACCATGTCTCTCCTCCCTACAATCCAAACCACTCTGCCTCAACCACCATGTCTCTCCTCCCTAAATCCAAACCACTCTGCCTCAACCACCTTGTCTCTCCTCCCTACAATCCAAACCACTCTGCCTCAACCACAATGTCTCCCCTCCCTACAATCCAAACCACTCTGCCTCAACCACCTTGTCTCTCCTCCCTACAATCCAAACCACTCTGCCTCAACCACAATGTCTCTCCTCCCTACAATCCAAACCACTCTTCCTCAACCACAATGTCTCTCCTCCCTACAATCCAAACCACTCTGCCTCAACCACAATGTCTCCCCTCCCTACAATCCAAACCACTCTGCCTCAACCACCTTGTCTCTCCTCCCTACAATCCTCTAAAGGAAAGATTAATTCCGCAATCAGCAGGTGGAACGAGCTACGCCCCTCTGAGGAGTCTGCCGGCAAGAGATGGGAGAGTCTCGTCATAAACCCCTATCGACCACAACCTCCCCCGAGCAGTCAGCGTAGCTGCTTTTAGAATGAAAACTGGGCACTGTTTGTACTTATTTGCAATTACTTACTTATTTGCATTATTTGGTATAGGGTGGGGTTGGCCTCAGGGTTGGCTCTAGAAATCAGTCGGCCTGCAACCACTCTAGAGTTATGTAATACTAATATTATGTTCATTGATTAAACTTATTCTAACTCTAAACATTTCTTATTATTTCGGATATCCGAGAATATCCCCCACGACTATCTTGCATCACACCTACACCGTATTAAGATGATACCTTCCCTAGAATGTCAGCTATGCGGATATGAGACCATGGAAGCAGAGCATTTTAAAGCATTCACAGCCTTAGACTATTTCCAGGTGGACGAAAACCAACTTTTCACTGAACTTTTGAACTTGAACTGAAAAATGTTCACTGTCTGTACTGGTCAGCGCGTCAGAAAATGGCTCAACAGCCAAGAGTGGGCGTTGGCTAGTAAGTAAGTAAGTATCATACCTTAAAACCCCTCGTTCGATGTTGAATGAATGAAATTTGCATGGTACAGTAAGACGGTCAGCAAATCTAATTTTAGGAAGCACGGAAGTTGATTTTATCTAATACGCTGTTTAGGCTATTGACATTAATGATTTATTCTAACAGGATATGGACTGTCTGAAATGTGTTGGTAGTTGTGTGTATTTAAGTTTATTCGGCATTAGTGTTATTTATGTTATCGTGGAAAATGCAAACTAGCTAGATATTACAAGCTAGCACGTGTATGCTGAATTTCTATTTAGCTGAAAATTAAGGAGCTGACAAATGGAGCCAACATGATTATGTCATGCTTTTCTTACAGATATTTGAAAATAATGATCGTTTTATCGAAGAGATGATGGTAGAATATTTGCCAGTCCTAAAAATGAAGCTCACGTTTAATTAAGAGTCGCGTGAAAACGATTGGACGGATGAACTTGGTCTAACGAACTTAGTTTGAGCACTGGTTAAAGGAATAAGTACACCAAATGTTAACTATATTGGTCAAATTTTACTTAAATTTTCGTCACACTCGTGAATGTTGCTGAAGGACATATTATAGCGATGGCTAATAAGTGATACCTCGTAAATACCAAAATGGTGATTTTGAGGTTTTCATTATATTGGTTTTTCATTTTTTTTGGAGGCTTGTCTGCAAGTACAAGTACATCTCGTAAGTGAAAAAAAAATCCTTCACATAGAAAATGGGCAGTCGTGACATCTCGTGTCAGATTTGCAAACTATTTGTTATGTGATAGCTTGTAACCACCCCTCGTATGTGTTTCTGGTGTATGTGTTTTGGTGAAGCTTAGTTGTGTCACCTCATAACTGAGCTGCTAATTCGTAAGTGAGACCTCGTATGTGTTCACTTTATTAAAGATGTGACTTTGTGAGAACTCGTAACTACATTATTTTATCAACTTACCAATGCTTTAGAAGGGTTACATGTAATACAAATTTATTGAACACGTAAAAAACTTAGCTAAAGTAATTTCCTCCTGTAAACCTGACATTTTGAAGATACGTGGTATCACTTATTGGCCATCGATAGACAAACAGACAAAGTGCATATTTTGTTAAATATAGGAAGCTTGATGCGCTCTTTTTATTAAAAACATAATATGGATGGTTGCAATTTTATTTATTTAAAAATAATGATTTTTGTACGATAGTTTGTAGTAGAACGTAATTTTGAATATTAGAAAAATACCTGTCACGTTTCAGTTTTACTGGTGAAAAGGAAGAAACGTTATTAAAAAATTGTTTAGATCGGCTATAAGACGGAAATTTTACCAGTTCAGGTAGTTTCAGGTTATAGCTGTCGTCGGCCGTCCTTGTAATGAACAAGGGTCTGTTTATTAGAAGGGCAAGTGTGGCAAAAGCTTTAAAAGCTTAAAGGTAAAGTAGGTAGTGTGTTCTTGTATGTCGTGTACCGTGAACGTTACCGGGGTTCAAAATAGAGCTCGTATCGAAAGGGTTGTCGTCCTTCGTATTCTACCGGACATAGTGTTAGAGGATATAGAAGAGGTTTCGGGAAGTCCCCCCTAGAGGTTTTAGGATGTGATGACACAGCTTGGACGTTCATACGACAAGACCCTTGGGCCAAGTATTAAGTCCCTTGGAAGGAAGCTTGTAAGTAGCCAAGTCCTAAACTATAACCGGGGTAGGTAATAGCACAAGAGTAAAACAAGAATAGCTAAGGGTTTCGCAAAACCCTTGCTCACTCTGAAATGATGCTAAACCCTCATAACGTACTAACTAACCCCCGAGAAACACACATTACAAACCCTTACTTTCACAACCTATTCAGTTTTACTTTCAAAACCCACCTCCCCCCTCCCCCTTTAACTTCTGTATTACGCTCTCTATACTATACCCCCAATTTGGCCCCTTTTTTATTCCCCAACGCTAAATTACACCAAAATATTTTTCTCCTTTTTGCTCCTCTCTATATTATAAATTCCCTTTTATATTTCCACACTCCCCCCCCCCTTTTTTTTAGAAAAAAAACATCCGCTCTCTAAAGAAACTATTTTCTAAAATTCCATCATGAACTTTTTAATTAATCTAAAAGAAAAAGAAAAAAATAAAACCTTCACTTTCGTCCAAAAAAAAAAAAAAAAAAAAAAGTATATAGCATTCTATACTGAAGAGAATTTTTTACTCGATATTCATTGAACTTTTTCCAAACCCTAAATATTTATTATAGTTTAAAATTGAATTTATAATGCAATGAAATTGAGTGTTACAGAAACTATTAAAATTATACGAAACACATTTATAAACCATTAATTTTTATTTTAGAATCCAAAATAGCTGTTTTGTCTTATTTTCATTTTTGGAGGTTAAGTTGTTTTTTTAACTGGATCAATTTAAGGGTTTTGAGGTCATCCTAGAAAGTCTTATGCATTTGGTAGTTCGTCTGTCCGTCGGATCTTGGATCATATCTCCCGATCTATTGTAGCTAAAAAATGTGCGAACTTAACAACTTAAAATTTCTTCGATCAGCGATCAATTGCGAACTTGAATTGCAACATTTTTTTTTTTAATTTTTAGTGGGGTATCATTTTAAAGGCATTGAAGAGTAGATCACAAATATAATATCGCGTTTCCAAAATGGTGCTATTTTACCTCTGTATATTACCAAAACAAAACCCCCCAAAAAGTCCCCCTCCCGCTACCCTATAAGGACAGGTCCAAAAAATGAGGAAAAAATATATAAATAAACATCTGTTGCAACTCTTAGTGGGGGATCTGTTGCGACTCTTCGTGGGGATCTGTTGCGACTCTTACTGGGAGATCTAATGCGAACCTCAGTGGGGATCTGTTGCTACTCTTAGTGGGAGATCTGTTGCTACTTTTTGTGGGAGATCTGTTGCTACTCTTAGTGGCAGATCTGTTGCTACTCTTAGTGGGGGATCTGTTGCGACTCTTAGTGGGAGATCTAATGCGAACCTTAGTGGGGATCTGTTGCGACTCTTAGTGGGGATCTGTTACGACTCTTAGTGGGGATCTGTTGCGACTCTCAGTCTATTGTGACTCTTAGTGGGGATCTGTTGCGACTCTCAGTCTATTGTGACTCTTAGTGGGGTCACACTTATTTCTTATTTAATATTAAATGAGCGCAGACTGTTGAAATTTATATGGGGCCATATTTAGGCTCTTTTCAGCAAACCATCGAAATTTCTTTAAAATCCGATGCCAAAATTAACCAAACTTTAGGTCCCAAAAAAAATTCTTAACCTTATACTCCCACATACCCACAAAATGTTTTTTTATTCAAACCTATATCTTTAAATGTACTCATCTGATTTTTAAGAAATTTGAATACTTTAACGAATGTATCCTATAATAATATCAACCAAATGCGCTCATTCATTCATATAAAAACATTATTCGTGCAAAATAATATTTTCTTATTCAAGGAACTGTGTATTTCTTGAAGAAAACAAAACATAATTGATAATGGTTAGATACCAAAAGTAGATTTAAAATAAAAAAAATATAAATTATTTTTTTTAGAAAAGATCGCTCGAATTCAGAAGTACACAAGTAAATTTTTCTTGTTCTTGATTTCTTAAATATTTCTTTAGAAAATGTTTTTTTTTTTTTTTCGATTAAAACATTGTAAAAGACAACCAAACTAACCTCTCTCTTAGGTCAATAAGATTTCTTTTTTCTTCTTTTTTTTTTATTCAAGGTACGCTTTAAAAGAAAAGAAGATTAAAATGAAAGAAAAACAGGAATTTTACAAAACAACAAAAAGAACCGACAATACACAAAAGAGATGGAGAGTGAGAAACAAAAAAAAAAGGAATAATTAGAATACAAGAAGTTAAGAAAGGAACGCGAGATAGAATGAAAACAACAATAAATTTACCCTCTCTGGCCCCGGATTAACAATATAATGGAAGTAGTAAGGAGTTTGGGGAGTCTGTTTGTTGTTCCTTCCATTGTAATGGAGGTTTGAATGAGCGGGTAGTTGGGGTGGGGGGAGGCTTGCGTTGCTGGTTTGGCATACCAATCAGCCGGCCATCCTTGTTTCATCGCCATCCACTTTTCACGAGAAAACTTCGGACTTTTCCAAACAAAAACTTGGCAACTTTTATTAAACACTTACCTTTTCTGAGAGCACTTCCCTTTACCCTTTTTCTTACCTGCATTGACTTGCTCCAGACACCTTTGATCCTGAAATGTATCAAGAACCGTAAAGTACGCTTCCTTTATACTTTGGATTCTAGGAATACCCATTTGTTTTTTATCCCCTCCTCCTCCTATAGATTTTCTCTGAAAAGACGCACATGCAAACGTTTAAGTTAGATTATTAAATTTAAGTTTTCATTTAGAAAGGAAATTCGCCTCGTCTTGTCTATTCAAATATGTTCTCTCTCGACTTTTGTTATTAAGTTGTTACATGCTTGGGTTTTTATAAGGCAAAGTATTTTTTAAGAACACCAAAGAAATGATGACAAAGCTTTTTCATATTTTGGTTAAAATATCAAATAATCAAGAGTGGAGTAGCCTCATATATCTTTAGCTTAAACAGTAAACAGTTTTTAAATGGAATAAAGGCTCAGATTAAAAATCCTTTTGGCATTCGGTTAAACTAGAATCGCAGGTAATCCTGCCAAAATATTTTGCAATTAATTACTTGACGATGCAAAGGGTACACTAGAAACTTAAATAATTGAAGCGAACGTAAGCGAGCTTTTTACATTTAACAAAATATGCATCTTGTCTGTTTGTAACGTTTACGTGTCCGACTATAACTTGAGTAAAAGTTGAACGATTTGGTTGAAATTTGGTAATCGTGTTCATTTTACCAATGCCCAGAAGTTCGTTGGACAACGTTATCCGTCCAAGCGTTCGCACGCAACGCTCGCGTAAACGAGAGTTTCAAATGTAAAATTGGAATTTCACTACGGGAATTGATTCTATTATCACCTATTCTATGAGACGAACATTTTTTTCAAATAAGATTACAAGTAAAACCAACAGCGACACTGCTATATGAAGTCCACAAAAGAAAAACTTCAATTAATAAATATCGTTAAAACTATTAAAGCGGACAAAAAAAACAACTTATTTTAACAACGTGTTAATCCATTAAAATATCAAAAATAACACTAATCTCTTTCTAAATTTACTACGTGTGGGGAGGTTATATTCGGGTGCCAACCCTTCAAGTTTCGCTGCCATATTTCCTCATTTGAAATATTGCACCTGGTCACAACACGTTCACGATTCTCAGTAAATATCAGTTTTCAATTTCATTTATGAAATCGTAGCTGGGTTAATTAGTTAATTGTTAATTCTAGTGCCAACTTCCCTATTTATCTGCTAAAAGACTGAATAGTTAGTCTGAAAGCTTATTAAATTTAAAAGTTTTTTGAAAAAATGTGCAGCCTCTAAGTAATATTATAAAGGTGGCCAATTATCATTTTAATGTTTTGTTTTTTAAATGGTATTTTGATAATTTGTGATGTCCTTGACACCAAAATCATGAATATTTAACGATTTTTTCAATATATATATATATATATATATATATATATATATATATATATATATATATATATATATATATATATATATATATATATATAATAAACAATTAAGCCTCGTCCGGACTGCTGAACCGAACAGAGTAAACAAGCAGATCATTGGTATTTGCGCATGCGCGGATGCACTTTAGACTGGGCAATTGGGCATGCGTAGAAACTTGCTCATTTCCTCTGTTTGGATTTCTAGATGATGCTTTAGGTATGTTTCATATTGTACTCAGTTTAAATGTTTTAACCAAACTTTCTCAATATATTTAACCGTCTTAAAAAAAAGAGAAAAACCATTCAAACAATACGAAATTTAAAATAATACCTGAGATGTTGATTAATTCAGCTGACAATTATTTCAAATTTTAGTTGAAGAATAATAATAGAGAGTATTTGAATAAATAATGATACTAATTATTTTACTTTTACCTTTTCTTTTAACTTTTAAAAAATAAAGTTAAAAATAAGTTACATTTAAAAATAAACTTAAAGGCTTTTTTTTTATTACTTAAAGTTAAAACTAAAGAAAACTTGGCGAGAGGGGGGGGGGGGAGTTAAGTCCGACCTCATTTGAAACTGTTTAGGGAATAAAAAGCTATTAGCTAAAAGCCGAAGGGAGGATTTTCTATCTGGGAAGAAGGGAGGGGGTATATTCACGGCTTAGTGTCCCCGGTCACGTTTCATCTTGAATCAGAGGGGACAAATTAGAAAATTAAGTTATATAAGGGGGCCCTTCGGAGGGGCATTCAGTGCCCGAGTCTTAAGGCGGGGGGGGGGGGGGGGCGTTCTTATTCTCTTTCAGACCCTGATTGGCAAAACCTCACCGAAACAACGACTACTTCGTCTCCAGGTAGACGATTTACAAAGAATTCCTGATTTTATCTTTGGATTTATCCCCGACCCCTCTCAATCCAATGCCATCTTTAGAATTTTTAAACACTTTTTTAAGAAACAGAAAAGGAAGAAAATAAAATTCCCGATAAAACCTGAATAAGTTATGAAATATAAAATGTTAAATGTGGGGGGGGGGGGGGGTAGCACCCCAAAATTGTAGATCTAAAATTAATTTCTCTGATGATATTTCAGAACATGAATATGCCAGGATTTCATCGAAAGATAAATAATTAAAAGTAAGATTAATATTTAAATATTTTGATATTAAATTTAAGTGTTATGCTCTTTAAACTTTTGAACCACTTATCTGATAGAGCTTATAGTTGCACCACATGTTTTTTAGGTTCAGAGTAAAGCTTAGAGGTGTCTTTCAAATTTATATTTGGGTACACAGAGAGAAGTTAAATTAATATATAATTAAACATTAGATAATTAGACAAATTAAATATTAATTACTTTCTCATTTTAATCAAAAGTATTGTGATGGCGCGAAAATTTGATTTTGAGATTTTGATGGATTTTCACGTTTTGAGGTCCCCTGAGTCCAAAAAAGTGTTTGTTTTTTTAAAATGTCTGTCTGTTGTCTGTGCAGACGCCTGGAGCTTAAACTACTGGGCTGATTTTGATGAAATTTGGTATGCATGTTCAGAAAAATCATACCGCAAAATCGAGAAATGAATTTTAGCTCCACATTTGGGGGTGCTACCCCAAAAAAAACTCTGACAAAACGTAAAAAAAAAAATTATTTCTTGAAAATGGTTCCGACGATTTTGATTAAAAAATTCTAAAATGTAGTCTATTTAAATATGAATCTAACGATATAAGCCGTTTTCCCAGTAACAATCTAGTTCATGATAAAATAACTTTAAACTCGGACGGAGAGAGCTCGGGTTCGATTCCCCGCCGAGGAGAAGTTATTTTTATGATCAATTTTGATGAAATGAACATTAGTAATTAATTTTTTCTACGAAAACACGCAAACTAATAAATGAAAACACTTGGCTAAGTAATTATGAACTCGCATATGAGATAGTTTGTCTGAGTTGTCTCAGACCGATTTTTTATTTATGTTACATGAAAAATGTCAAGAAGAGGGCGGGCAAATACCGATGAATGATCAAGAAATGCTGCGAAAATGTGCACGTGAGACGACAATGAAGAACGGAGGAACAATACTCGCAAAAGAATGAAAATATTAGGCATTTAAATGTACCTTCAAAGTGGAGACATCTACAGTCAAAGTTTAGAAGCATAATGATGACAACACAGACAGGCTAGACACGTCAATGTTTAACTAATGCTAACAGAGGCATTTGACAACAAATTCAAGCAAATAAAAACATTATTTAATCGCCTTGCATTCAAAAATAATAAGTGAGTGTGTGAGGTATATGTACAGCTGTCTGTATATATTTTAAGTACATACATGCTGTACTTTGTACATATATGAGCACTAAGTAAATATATAAAAATGAAATTAAAAAAAAATACATGTGGTGTCACGGGACACCCATTAGAAACGAAGTTTCTTACGCTTATCATTAAATATAAATTATAAAATCACACTGTTACGATGCTAACTACTTATATATGCCGGAGTTAGATAAGAGACAAAATTAAAAGTTACTAACTATTAGTGCTTAGTGGAGTTAAGGCAAAATTAAAAGATTTTTTTTTATCATTGACGAAACCGACTTACAATAAATATGTATTGAATATTGAGAAAATAGTTAATAATGATGAGTTGATAGTTAAAGAGGATGATTGTAGTACAGAGTCGAGCAGTAAGAGAACAGGACTATTCACTAACCCTTATGTCAACTCCATTTAAAATATTATAAAATATATCACTTCTCTACATAAAAAGAAATCTGCTTGTATCAGGTTGAAATTTTACATGCCTGTTTCAATTGTAATTTAGACGATGTGTATGAAGTTTTATCAAAATCATTATGTTATAACGTAAGATATCGGTAAAAACGTTATTTTCACTATTTTAAACGTGCATAGGTCCGCTTTTATGTTGTTAGCTATCTTTAACACTTCAAAGCGGTATCGGTATTGGTTTTACTAAAAAAATGTATTTGTAAAAGTTGATTGTGTCATTGAATAGAAAGTTAGAAGTTTTTCCCGTTCTAAAATTTCAATGTTTACGCGAGCGTTGCACGCGAACGCTTGGGTGGATAACGTTGTCCAACAAACTCGTTCTGGGCATTAGTAAATTGAACATGTACACCAAATTTCAATTAAATCGGTCACTTTTTACCCAAGTTATCGTCATCGGTCGATTTTGTGACGGTTGTTTTTTCCGGATTCACTCCCGGGCTTAAGAATCTGTAACGTGCCCTAAGCAACTTCGTCAGTGCCGGAACTAGCCGTGTGCATGGGGTCAGCCGCACACGCCCGTGTGCGGCTGACTCGGGGTAAGGGGGGCCTCACTTCCGCTCGACCAGTTATGAAAAAAATAATAAAATAAAAATAAAGAATCATTTTTCTCAATCAGAATCACATTGTAACAATACTTTCTCTTTATAAGAGAAAGTAAAAAGTACCATTACAGGCAACTTTTTTGCACATTTTCGTAACTTATTTGCTCTTTTTACTTTCCATATAAAGAGAAAGTATTGTAATGTCGCGAAAATTCGATTTTGACATATTTACACGTTTTGAGGTACCCTGAGTCCAAAAAAGTAGTTTTTAAAAAATGTCTGTAGTCTGTCTGTGCAGACACCTGGAGCCTAAACTACTGAGCCGATTTGAACGAAATGCAGCATACATTTTCAGCAAAATCATACCAAATTTGGAGTGCTACTCCTTAAAAACTATGAAAAAAGTATTTCTGAAAACGGTTTCAACGATTTTTATTAAAATTTTCTAAAATGTAGTCCATTTAAATACGAATTTGATTTATTTTGTTCGCTTTTATCATAAAATAATGTTTTTTGTTGCAATTTATTACAAATCTTCTGTGTATCCTGAAAAATAAGGCGACAAAAATATTTGGTCATCTTAGGGGGGGGGGGGGGGGGGGGGGCCTCAAAACAAAATCTTGCACACGGGCCTCAGCAGGTCTAGTTCCGTCTCTGAACTTCGTTCCAAAATAAATTATAATAAATACTCTTTCATTTAAATAATAAATTATCAATATAAGTAGAAAATTATTATAGAGTGTAAAATTAACTCGTACACAAGTTTCACCGGCTATTGTTAATATTAATATGCATTTGTCAATTAATCCTAGCAACGGATTACGAATGGATTAGTTCAGTTGAGATAGCTCGGCTTCAATTTGTACGTAATTAGCTCAGATTAACCCCTCCCATAGACTATTCAGGTTCAGATATACAGAGCTTAGTTGGCATTAGACGTAATGTTCAGACGATATGCAAACAAAGTAGGAGGTATCGTTTCAAAAATCTACAGACGCTTGTTTGAAAATATTTATCAATTTGACAGCCCTGTTTGTTTCCTAAATGAAGAAGATTACGATATGTCAGGTAAAAATCAATCATTATATTTAAATAAGTAAAATAATAGTCTGCCAATTAATATTTTAACACATAGCTTCCTCGCATCGTATCACGTACTTTATTGATGTTATACTTCAAAACCGTTTTGAAAAGGTTTTAGTATTCAAAAACCAATGAAAATGGTGATTTTCAAAACGTTTTGAGTATAGGTCACAACGGCAAATTTTTGGTTTTGTATTAAAAATTGAAACTGTTAAAAAAAATAGCATGGAAACAGGAATTGAATTGAGAACCGAATTGAGACATGCGCAGTAGGTATAATAAGCAGTGATGAGATAACCTGACAACTAGGCATCGCGTGACTCTATCATTAAAGCGAGCTTATTCAATAAATATTTTTTTCATGAGTCATGATGAGTTGATAGATAAAGGGTATGATAGTAGTACAGCGGCTAGTAGTAAGGGAACCACCCTGCATTCTAATTCTTACTATTCCTCTAACCACACCTCTCCTTTTCAATTATTATGAAATGTATGACTTCACTACGCAAAAACTTCTGCTTGTATCAAGTTGAAATTTTACATGCCTGTTTTAATTGTACTTTAGACGATGCAAATGAAGTTTTATTAAAATCGTTGTGTTAGAACGTGATATATCGGTAAAACCGTTTGTTTTCTCTACTTTAAACGTTTAGATCCGCTTTAATAGTTTTAACGATCTTTATTAATTCATTGCAGTGTTGCTATTGGTTTTACTACAAAATGTTATTTTAAAAAAATATTCGTCTCATCGAATAGATAAAGTTAGAAATTTTTCACGTCCTAAAATTCCAATTTTAATTTTGAAGCGCACGTTTACGTGAGCGTTGCGCCCGAACGCTTGGGCAGACAACGTTTTCCAACAAACTCGTCCTGAGCATTGGTATAGTGAACATGTGTACCAAATTTCATCAAAATCGGTCAACTTTTACTCAAGTTATCGTCATACGTTTCAGACACACATACACGGAGCATATTTCGTTGAATGTAGGAAGCTCGCTACGGTCGCTTAAACTAGTCTGGGAGTTTATAGTTTTCAAAATTGTTGTGAAAACTGTTTTGGAAACTCCTTATGGGAACACTTTCTGTTTGAAACCAAAATAGTTTTCAAAACGGTTTCGAAAACTCATGGAAACGTAGTTATTATCTAATTTATTTAACTGTTTCCCCTTTTTTAATAGAGCGTTAATGGAGGTCGTCTTAATGGATTTACTAATAAAGTCAGACGTAGAACAAATATTATATGCAATGAAATAATTTCAATCTTTATAATGCTTACTAAATTTTATAGTTGGTTAGTTTTTTTCCGCTATTTTAAACAAATTATCCGTCTGTTATAATCTGATCAATGTTAAACACAATATTGTTTAGTAAATTTTCTTTTAATTTGATTCACTGATTTGACTTGGTGCTTCATATCGCTTCAATTCAAATGTGTGTTATTTCGAGATATGTCTTATTTTCATGCTTCCATTGAATATTTTTCATCCATAATAAGCAAGTATTGATCCATTGATTTTATTATATACTAGCCTTCACCCCGCGTCCCACGCGGGTCACATGCTAGGAATTAGTGGCTATGTTTCCTATTGTCAAGTAGGCCTAGCAATTAAATGAAATGCCTATATGATTTTGTTTCCAATGCCATCTAGGAATAAAATCAGGACTATATTATACATTATTCATTCCATTACTAAGAAGATAATACTCTCCAAGTCTATCTTATATAGGAATCTCTATATATTTAAAAAAAAATAGCCAATCGAAACGAAGTAATATAGTAATAAATAACAATGCTAAAAAAATGGATAAAATAAATGAGAAAATAAACGTAGTCAAAACCAATTAGACTGGGAAGGGATTGAACGATCATCAGCCATGGTGGTGCAATAATTTAATTACCATACTCTTCTCTCGATACGGCAGTTGCACCAGTAAATATTTAATAACTCTAGTTCTGGAGAAAAATGATAAAATAATAAATACTCGATTTAAAGAGAATTATTGTGAGATTTAAGCACCCCAATCAGAAATTAAATGGGTCAACAATTGCGGACGCCATAAGAGCTCAAAGGCAAAAATTAAAAAAAAATCCAAATTAGCACTATTTAAGGTAGAACCGTTGGTGGTACGACAAAAAGTCGTAGGACCAAAGTTGTAGATCTCTTTTCTTAAAATCAGTTACTTAAGCTTCAATTAATTATTTAAGCTTAATTTAATTAATTGTTAGGATGGGAACTGATTTTAAGGTAAAAATGATCTTAATTGTGATTTTAGAAATAAAGAACTGTTACAGAAGATGACTCTATAAAGGATCGAAACGTCTCCTGTAAGATAAAAGAGAAAAAATATTTTCATTACACCTAAGACATCCTTTTAACATAAAATATTAAAAATTGAAAATAGAAAAGTGTTAATCTCAACGTATTACAAAAATAAATTTAACTTTAAATCAAATTATAATTATCATTAACTACGGGAGACATACAGAGAAAAATAGACCCCATTTCTCGGTCTAGTTCTATTGCCGTGAATATTTGGCTTGCTAGACTTGTAGAATAAGATTGAAGCTTAGATTCGGGAATTTGTATCGGTTACGACAGAGGAAAATCATTCTCCCGTATAGCTCAGTTGGTAAGAGCGCCTGTAACGGATATATAGGAGGCCCGTGGTTCAAGTCCCGGTGCTAGGGAATATTTTTCTCTGTGTGTCTCCCGTAGTTAATGATAATTATAATTTGATTTAAAGTAAAATTTAATCTTTCCGTAGTATGAATACTACCTAAAACTTATATATATTTGAAAAAAATTTAAGCTGTAGTATTATTTTATGTGTAACAACCCAAAAACAAAAAAAACAAAATGGAAACCTCTAAAAATAATCCTTTTAAGACAAAGTGTTAAACATTTTAGCTAACGGAAATCAATCATAAGGGATGTTGAATGAAACGCCCTGAGTATAAATATATATTTGGATCCGTTTTAGTAACAATAATTTATACTTTCACTATACATGACCATAATAATCCCGTTTTTAGTGTCAACGCATCTCTATTTTTAAGAAATAAACGAAAAAAAAAATTTAAAAAAATCCTAATTATTTTTTGATAAAAAAAAAATAAAAAAATAACTGTTTTTTTTAAGGAATGTATCATATTTGTCGGATATTTTTTAGGGAAAAATGTTTTTCAACCTCCAAAAATAATAATATTTTAGGAACGGTTAGAGCTATACCCTTTGGAGTAGTTTCATTACGTTTGGACGATAAAAAAAATAATTAAAATGAGTTTATTACTTGTCATTATAAACAAAAAAAAAAAAGAAAACGGTTGTAGCTAAAACAAATTCATAAATGGCCGCCATCTTGAAACAGAAAGGACCAATTATGCTGGTTAACGAATTCGTCCAATTTATAAAAAAATAATTTCGAATCTGTTGAAGGTGCTGAAAGCATAAATTTAATTATTTTCTTCCTCTTAAATTATAAATATAATGTTTGTCTATAAATATTTGGTTAATCCTTTGTGTCTGTGACCGGCTAGGATTTTCAAAGAAGTTTGAGCCAGATTTTGAGGATGAATTTTCAGCGAAGGATGACACTCCTAGTGACCCTTACGCAGTATTGACGAGGAACCTAATAGACTTAGTTTTGGGTGAATGCTACGAGAATCTAGTCAACTTGAAGAGAACCGAGTCGATGCATGAGAACGAGATAATGAAAGATTACCCGGGATGGAATCTAGACGTGTTCTTTGTACTCCACTATGAGTACTTTAACATGGTTGGACATGGCAAGGATTCACTCATGGACTTCGAAGCTCTGTAAGACAAAATATTATTATGCATGAATAATAACTAAAATAAATTAAACTTAATTTGTTTCTCTAGAAGTTAATATTTCTGGAACCAGGATCTTCCTGAGGTTGTTTGTGACCTTATAAAATTATAAACCTCCAATCTATTTAATATATTGTGTCATGATAGAGGTCACCTATAATCTATTTATTATAAACTTTTACATTTCATGATAGACGTGACCTCTAATCTATTTATATTCTTGTACATGATATGCTAGAAGTCACCTCTAATCTATTTAAATTCTTGTACATGTCATGCTAGAAGTCACCTCTAATCTATTTAAATTCTTGTACATGACATGCTAGAAGTCACCTCTAATCTATTTAAATTCTTGTACATGACATGCTAGAAGTCTCCTATAATCAATTTATATTTTTGTACATGTCATGAGTCATGATAGACGCCACCTCTAATCTATTTATATTCTTGTACATGTCAATAGACGTCACCTCTAATCTATTTATATTCTTGTAAATGATATGCTAGAAGTCACCTCTAATCTATTTATATTATTGTACATGACATGATATAAGTAACCTCTAATTTATTTACATTATTGTACATGACATGATATAAGTCACGTCACCCTCTTTACATTCTTATATAAATCATGACGGATGTCACCTCCATACTTTTCAATTCCTCATACAAGCTCTACACTGTTATTATTCTCAATCAAGTAGGACATAGAAAATATTACAATTTAAAGACATAAAAAAATAACAATTAAGAAAAATGGATATTTATTATTCTATTTTTGGACAAAGGAATCTCACACTTCTGTTTTTATAAGGGGAGTAACAGTCTAAAGAAGAACATTCCGTTGTTACATTGTTACTCCCTCGGTTTTTACTTATAAGGGGAGTAACAATCTAAAGAAGTGTCTAATGTTTTAGTGTCTACTATTAATCGATTAGTGTGAACCAACTATTAACAAATATGTATTTTAGCGTTCACTTGCTAATTAATTAAGGTGTTGTGTTGATAATGTCGTTTGATAGTTTATCATTATTTGTGTAAACTTAACTAGGTCTAACGAGAAATTACAAAGTGTCAGACATAATAAGGTCATAACGAGGTAAATCCCTCTAATTTCCAACCAATTATTGATATAATTCTCAAGATGACAATTCATGTTTGGGATTCACGTAACTACTTAGTATTATACTACAACGGAAGCCCACGTGCGTAAATTAACTACGTGGCAGGTTGGATAATCTATTCATTGTCCAATTTATATAATAGGCAGAATTGACGTGTAAAATGGATAATCTATCCGTTCCACAACAGTTTAATACTGCTACTGACGTAAACCTATAATTAATTATCAATTAATAGTTGTAGATTAGGCAAGATTATGAATATTTTAAAAACTTACTTCGACAAACTCCTTGTATGAAAACAATCTTTTTTATTTAAAGTGCATATTATTTACCTAATCGAGTAGTGTCCTTATAGCGACGACTAACCAAAAAATAATTTGTTATTGGTAAACTAAGGCAACCACATTTCTTCCAATAAAAATAAATGTTTCTTTTGATTTGTTGGTCTTCAAATAAATGTAATAAATTATCTAAATTAATTTATTTAGTTTTACTTTTTTTCTAAATATAAAATTAACCCTACAACGACCCCCTACAGACCCCATACAAACTATGATTAAGTTTTTTTTTTGTTTTATTTGTATTTCTCTAAACCTAGACTCCCTTCTAATTTACCTTTGAACCTTTCTGTGTAAATACTGATAACAATACCTATGTTATTAGTTTTAGTTTTCTTTCAGCATTCATTAGAGTTAGAGTTGGGGTCCCATAGACCCCTGTGGGCCATTAACGTAATTGTTTTATATTTCACTGTTAATTCTCTTATTTTTTTATTGTATTAAAAAACTTAATTAATTTTTTTTTTGGGCTGCTAAAATGTTTTATGACTGTCAAAAGTTCCAACATAAAACTTCTATTACTATTAGTAGACGTATATAACATCAATCAAGTTGAAGGTTTAGTGGATCACAGTAATGATTTAAGGCCAAAAATTCATAATTTTGACTGAGTATGTAAGAAAATCTATAATTTTTATTATAATTTTTATTCCTGTTTTCTGTAAAATAACTCTTAATATATATAAATTTTTTTAACCTAATCTAAAAAACACAAAATTTTATATTTTTTTTTTTAAAGTACAAATTTTTCAAAAAAAAAAAATTGATAAAAATATATATATGTATACTATTTAATTTTAAAATCCTTATTTGTTTTGGTCAAAATAAAATGGTATTTTTAGTATGACAAATTATATTTACAAAAATATATAAATAATTGAAAAAGAAAATGTTTAATTAATTAATTTAACCCATTGATTAATTGGGGTCTCTCTGACCCCAGTGTAGAGTTTACGTAAAAAAAATATATCGGGTCGTTCTAGGGTTAAGACCGTTGCCACTAGCTTAATGGATCGTTGGTAAATAAGTTAGGTCGAAACAACTAAAAATCCGAAAGTTTTCTTAGTAGTAGCACAAAATTTAGAGAAACAAATAATTTATTCCAATTCGCTTCGAGATATGATTTATTTAAATAAGTATGCCAAATTTCTTCAAAATCGGCTCATTAGTTTTGGCTCCGTGCTTTTGCAGTCTAGTCGCAGATATTTACTACGTTCACATGAGTTTTGACATTTTCATGTTTAGGCTATGGTACATAACTCAAAAAGCGTTACTAAAAGTAACAACTCAGAAAAGTGTGACAGGGATTTAGAAAGCTATAGGAGGTGTGCAATTTAAAGCCGTTTTAGAAAACTGGTTTTGGGTTTAAACCAAAAGCGTTTCCATGAGGAGTTTCCACACCAGTTATCAAAACAATTTTGAAAACTATAAACTCCCAGAGTAGTTATAGTTCAGGTTATAATATTTATATCAACTACACATGTCTCAATTCTGTTTCCAATCCAATACCCGTATCCATGAAATTTTTTTCCAAACAGTTTCAATACAAAACCAAAAATTTTCTGTTGTGACCTTGAACTCAAAAAGTTTTAAAATCACCGTTTCCATGGGGTTTTGAATACCAAAACCGTTTTCAAAACGATTTTAAAAACTCATGGAAACGTACAAAATAATGGGCTGTAAAAGCATAACATCAATAAAGTAAAACCACTATTTACATTCAGGGGGACCTTAAACCTTGTAAACCATGGAAATCTCAAAATTGAATTTTCACGCTATCGGTATAATACATTTTCTCTATGTACTCTACATGATAAAGTAAAAACCCAGTTTAAATATTTATTATCAAGTCTTTGAATTCCATTTTGCAAGGAATAAAAAGATTAACTTACCTCTACAGAATCAACAAACTTGTCCTCGTTCACTAAGACTACATTTTACCAATTCTAACAACAACAATAAACAGGTCAAGTGTGTGCTGGTCAGCACACAGCGAGGGTCCGTAGGCCACACTATATAGTGTTTAACTGTAAAGTGTATAAACAGTGTTTTTTAAAAATGCTAAAAAGCTTACTTTGAACCATTCTAAGGGTCTGATTTTCTCAAAACCCACTCTGATAAAGTATTTTTTTGCCACTGAACCGGACTACAACCATATAAATACATCGAAAAGACCATAATTATAAAGAAAAACGTATTTTGTCAATAAAAAATAAAATAATATTTTTTTCGAAATTTCCAAAAAGTGGTATCTTTACTTTTGGTCGAAGAATGTTCAGGAATTTTTTGCACTTCACATAAGCGAGATAGAGGGGGGGGGGGGGCATGTTTCAAAGCCGCTACAAACTCGCCTACGCTCGCCCTATCAAAGTTATAACCAAAGAATTATATATTTTTGTAATTAGCTCGACGTACCCTTTCATAATATGATACCCCTCACGGTGTCGAAAAAAAAAAAAAAAAATTTAACCCTTAAGTTTTTTTACCCTAATTTTTTTGAAAAATATTTTTTTTAAGTCGCTATATTTTTCAACTATGTGGGCAGGTACAAGACACATACATGCCAAATTTCAAAGTGATCGGACGAAAGGTGTAGCCGTGAGAGCACGCGAGAGGACGGACGGACAGACACACGCAGGAAAATAAAAGGGTCCTTGGTTTTGCCTACGGACCCTAAAAACAATCTATTTATTTTCAAAATTAATACATAAATTAATGATGTAATTTATGTCACATTAAATACATTTAATTAATGATTAAATGTATTGTTTTGTATAGAATCCAACAAATAATAAGATAACGTTTTGCTCAGTGTTTAATTATTTTGTTTGTTTTAGACATAGAACACTTCAAGTATTGGGAGTAGAACCAAATTCTCAAAGACTTGTTGCTACTTACGACTTATATAAAAGAACTTCAGACGGCCTTATCGATTTCAGAAATTTCTTAAATGTAAGTTTATTTTATTTGATTTCACTTGTTTATGAAGTATACATTCTTTAATATATTTTTTTAATAAACTTTTCGTCCACCTAAAAAGCTGAAACTTTAACAGATTCTGTACATTTCTGTGAAAATTCAAGTTAAATCAATAACAAACGAATATCTAGATCTAACAGTTATTTCACGTCCATAACTTCTAACGATCTCTAACTACAACTAACCATCTCGAACCATCGCGAACCACCTCTAACTGCGACTGATCTCCTGTAGCCGACTCTAACCACTAGTAACCACCTATAAACTCTTTAAATTACCTCTAACTACCACTAACCACCTCTAACTACGACTGACCTCCTGTAACCATCTCTAAGCTCCTTAAATTACCTCTATCTACCTCTAACTACCACTAACCACCTCGAAGCTTCTTTAACTACTTCTAACCACCTCTATCCACCTTTAGCTACCTCATACTACGACTGACCTCCTGTAACCATCTCTAACCACCTATAAGCTCCTTAAATTACCTCTATCTACCTCTAACTACCACTAACCACCTCGAAGCTTCTTTAACTACTTCTAACCACCTCTATCCACCTTTAGCTACCTCGTACTACGACTGACCTCCTGTAACCATCTCTAACCATCCTTAAGCCCTTTAAATTATCTCTGTCTACCTCTAACCTCCGCTAACTACCACTAACCACCTCGAAGCTTCTTTAACTACTTCTAACCACCTCTATCCACCTTTAGCTACATCGTACTACGACTGACCTCCTGTAACCATCTTTAACCATCCTTAAGCCCTTTAAATTATCTCTGTCTACCTCTAACCTCCGCTAACTACCACTAACCACCTCAAAGTTTCTTTAACTACTTCTAACCACCTCTATCCACCTTTAGCTACCTCGTACTACGACTGACCTCTTGTAACCATCTCTAACCATCCTTAAGCCCTTTAAATTATCTCTGTCTACCTCTAACCTCCGCTAAATACCACTAACCACCTGGAATCTTCTTTAACTACTTCTAACCACCTCTATCCATCTCTAACTATCTCTGACTAACTCTAACCAGCTCTAACTACCCCTATCTCCCTAACTACCTCGTTACTACTCTAAAACCTCTTAGTTATTCTCGATTGTTATTGAGAATAATCTTTGGAAGTGGAGACCACACATGGGAATGTGTGGTCATCTTTAGTACCGGTGAGACGAGTTGAAATGCGTAAGAGAAAGACTCAGTGTGGTAGTTGAGACAGTGGTTGAACTGTGGCTCTGATTTTAACATCTACTCTTTAATCTTTCTTTTACGCATTTCAATCGTCTCAGAGGTACTGAAGATGACCACACATGGTTGAAAGTCGGCTTTATACGGTAACGTTACTGTAGTAACATAAATAACATTAATTATGTTCTCGTATGTGAGAAAGTTTAGCTTGAGTGATATTGAACAGATTGATTTTTCTTTTAATTATTTTCTTTTTATTTTATCCTGAGATTCATTAAATATATTATTATCCCCCTCCCCTTCTTTATTCATATTATGATATTATTTTAAATTCATCAAATGTTATTTTAGCACGTGCATCTGTTTCCCTTTTTTCATTTCCTAATCCCTGTTTTCTTTTATGTTTAGTTTTCTCTTTTTAATTATCAAAATCGCTTTGAAAAAAAAGGGGTTGAAAATATATAAAAATAATGACACGGTTTTTAAATCAAACACTTTTTGTAATTGCACTTGAAAATGTACGGAAAAAAATATACTTTTTTTCTGTCGTGAGATTTATTTCTGTAATGTTATTGGGATATTAAAAATAATTTAAGTATGTACATATATAATTTTTGTTAAAATAAAAAAACTACCAACATTAAACTACTGTTATTAAAATATTTAGTGGACTAAACCCAAATTTCTTCTTCTAAGGAAAACATTTAGTGCTATATTTTGTCAATAGAAGCGCTGAAGTAAATATTTTCTAAATTTGATATAAAAAATTTCAAGATAAAAAGAACTTTTTATATACTACGTTTTTAAATGTTCTGTTGAATCGTATATAATGTTGATAATATAATTGTTATTGTTATATAATATATATAATGTTAGTGAAAAAAAAAAAAAAAAGTTCCGAATTTATTTACTTCACATAAATGACAACCATCTAGAAGCTGATCTTAAACCTATAAAAGGACAAATCTTTGTACAACGGATCTCCCTAATACCAAATCTAAAGCGTGCCATCGATATATTTGAAATAATATAATCGATATTTCCTGTTTTGCTGTCATTCAATGTTTATCTATCACAAATTTGAGACCCGTCAAAATGAAGATTGCGTAAATAATGGGACATGTCAAAACAAATAAAATAACTTGCGGATTTTTTCCGAACTAACTTTTCATACAGAAAAATTTGCTGAAAACCAATTAAATTCTGCTGAAAGATGGCTAAAAGTATTAAAATAATTCATTGTCATCGTGTTCTGAGCTATGCTAAAAGTTTCAAATCTCTAGCTATTCGGGAAGTTAGTTAGAAATCGATTGCCAGATTTGTACCGGACAAACAAACAAACAAACAAGAAAGCAAGCTAATAAAAACGTAGTAACTATATCAGAGCTCCTAGCGGACTAAAACAGAGTTTGATTTTATTCCAGAAAACTACTCCTTATCGCAACAAGGCAACTGTCTTGAGAGGTGGTGGGGGGTGTAAAGGTTGGCTAAACTGTTGCCTACACTGGATTCAAGTTTTTTCATGAAGTAGAGAAATTTTGCTTCCGAGCTTACTGAAGGTAGCGGAAGCTATGTGATCGTTCTGAAGAATATAAAATAATTTATGTCTCCGTTTTGAAAAATTCCAAGATATAAATCCGTTTCAAACATCAGGGAACATTTTTGGTTCCGTGTCTGTCTGTTGGTCTATCAGCAGCTCAATTTTTGCGAACCAATATATCTTAAAAACTACACATCCAATTGCTATGAAATTTGGGTGGTAGGTCATAATTAGTCCATTACTGGTCTCATATAAGTTTCAACCTTCTGCACCCATTTGTTTCTCTTCCACATGCTCACAAACATACATTTATTTACACCTATATCTTCAAAAGTATTCATATGATTTTTATGAAATTTTGATAGTTCGTCAAAAGTAGACCGCAGATAGCGCCAGATTACTTTCAACCATCTGTGCTCTTTAACTTTTGCTTAATTGATACTTCAATTCATGTAAAAAATCAAAACAATTTTGACAGTAAAAAAAGGGGGCAACAATTAAATAAATTAGAAAATAATCTTGTATTAAGCATAAAATCAATAAAGTTCTTAATAGGATGCGAGGAAACTATGTGCCACACAACTTAGCAGTCTATTTTAATAATTTAAACAAAATATCGGAATAAATTCACACGGAAATAACTGTTTTTAAACAATATTATAATTATAAATTACTTTTTGAGATGAAAAACAAAATTATTGTTGTATTCTCATGTTAACATATTATTTAAAAAAACAAAAAACTAACATAATATAATATATACTATACGTGTTTCTTGCAATAGTGAACATGTCTAAATAATATTTTTCGATAAAGTAACAATAACGGTAGTTTACGGTTGGTCATCGTTAAAATAATTGAACACCTTGTAAAAAAAATAAATAAATAAATAAATAAAAAAAAAAAAAATAAAAAAATAAAAAAAATAAGTAGTTTAATAATAAGTTTGACATTTTTATAAAGAATAATTCTTTCTCTAAAACCAACAAATGAACAAAATGTTCCTCTTCAATACTCAATCATAATATGATAGAGTACATATATAAAATATACGTACATGTATACATACACATACGTACAGGTCTGTTTGTGAGTAAAACATTTAGTTATTAAAAAGATTTACTATATTACAAAGTAAAAAAAAACGTTATTTTTTTAATCTTTGTTTAATTTAGGGGAATTATTACCTTTATCTTTTGACCCCACATGGTAGGTTTTTTTTGGTACGAATATATCATAAGTTTAATTTATAATTCTAGTGATATTTTATTAAAGCTTTATTTTATATATTTTTTATTCAAATATAATTTATAATTATTTTTATCTCCTCTATTAATAATTATGAGGAAGGGGGTGCTGCAAATGCAGTTTATTTATTTAGCTCTGATCTCAGGGATATTATAATACGTAATATTTTGAGGATAATGTACACACAAACCTTTAT
Source organism: Gerris lacustris (assembly GCA_951217055.1). Classification (NCBI taxonomy): domain Eukaryota; kingdom Metazoa; phylum Arthropoda; class Insecta; order Hemiptera; family Gerridae; genus Gerris; species Gerris lacustris. The sequence continues at coordinate 11,464,184 of OX578283.1, read as the reverse complement.
TTTTTGTTTACATAAAATTCTACTAATCCAACACATATAAAATTACGTTGAATTTAAATCCCTAATGTGAGTAAGTGATACTATAATTTAAAATTTTAATACATAAATTAATACTTTAAATTAAACACTATCAAACTTGGTAATAACCAAAAAAAAAACGTAAAATTAGATAAAACTTAAGCGATGACTATATGAATTAAATTTGTTAATTAGGTTGAGGTAGCGTATCTGGGGATTTTTAAAAACCACTTTTTTGGACTTAGGGGACTTAAAACGTGTAAATCTATTATAATCTCAAACTCGATATTTCGCGCAATCACAATACTTTCTCTTTATCCCTTTAAGAATCAGGCAAAAAAAATAAAATGTTACAGTGGATTGGTGGTTTCCGCGGTTTACCACCTGACCATCTCTACACGTGAGTTTTGGATGAAAGATCTCTAGTTTTTTTTTATTGTGGCTCATAGAGGCAATTTCTTAGAGCGGATTTTTGTCAAAATACTCATTATACTACCAGTTTTGATGTAATATTGAGTTTTTATAATAAATTATTAGCGTTCTCGAGTTATTTGCAGATTTTTAGCTTGAGTTGTGAAAATGTAATAAATTACGTTGTCTTAGAGATTTGGTGGTTCATACCGTTAACCACCTACTTTAAGGTGGTAAAGGATGTAAACCACCAAACCTTACAGGCAATATAATTTTTGTCAAGGTCATCAGAAGTACAAATCCCAAAATGATTGGTGGCCTCTCCTAGAAACCATCTAAAATCATTGATTTTTTTTTATGGAAGGGGGCTAGAATTTTTTCAAAAATATGTTTCTGGGGCCATTCTTGATCCCACAGATGAGATTAGCAACTCTAATTTTAGAAATTAGAAAAAAACAGTACTGCGCCATTCGGAGCAAAAGGGGGCGGTTTGCCAGGCAAACCACCAATCTTAAAGGGTTATATGAGAAAGTGAAAAATGTGTAGACTCGGCAGGGAATAAGTTCCGGTTGAACTAGCCTATGTGGGGCATCATGTATAGAAATGAAAAAAAAACTGGCACATATAATTAAAGTCTTTTCTGAATATTGATAAAAAATGCACCAATTATGGATACTTCTTCATTTCACAAGTTTTCTCTTAATACATTTTCCATCTCCAGTTCTCTATTTTGAGACACAGCTGTAAACAGGTCGATTTTGCGAATCTTGGGCATATGTATCTGTCGTAGATTAACTGGACTTCAATGTAGCGTATCTTGTTTTTCGAGAGAGTATGAAATGAAAAAGTATCCATAAATAATGCAATTTTTTATCAATATTCAGGAAACACTTTAATTATATATGCATTATATTTGTCAGTTTTTCCATTTCTATACGTGAAGCCCCAGATACGCTACATCAACCAATTAAAATAATAAAGAGAACGAACATTCGGGGAAACATGGCACAACTCTTTTATATAGTGTAGCCGACCAGGGCGACGATTTTGAGGCAGGATAACAACTTGGAGCTTAATAAATGGAACACGTAACAGAATTCTTGAGAGCTGTAGTTAAAAATAAAAGATCGTAAACTCTCCTTCGGATACTTAAAATCTGAAGGTTGAATTTATAACAAAAATATTCATAGCTATAGAAGCATTTATCATAGGAATATGTATTTGTAAGCAGAAGTTGCTGCTTCCATATTATGTATTTTTTCTCATGATTGACAAGGAAAAAATGAAGTAAAAGATGGTGGCAGAGCTGGTGCCACTCACAGATAGGGCAGGCTGATACCTCTCTCTCAGAATATTTTGTAAAAATTTAAATACAAAATCGTTTATTGCAAAATAATGTGTAATAAGATTAATAATTGAGGAGTAAACAATCCAATGTATAACATTAATCTAGTAAATAAATGTACATATATAGGTATGTACCGCATTGCTTTGAATATATAAAGCCGGGTCCACACTTTAAAACAAAACACGGTGTAACACGTTATATAACTTTGTTGCAGGAAGTTATATATAACATGTTATAAAAAGTCTGATGAAAAAGTTATATAACTCAATGTTATATAACATTTTTCTTGTTCTATAACAATGTTATATATTATCCACGGCGTGTCGGTAATATCAAAGGATGTTACGAACGTTTTTTTTTTAGGAATTTTAACGTGTTCAATTTCTGATGAGATTTTGGGTGAAAAGGGTTCCGTTGTACATAATATTTATTTCTTCTCACCTTCAACAAGAAGCGGACGGAGAGCCAGCGTGAGCTGGCTTAGACACTTACACACTGGCTTTAGAGAGCCAGCGTGGACGTGAGGGTTAAACCACGTCTGCTCGGCCACTCGGCCATCAAGAATCTTGACCCCATCTCGTTCTTTGGAACGAGATAGGGTTCGATTCCTCGCCGTGACGCTCTGATTAATATGGCTCACTATTGATCACATCATACTCGCTTCGGCGGTACAATGTACATATGAATTATGTGTGAAGTGGCTGGAACTCTCTACCGCGGGGCGTAAAAAGGGCCTAAGTGATGGCCTACTTGCAAGGTTTGAACAAGTGGTTCGTCCTACCCATACTAGTAGAAAGTACTGGACTACTTCTACTACTACCTTAAACATTTTATTTTCAAAATCTAACCTTTCTATTTCTCTGCCATCATGGGCATCTGTCTTACATCAAAATAAAGATTCAAATGCACCTTACACTTATAGCATATAGATTCAATATTCCATGGTAGACTCCCTAAATTTGAGGTCTGAAGTTTTTTAAAAGAGAAAGGAAGATTTTTTCCCTTTGGAACAGGATGCGTCTTATATTCGATGCATTATTGGGGTTTTTTCCAAATTTTTAGTTCAAAAATCGGAATCCATATTATATTTGAGGGTGTCTTATATTCGATAGAATAGGGAATCAGTATATGTCTTTTAGTAAGGTGCGCCTAGGCAAGATTTATAACGCCGCCCTTGTTATGGAAACCCTTCGATGCTCGCACCACGTACTGAATACAGCCATGGGGTGTTATCTTTAAAACGCGTTTTTAAGATGGAATCCTAGTTATAACACCCCTACAAAACACAATCCCTTATCAGCTGTTGTTTTAGTTTAGTAGGAGAGCTTAAAGCTTATCACATTTCGGGTTGGTTCTTGGTTGCACAGTGTCATTGTTTTTGTTTCCTATAACTCCTCTTTGGCTCAGTACGTCACGTTACCACTACATAGTGTTGTGTCATAGGGTATAATATAATATTTGTTATTAACCCTAGAAAGCTAACCTGGAGTCAAAATGACTCCCTTTTTTTTTTAAACTACGAATGCACGGTGACTGTAAAACACAGAACTCCCACATCTCAGCTATGCTATCTCCCACCCTTGAATGACCCTTCTACACTTCTATCAGTTCCACATTCCGATTCTAAAGAGGACATATCGTTTGTTTTTCTGCAGTCACGGAGTCATTTTGACTCCTGTTTAGTCTTACACGTAAATTTTTTGTAGTCATTTTGACGCAGAATAGTATTTTTTAGAATAGTATGTCGTGTTATTGTTTATTTGGTCATTTCAAATCTTATAAATTAGATATTATATAACTTTTAATTCAATAATTATTTCAAATTAAAGGTAATATAATTGTAATTTATTCATTTATAAGTATAAATTGTTATATTTTTTTTGTCTTTATATGTCTAAATTATATCAAGTTAATAGAATATGAATATAGTCAAATAATGGAGAAAAAATACAATGATCCAAACGACATTTATCGCTTGATGAAGGAAATGACCGATTCAGATACCGATTATGAAAAAGAGCGAATTCGACAATAATGGTGACGGTTGTGATTTGGACCCTGATTTGAATATAGAAAATGCCTTTTTTGATCCCATCAGCGATGATGAGGAAAATAATAAATTAATTGAAACAATTTACGAAATAGAAAAACCAAAGGAAAGGAAAGAAAAAAGCTACATAAAATAAAGTAAACAATACCGGATATGTAATAGTAGCTAGTGCAGTTTGAAAAACCGGAATTAAAAGGAAAACTTTTTTTTTGTGGCAAACAAAGCACCCAAGTGTCCCATCAACTAGCACTAAAACGTGTTAAAAAAATATTGTACATATTAGGCCTTTATATTTTAATAAAACTGGGTATAATAGATTAGGGAGTCAATATGACTCAAGGTTAGTCTTAAGAGGTTAAAAAATATGGTTAGCGTTCTAGGGTTAATCATGACAAACTGCTATGACAAAGTGTTTTTTTCTCCTTATAAATTCGAGACTAGTCGTTTACTGAATCTATAAGTTAGAACTCGTTCTGTTTTGTCGATTTTAAAAGTTTCTCGACTTTACTATTACATATTTTACAGTTAGGGTGACACGCAGTGGCGTTTAGGGAGGGGTTGTTTCTTCTCTAAAAATGTCTAAACTCATTGACATGGACGATAATAAATAATAGAACTTGTTATCTTACAATAATGGTTTCTGCATCCCCCAACCCTCCTGTCAAGGTCAAAGTTTAATTACCACTGGTACGGCCAAAAACCATCTTGCCAGTGGCGGCGAAAAGTGTTCTGCTGGTGCTGTATCGTGGGTAATTAAACGTGCTCAACAAATTGTGCAAAAAAAAATAAATAAAATAAACCATCAAATTTTGTGCACACCAAAAAATGCTTTGGATGTACTGAAGCTCGAGTTTACGAAATTTCTATGTTGACGAAAATTCTATAAGCCGTTTTCACGGGAAAAATCTAGTTCCTGAGAAATTAGCTTAAAACGCGGACGGAGAGAGCCCGGGTTCAATTCCCCGTCCAGGAGAAGTTATTTTTATGATACATTTTGATGAAGTGTTAAATAATATTTAAATGTACATTTGAAAACTAATAAATGGAAACACTGGGCAAAGTAATTATGAACTCGTATATGAGAAAGTTTGTCTGAGTTGTCTCGGACCGATTTTTTAGTATTAATTCCCTCTTTATATAATCATACAGGGAGGTCCAAAAGTCTTCCCCCCTTTTAACTTTTGAAGGGTTTAGATAAAGTAATGAAACTTAGGAGATCCGTACCATGTAGAAGGAAGTTTGCTTTCATGCAATCGCTTACTAGGGGCAACCACCCATTTTGCCCTCAGACGCTGAAATCTACCATTTTTATACTTTTTCCCCAAATAGGGAGCAAAATATTGGAGATAGAAATAAAGTTTGAAGTAAAATATTCTTTTTTCCGTGGTAGGCTGTGAAATAGTAACTTTAGAGCCTAAAAAACATAGCTAAAATCCATTTTTTCATTACGTGGACTTAAAAAATCTTTTCATTACTCCTAGCTGTAAAGAAAAAATCTTTTACGTCCTAGGCACTAAAAGATTTTTTCTTTACGGCGGGTAGTTGTCAAAACTTCCGTTAGTAGTGCTGCAGTCTTTGGAAATGCTTCTAGTACGATAAAAATCCGCTAGATGTCAATACGTTTTATTTATATTTTCTTATAGTGTAACCTCATTTTAAGGTTTCTTTTTTTAAGTCTTAAGTATGTACTAATATTTGTTATTATTATATATTGATTAGTGATTAATATTTAATGTTTTTTCATTGTCTGCTACCTCGGAAAAAATAGCATATGCTACGCGACTTGGAAGTGTTTTTTCTTTACCTTGGCAATATTTACTGTCTCGCTTCGCTCGACAGTAAATGTAATTGCCGCGGTAAAGAAAAAACTCACTTCACAGCCTTGTAACATAATATACTAATCTTTCACCGTAGAATCCAAAACTGCTTTCAAAAATATAAAATCCAATTTTAAATTTTGAAGTTAAGTGACCGTGACCAGGGGCAAAATGGATGGTTGCTCTTATTACACGATCAGGCCCGTCGAGAGCCGTAGCGGGCCCCACGGCTAGACCTATACGGGCCACCTCTTTTTACTCGTTTTTATTCGTCATTTTGGGACTTTACACTAATAACTTGTGTATTGAATTTTTCAACTCTTATAATACTAGGCATCTCGTGGCTCTATCATTGAAGCGAGCGTATTGCAATGAAATACTGAATATTGAAATTTATTAATCATGATGAATGTCATAGTTGAAGATAAGTGGAAGAGGGGTAGGGAAGAGTGGGGGTACTCGGTACAAAGCTTTACTTCCTAAACCAACCATACACTATACGACTATAACAATCTTCACCACCCGCGGTAGCTTTTAAACAATTATTATAAATGTATCTCGTCACTACGCAAAGAATTTTGCTTGTATCAAGTTGAAATTTTGCATACCTGTTTCAATTGTGCATTAGATGGTGTATATGAAGTTTTATTAAAATCGTTTCGTTAGAACGTAAGATATCGGTAAAAAGATTGTTTTCTCTATTATAAACGTTTAGGTCCGCTTTAATAGTTTTAGCGATCTTCATTAAGTCATAGCGGTGTCGCTGTTGGTTTTAGTAAAAAATGTTATTTGAAAATAATGTTCGTCTCATCGAGTAGATGATGATAGAATCTTTTCCTGTCCTGAAATTCCAATTTAATTTTTGTACCTCTCGTTTACGCGAGCGTTGCGCGCGAACTCATGGACGGATCACGCTGTCCAACGAACTTAGCCTGAGTATTAGTAAGAGGAACATGTATACCAAATTTCAACTAAATCGGTCAACTTTTACTCAAGTTATCGTCACACGCGTAAACGTTACTGACAGACAGACAGACAGACAGACAGACAGACAGACAGACAGACACGGAGCATATTTCGTTGAATGTAGGAAGCTCGCTACGCTCGCTTCAATTATGTTCTATTTTATATTTATTGTAAGTACTACTAATAAACTCCTATTACTGATAACTGCAGACATCCTACTGATAAACCAAAGTAAAACCAACTCATTTTGAAAAATACAACTATTTTACCGCAGTAATGTTAAAAAACCAATTATGACTTAAATTAATATGGGTATATGAGCCATAATTATGACCTAAAATTAGACAAAATTGTTTGAAAACATTTATAATTTCTTAGTCCTCAACTAAAACACAATCTGGACACAAAAAGTCCTATAACTGTAAAATGTTGTTTACGTTCATTTACGTTTTATACAATTTTATTTTATATATTACTAGGGGGCTCTGCCCCCTACTCGCTTCGCTCGAAAAACCCCCGAAAAGCGGCCGCAGCGCGGCCGCTGCCTAGAATAGAGTACAGTAGAATCCCTTGTTTTCTTTTTAGGAGGGGGCTAAATTTAGGATATTTGCAAATTATCTTATCAAAAAGAGGTGGTTAGAGGAGGTATAGAAATCAGTGGAAGGGATAAAATCTAGATATTCTCTCATAGTAAAATAATTTAAATGTTTCTTGATGGTAGTTTACAAACTTATCAAATTAAAATAACACTCCGTAGCAAAGAACGGGTATCCAGCTAGTAAAACATAAAATAATGATTTCGAAGAAAAAGTAAAACAAACAAAGAATGTAACAGAAAATAAGCGAGAAGGAAGATTAAGGGGGTAGGAATGTTACGTAGTCTATAAGATAATTCCCTCCTATATTAAAAAAAAAAATAATAATAATAATAAAACAAAAATCTTCACTTTTTGAATAGCTTTTAATTCTAAGGAAATAACTAAACAAAACAACAATAGTTTGATTAAGAATTTAAATAAAATTACCTCTTACCATAATCGTTGTGTAATAAGATTGTTTATTATAACTAAACATAAATTATTCAATTTAACTTAATAGGTAAATAGAAAGAATCAATCTACCTTTATAGCTTCGCTTCGTGCTTTCAATCCATCCTATGTATATCTTCATATTCCATTATATTCTCCAAATGCTGTTATAAATATACGTAGAATTAACTTTCAAAGATATTATCGTCGATATTACACTGAATAACAAATCGATCAATCTCGAAAGACAAGATTTTTAACACAGAACAACCGATAATGAATAAAATATAAACGACATACACGAAAGATGTACTTTTCGAATGAAAAACGTATAGATATCAAAAAGAAACATTTGAATTATAACACACTGTACAAATATAAAGATTTAAAATACTTTTCCTCGATTAAAAAGTGAATTTAAAGTAAGATTCGACTGAAATTACTGTTGACCTAATTAGAGAAGTAAAAACAATATGGCCGACACTCTAAAACTATGGGAAACCGCAACGTCGCAGTGACTCTCCTTTTTCAGGGCTACCACACTACCACCGTATCAAAATTAAATAATCTAAAATTTATTATAAAAATTATTTAAAATAAAAATATTATAAATAATAAGTATTCTTCATGGTAATATTATATTTTAAATATGTTTTTAGTTTACCGAAACAAAATATGTTTAAGTTATTTTTTTTTTTAATAATTTTGTTCGCATTATTGGTTTAACCTCGTTATACTGTTGTGGTAAGTGAAAAAATATTTTGTTTATATAAGTTTAAATTAATAAAAGACTTAGTTTGTAAAAACAAGTTAAATCAAATGGTATTTTAAGTTGAAAGGAGAACTACAGTACATGGAGCCCCTACTTACTATACATCGTAAATCGCTACATTCGATTGTTATAATTGACGCCATATTTCAATATGTCCAAATCATGTGTGATATGCGCAATTTTACACGTTTTAACGAAAATGTGTTTGTTTTGGGTTTGAATTTAATATTGTTAACCTTAATTTTTTTTTGCCCTAGAATTGTTAATCGCCACTCCACACCGCTTCGCGGAGCGCTCATTTCTAAAGAAAAACAACCCTCCTGCATATAGACCAGGTAGAGTTCCAAATCGAAATATAAAAGAGTTTAACAGACAAGATATATATATATTAAGTCTTGAAAGAGGTCAATAGTGAGATAACGTGTTATCAGAAAGAGCCCCATATTGAGATGATTAGTGTGACGTCACAAAAGCTTTCGAAAATTAAACTCAGTGTTTGTTATGTTCCTTTTTCTTATCACCTCTTATCAAACCCATGTAAAATGAATGAGAGAATTTTCTCAACTTTTTAAATAATTAATTATTAAATTATTATTGATTTATAAGAGTTTTCACCCTTTGAACATTGTTGTACCAAGTCTTTTTTAACGAGTGTAACAAAGAAAACATTAAAAACTTTCGTTTCAGTTATTTAAAATGAGTATTTGTGTGAAGGGTCATATCATCGAAAAAGCTATTTGAGTTATTTATCTATATACTTGATTTTTTGTATTTCCTGTTGCCATAAAAATTCACAGGGTGTGTTCGTGTTCATATTGTGTGTCCGAAAATAAATTTTCCTCAAGTTTTGAAACTTAATGAAGTATACTCAGGGTACAGGACTTGTAGAAAGATAGTGATACTTAATCTGCCAGGTAATAAAAGATTATTTGCTAATAATATTTTGTTCCTGGTTACTTACAATGTGCATTATATTTAACCGATGTTGGAACATAATTATATACTATACAATAGATCACTGATCAGCCTAGGAAAAAGACGTTGATGACGAGACAAAGAGCAGACTGTTATTACTATTATTATTTGTGTATTTTTTGTTATCTATATTAACGAGTATAATAATATAAGATATGAGTGCCTCGCATGTATACTTGTTTAAAATTTTGATTAAAAAACTAATTTAATACATTAATTTAATATTACTTAAGTACTCTGACATACTTTTACGAAGAATAGCTTTGTCCTCCGAAAAAAATGAAGTATAGATGAAATTTTCATAACGCTCGAGAAGGTGGAAGACATAATATACAAACTAAAATAGAAAAATATTTAAAAAATAAACAATAAATAAGAACGGACCCGGACAGTATCACCACAATAAAACACACTCACAATAATACTTTTTTAAACCACTAGAACGGCAATTTTTAATGTTTTCTTATCTTACATTGTTAAAATAGAGTTAGTATAATAACGTTCAAAGGTTGAAAAGTCTTATAAATTAATAATAATTTAATAATTAATTATTTAAAAAGTTGAGAAAATTCTCCCATTCATTTTACATGGGATTGATAACAGGTGATAAGGAAAAGGAACATAACAAACCGAATCGAATAAATTATCGAAAGCTTACGCCATCTTGTGACGTCATTACTAATCATCTCTATACTGTAGTTTAGCCCTCAAGGTATATGTGTATGTTCTATATTCAAACCTACAGTTTTGGTCCGATCTCGATGAAAATTTTCACACTTGACCTTCAAAGCAATGGGAAGGTCACTGTCTACATGAATTTTCAAAATTTAAATTTTGGTACACAGGGGTACGGGGTACAACTCAAGTGATGAATATGGGGTCAAAGTAATGAATACCTTTCATGATGCATATCGTTGAAAAGCTCTTTAAGAGTACAGTAATTGTTGTTATGTACAGTTTTGTCATATTGTCATTTAGGAGGGGGGTGAATTTGGGATATTTGCAAATTATCTTATCAAAGAGGAGGGGATATAGAAATAAGTGGGAGGGATAGAATCTAGATATTCTCGCATAGTGAAATAGTCTCTTGACGGTAGTTTGTAAACTGATCAAATTAAAATAACACATCGTAGCGACGCACGGGTATCCAGCTAGTATTGTAGGAAGTAGGAAACAGTGGCTGCAATAAGGGCCCCGCAGACCCCACCACGCGGGGGCCCCTGGAAGGGAAATAGAGGGGCCCCTAAAAGTTTCCAGGGGGCCTTCAAAACCTACTAGTAGGAAATATGAATTTTTATGACTGAAGAAACCATTGTAGTGCCTTTCTGGCTAGCATGCCGGATTTTTCAACCGTGCATGGTTGAAAATGAACGGTGGTGTATTTAATATTTTTTCAACTTTGGATATGTCCAAATAAAACTGAACAAATCATTAACCATTGATTTTGTTGACTGCTTGGTATGGATCACTCAAGTTTCTAATCACACTGTCAATTTAAACATAAAAAACTTCAACTTTGAAGCGATTTTTTTGGGTTCTCTGTGGATTTTTACCCATCGGGATACGGCTTAGTAATTTTTCGCTTCTCAGTCTCGGTACCGAGAAATTCTCTCTCAAACTTAATCACCACACCTGGCTGACAACTTTAATGTTAACTAATATTATTTTTAATTATTATTACGAATATAATTATTTTATATTTCAATATAAAAAACATATATATTAACATATATATTTTTATATATATATTTTTATATTTCACGCCAGCATTGACGTGATTGGGTGTTCGGGGCTTGAGAAGCGGGGCCCTTTAGGGGAGGTCCGGGCCCCCCGGCATCAGCCGTACCTGCCGCCCCCTCTCGACGGGCCTGTACACGATTGCATGAAAACCAACTTCTCTTTACATTGCACGGATCCCCCAAGTTTCATTAATTTATCTCAAACCGTCAAAAGTTGAGGGGGGGGGGACTTTAGGACCACCCTGTCTAAACTACCACGCTTACATTTAACTCAAAGAAAAAGAGGGGATGGATAAGAAGCACAAGGATGTCCTGCTTTCTCTACTTGCACCATACACTAGTTTTATCCTTTTAGTCCTTACAGCTAATATACACCTACCAGGACATTCTTAAGACAAAAATGCTTTCCTTTTGTTCATTTCTTAAACATCCATTTTACTCCTTTAAATGAAAGATGACATCAATTTAATATTAATTTAAAGTACGAAGAAAAAGTTCTTTCCTTGTTCGTCCTTTTTTCATTTATTTACTATATCCTTTCAATTCTCTTCAGAAATATAAGAAGAAGAAAAAAAAATTATAAGACTAAAGAGGGACAAAAGGAAAAAAAGCAATTGCTTCGAGGCATTGAAAGAAGTTCTTTTTTTGTAAAAAAAAAAAGAGCCTCAAAACCAGATAAAAATTGAAGAGGAAAATACTAAAGAAAAGTGAGTATGTGGTTGTAGTAGTGGGGTTTTCACAGTAAGACAATTACCAGGAAAATTCAATCAATCCATTTTTATTTCTTTCCTTTCTCTTATTTAATTTCCTTTTTCTTTTCCTGTACTCATTGATTACATTTCCACTTTCACTTTACTTTACTTTATTTTTACTCTGTAAAAATAAAATCATAAAAATAAAATAATTAAAATCAGAGATTTATTTAAGATAAGAATTGAACACTGACGTGTAAGATAGTTTAGAATTAAATTATATATATATATATATATATATATATATATATATATATATATATATATATATAATATATATATATAATATATATATATATATATATATATATATATATATATATATATATATATATATATATATATATATATATATATATATATATATATATATATATATATATATATATATATATATATATATATATATATATATATATATATATATATATATATATATATATATATATATATATATAAGTAAATTAGATAATCTCAATCACTAAGAAATCCTCTAAAGAATATTCTTAATTCTTAGGCCTCATTCACACTAGAGATTCCGGAATGCGATTCACGAATCGAAGATTCTAATGATACCAGGCGGTCTATGTACTTTGCTTATGTCCATTCAGACTACGATTCCGGTATGCGATTCGTATGAGATTCTCAAATCGAGTATCTCGTCCCCGTGAGCCGCCTCGATTCTTTTTAGAATTCTTCTCGGAAAGCGGCTGTATGGGCCCATTCAGACTAGGCGATTCCGGAATGCGATTCATGAATCGAAGATTCTAATGATACCAGGCGGCCTATGTATTTTGCTTATGTCCATTCAGACTACGATTCCGGTATGCGATTCGTATGAGATTCTCAAATCGAGTACCTCGTCCCCGTGAGTCGCCTCGATTCTTTTTAGAATTCTTCTCGGAAAGCGGCTGTATGGGCCCATTCAGACTAGGCGATTCCGAATCGCATTCCGAATTCGCTTCAACTCTTGCAATTTATTTTCGTTAAATAAAATATTTTAATTATAAATGCATAATAATTACTGTAATATCATTAATTATAATATTTTATTATAAATAATTTTATTTACGTTGCATAAAATATTTTAATTATATAAATATATTAATAAATCAATGTAATATATTATTTATAATTTTTTTTTTTTTTTTCAATTGTTTTATTTACTTTAAATAAAATTGGTTAATTATGAATTTAATAATAAATAAAATATAATTAATTATTTAAAAATTAAATACATATATATGTTAGTGTATAATAAAAGTGGGATCAAAACTAGGAAATGTGGGGGGAAGAAGCCGCCGAGATACTGAATCTTGATACTTTTTTGAATCTCATACACGAATCGCATTCCGGAATCCCAGTGTGAATGAGCCCTTAGAATCCTCAAGAATTCCCTCGCCTCTACTTAGTTTACAAAAGACTTGGTTACTTAATTTTCTTTTACTAGTCACCAAGATTATGGCCGGGCTTACATTAGAACGTATGTGACGCCGGGGGGGGGGGGGGGGGGAGTATAGTTTTATTAAACCGCAAAAGAATACGGGACAACGCGAATTGAGACGCCAGATCGACTATGGTAGCGTAGGCCACATGTTGTGAAGTACTGCTCTGCCCTACCTGCGTGCAATTTTTACCCGGGTCTGTTAATTATTTGTACTAAGCAAAACTTTTACAAGAATTTAACCCCGACCAAGAACTCATGGCAATCGTAGGAATGCGCAAGTGTTGTTGTATCATTTTGATTAATTATCATGAGGAACTATTTAGAATATAAAATTGCAAGCTAAAAAGAACTTTTAATACACTACGTTTTTAAATTTTCTATCATAAATTTGAAACCTGTCAAAATGAAGATCGTAAATATAAGATATATCAAAACAAATAAAATAACTTGCGGATTTTTTTCCGAACTAACTTTCTATACAGCAAAATTTGCTGAAAACTAATTAAATTCTGCTGAAAGATGGCTAAAAGTATTAAAATAATGCATTGTCATCGTGTTCTGAGCTATTCTAAAAGTTTCAAATGCCTAGCTACTCGGAAAGTTAGTTAACAATCGATTTCAAGATTTGTACTGGACGAACAAACAAACAAGAAAGCAAGCTAATAAAAACGTAGTAAAAATATTAGCACGTTACTGTACCAACTCAGGAGTTTTTAAACGAACGAGGAATTTTAAAAAATCTAAGTCAGGGAGAAACATAAAATGCTAAGTTAATCTAATACTAAGAAATGTTTTGTTTACATTTGTACTGTAAATTTTACCTACCCTATTGAAGTTTTTTTAAGCATATTTCAATAAAAAGTTTAAACAAAGTATAGGGTGTGTTATATCATGAAATGTGTCAGTTTTTAAGCTCTTCAGACTTCAATGGTGACTATAGTATTAATTAAGTTATGGTGATTTTCAATATCACTCAATTTTTTACACTACTCTTATTTTACATTGTAAATGTGAAATGTGTGTAAGTTCCTTTTTAAATGTAATACATGGGTTATATTGTAAGTAATTTTAATGCAAATTTAATGCTCTTTCTAATGGTGAAAACTACAACTCTATAACTTTTTTACTTTCTCATATAAAGAGAAAGTATTGTGATGGCGCGAAAATTCGATTTTGAGATTTTGATGGATTTACACGTTTTGAGGTCCCCTGAGTCCAAAAAAGTGGTTTTTAAAAAATGTCTGTCTGTCGTCTGTCGTCTGTCGTCTGTCTGTCGTCTGTGCAGACGCCTGGAGCCCAAACTACTGGGCCGATTTTGACGAAATTTGGCATACATGTTCAGAAAAATCATACCCCGAGGCGAAATCGAGAAATGAATTTTAGCTCTAAATTTGGGGGCGCTACCCCCCAAAAACTCTGAAAAAACATGAAAAAAAATTATTTCTCGAAAACGGTTCCGACGATTTTGATTAAAAAATTCCAAAATGTAGTCCATTTGAATACGAATCCAACGATATAAGCCGTTTTCCCGGGAAAAATCTAGTTCCTGAGATATTAGCTTAAAACGCGGACGGAGAGAGCCCGGGTTCGATTCCCCGACCAGGAGAAGTTATTTTTATGATAAATTTTGATGAAATGTTCAATAATATTTAAATGTACATTTGAAATCTAATAAATGGAAACACTGGGCTAAGTAATTATAAACTCATATATGAGAAAGTTTGTCTGAGTTGTCTCGGACCGATTTTTTGTTTTTGATTTATTACACATTTTATTTGTGATAATAACAATCTATCAAAAAATCGATATATCGAAATATCACGAAATTAAGAATTGCATAAAGCATTTATACCTTTTTTTCTGTTCACCTAGGGCCATAAAATTATGATTTCTTTTGTCCCATTAAAACTGTGTCACCCTGTATAATAGGAATGAATACAGTAATGATGGGAAGATGTTTGATTACTGTGAAGCATACAACTATTGTATGCAGAGGTTGTATGTAATCAGTGCGAGGTGATCTCTAACCTCCTGTCAAACCTAGTGCTAATCTTATCTTTATTTATGTCTGCAGGTTCTATTCTGGTTTAACTGCTTAATTAAACCCTCTGCCTGACTGGCTAGCGTAGGCTAGTTTAGGTCTACTGGGTCTGGCTAGTTAAAGCCTCTCTAACCCTCCCTCCAACTCTGTAATTGGTTGAAAGGTGGCTCATTTGTCTCAATGTTTGTTAAGCAAATGGCCTCTGTAGTAACAGCTAGTATATTCAGTTATATATATATATATATATATATATATACATATATATATATATATATATATATATATATATATATATATATATATATATATATATATATATATATATATATATATATATATATATATATATATTATATTAGGGTGGTCCAAAAGTCTCCCCCTCTTTCCTGATGAGAAGGATATCGATAGAAGGATGAGTTTCCTTCTATAACCTGTATAATTTTCAAAATTCCCAAACATTTAATTTTTCTGACTACTGGAGGAGCATGGTTATCTTAAAGAAAACCCCTTTTTCGGGTTTAAACTTAAGACCATCAGTCTCCTCTCAATTTTCCCTTCGTTTTTACTTTGTCCTTAATTTTCCCTTCGAGATAGAATTTCAGAAAATCCCTTTTTTTGGACATCAATGTAACTACAATTATTACATTAGTTAGGTGGAGAGGGGGTCAAATTATATATGACCTTTTTATATGACCTTTTATATGGCTTTTATATGACAACCATCTTGAATCACAAAAGACCGATTGGAAAGCTCTTTCAAAAAGTTATTCCATCTTGAATCACAAAATACCGATTGGAAAGCTCTTTCAAAAAGTTATTCCATCTTGAATCACAAAAGACCGATTGGAAAGCTCTTTCAAAAAGTTATTCCATCTTGAATCACAAAAGACCGATTGGAAAGCTCTTTCAAAAAGTTATTCCATCTTGAATCACAAAAGACCGATTGGAAAGCTCTTTCAAAAAGTTATTCCATCTTGAATCACAAAAGACCGATTGGAAAGCTCTTTCAAAAAGTTATTCCATCTTGAATCACAAAAGACCGATTGTAAAGCTCTTTCAAAAAGTTATTCCATCTTGAATCACAAAAGACCGATTGGAAAGCTCTTTCAAAAAGTTATTCCATCTTGAATCACAAAAGACCGATTGGAAAGCTCTTTCAAAAAGTTATTCCATCTTGAATCACAAAAGACCGATTGTAAAGCTCTATCAAAAAGTTATTTTTTATGTAATAAAAGGAAGTTACATTCCAAATTTCGAGGTTCTAGCGCAATTGGTTCTTAAGATATCATTAAAAAAAATGAACAATTTGCAAATAAATTACCTTTTTCTAGAATCAAGATGGCAGATCGTACAATATAACTATCTTTTAGCGATTACCTAACTATTACTCTGAGAGAAACCTAAATAAAAAATTTTATGTTGTCAACCATATCTTACATTATTAATACTATCGCTAGATATATCTTGCTTTATACTATCGCTAGATATCGCCTGCTAGCTCTTATCTCGCTTTAAGAGTTCTAGCACCCTTCAATATCACTCAAGATCTAAAACGACTATATTCCGCTCACCAAAGTTTTTTTTTTAACATTTTCTCAACAACGGAAAAAAAAGTTTATAAAGCAAAACCTCCAAAAAATAATAATCACGCTATTTAAAATCGTGATATTCTGTTAGCATTAAAATATTCAATAAAAGAACCAATTCAATCATAAACACAAAAGTAATCAAATATAAATTAAATAACGGACATACAGTAAAATTGAAAACAATTATTATATTTAGTACTTGTCACTAAAAAGAAGTTGAATAGAAGATTCTTATAAATATTAATTTATTTAATTTCCCTCTTCCCCGCCAAAAAAATGTATTCTTTACATTGCTGCATTGTATTTTTTTTTGGAAGTGGGGGGGAACAGTAGGGTTTTTAGCTTTGTCAGCTAGGGACTAATAATTTTTTATATAAATTATTCAAGGAAATAAACAAAACACAAAAAATGATTACATAAGTTAATTGTTTTTTGTTTTTAAAAAAAACAACACCAAAAAAAAAAAAAAAAACAGACATGATATACTGTGTGAGCGCTCTGTCTTATAATTTTAATACTAAAAAACTAAGTTCAAAAATTTCAAAAACAGTAGGACGTCCTATATAAGGACTCATTATAATATTCTCTACACATTCGATCTTTTTCCCCATTTTAAAGCTGACCTGTATTTAATATAATATATATATATATATATATATATATATATATATATATATATATATATATATATATATATATATATGATGTGTGTGTGAAAAAGCAGAATCTACTTTGCATACTAAAAAATTAAAATAATTTATCATTCATTCTAATTGTTATTTGCTTTTTTTTTGGTTTTTCATTCAAACATATCATTTTTTACCTTTATCATTTTCCAAACAATGAGCACATATTATAAGCATTTCTGTTTGGGGTTTTTTTTAAAAAAAAGCATAAATAGTCATGGAAATATTTGTTTAGTGTTTAAAACAAAGAAAGATTAATTCTTTTATAAAGCTTATTATGCATTAAACAATATCTGTTATTCATAAAAAATAAAAAAAAAAACAGTGAATAATATGTTATGCTTATCATAAGGTAAATATTTACGTCTCTTTTATATATATATATATATATATATATATATATATATATATATATATATATATATATATATATATATATATATAATAAACTGTTTATAATTTTAACGAATTCAGATGGGAATAAAAACTGGTTTATATTATTCTCTGATTACATTTGTAAGCATTTTAATAATTTTATGTTGTTATCTTATTTGCATACTAATCGTGTTGTTTGTTATGTTATAACATGTTTGTTACTTCTTACATAAATACTACAATTCTTTTTTACTTTTTTCATATAAAAGTAAATTACTTTTTTCATATAGTATTAATATTAACTTGGGCCTTCAGTGAGTATTGGCCATTACTCATGTTGCTTACCTTATTGAAACCAATCTATTACATGATTTATTACTTTATTTATCTTATTACCAAAGGTAAACAGAAGCAATGGGCACCACACAAATAAAGGAGTGGTACAACCGCTTCAAAGATGGCCACTTATCCATGGAGAGTGAAGCACAGTCTCGCCGAACGACGATTAGAGAACTTGTAGACGATGTGAACATTAGTTTTGGGTCCAATCAATCCATTTTGACTGACGACTTGGTCAGGAGGGTCTTAGCAAAGTTTCTGCCAAAATTGCATCGGTGCCAACAATTGAGCAGCCATCTGTGAAGCGGTTGTACCACTCCTTTATTTGTGTGGTGCCCATCACTTCGTTCCCAAGCACTTGTTAAATCTTGCGGATTGTTTCCATTTGAGAATCGCCAAGCTTAAAACAAAATTTGATGCAGTAACGCTGTTCGACCTTTTTCTGTCCTTTTGTCAGAAAGAAAAATCCGACGACATTCACGCGCACTGGCTCACTAATTAATAACCTTCCGCCGACTGACTCGTGTTGCAGTTGCAGACGTACAAAATAAAGAGCATTCTCACAAGGCTTGCCTGCAACCGTACACCAAGCTCCGCCCCCACAGTTTCCTTTGTTTGACCAATAAAAATTAAGGTCGGATACTTTTTTATCACACCAAGTATATGCACATATATTACAAATTTGTTAATTTATTCCGTCTTCCTCCTTTCTACGAGGACCTAGGTTTACTAATTCACTTCTATAAAGCTATCGTCTTCTACAGTCCAGGTAGCTTAGAACCTTTCTCAAATGACGCTTATGCCTTGGCAGTTGCTAAATTTATGAGTATCTTCCCAGAGCAAAGAATCCAGCTTTAGATGTATGCAAATCTGCAGTTCATCAGTACATTGCGAGTGTGTCAAACATCATCCACACGTAACGTTTGACACATCTGACATGATTATGCAAGACTGACGACAAAATTTTACGAGTAGAGTGTAGACTAGGCTTAACAAGTAAATGAGACTTTAATATTCTAATCGTTGTATATTTTAAATTTTCAGATCCTATATTGGTGTGACAAGCCGGTAGAGAACGGAAGTCTTGGCTACACTGCGGAATCCATAAGAATGCAGGGTCTAAATTATAGAATAGGTAGTTCTCTAGATATGGCTAGTCTCATAGAGTACGGCTTACTCTGACTGCCCTACTAGAATAGAGTTAAGTTAGAGTACTAGTTAATAGAGTTAAGTTAGAGTACTAGTTAATAGAGTTAAGTTAGAGTACTAGTTAATAGAGTTAAGTTAGAGTACTAGTTAATAGAGTTAAGTTAGAGTACTAGTTAATAGAGTTAAGTTAGAGTACTAGTTAATAGAGTTAAGTTAGAGTACTAGTTAATAGAGTTAACTTAAATTATTTGTTTTATATAATTCTCTGTCGATTCAGTCTCTCGATTTTATTGTTGTTTAAATTTTAATTAAAAAAATACTTAAGATTAATAGTTATTAAACTTATAATGGTTAATAGGTTTTTTTGTATTTTTAAAATAAATAGTATTTTTTTCTTTATTTGTTTACTTATTCAATAGAATCAAAACATCTATGAATATTATTGACATTATGAATAATTAATACCAAATACGTTTGTATATGAATGGGCAATGTGTATAGCATGCATTTAAAAGGTGTTAGCACTTGAATCATACGAAGCACCTAGACACAAAAATAATATAGAGTATACTTTTTATATAGATAACAAGTCTCTTTTTATTGTGTTACTAAAAGTTCAAAATAAATTTCAAAATTGCAATAATAGATCTAGTTTTTTTTTTTTAAAAAAAGGAAAGATAATAAAAGGGGTAAAATCCTTGGGCTCTCAATGAGAACGGTTGAAGAAGAGGTGGAGAAAATAAGAAATAGTAGAGGGCCGGGTGTGTTACCCTGAGGCAACCCATTCTCTGGCCTGGGTCCTGCAGCTGAGTTATGGGCCGCTCTCTCACAGCAGTATAACATTTTTATTGCGTTTCTTCTGGGTTAAAGAGATCGGAAAGGAAGCTATAAAAGAGGACATTAACTGCCGTATGTAATTATTCCGTGTCATCAGTTATTGGGGCTAGCCACAAATCCACCCTTACTGGAATCCAAAAACCAACACTAGGCGTAACCTCAAAAATGGTTATCTTTGGTTCTATAACCATAGTTTCAGAGAAAAAAAATGTATAAAATTTATTACACTTTTGTGAACAGGATTTTAATGATACTCTTATATTTATTTCGTAAAAACATGGATTAATAACAAGACAGAGCGTTTTATAGCTTTTTTTAGTAAACCGTTAACGGTAGAATACTTTTACCGGACACAACATTAAGGCCTTGAACTATACATATCTATCCATGTTATCATTAGTGACTTTAACACATGAAAAACAATAACATAACATTCAGGCAAATATTAGAACATTGAAACACAGGTTATGTCACTTTGGTGACATATTTATTAGAAAAAATATATATATATTATTATATAAAACTCCTTCTATAGAAAAAAGTGGGAGGAAAGTGTTTAGTGAAGGTTGGGCAACTTCAGGAGTAAGTTGGCAATTATTTTGAGGAGTAAGTTACTTGTTATAACATGAGAAATACTATCAGCGAACGAATGTAGGCGTGTAAAATACTGTAATTTACCAAACAAAGTTCTATATTGTGAAACTAATTCTAAAGAATGATTTACAAGTTTATTAGAACTTTTTAGCCGTTTCTATTACGTTCCGAACAACACTTCATAGAATTATGATAGTACAGGGAATCAGCCTCTTTACTCATCTAGTGATGTGGTCATCAATTTGAATAAGCATTTCTCACTTCTATGAGCTCTCAATTTACTGATCCCTTCCTTAAAAGAAGTTAGTTCACCCGACAGTAACGTATAAAGCTGAAAACAGCGGCCGATATCAATGGTCTCAAACAGAATAATTGTAAAAAGAAAGAAAACTAATGAAGATTTATGGAACTGGAAGACGGAAATGGTTGAATATGATATAGATTTCAGACGCTAAGCCAACATGTTCAGGACTCAGACATAGTTAGTGGAAAGACAGCGGCTAAAGGGAATGCAATTGATAATTAGAGTAGTTAATTCAAGCTAATTCAATCGCAATAGATGTGTTAATGGATTCCTGCAGAATTCAACTATCAAGGAAGTAAAAGACATTGTTATATTGCATGCAAAGAGAAGGATATGACAGCCTCACAATGGATGGATAGAAGGATTCCTGCAGAATTCAGCCATCAAGGAAGTAAAAGACATTGTTATATTGCATGCAAAGAGAAGGATATGACAGCCTCACAATGGATGGATAGAAGGATTCCTGCAGAATTCAGCCATCAAGGAAGTAAAAGACATTGTTATATTGCATGCAAAGAGAAGGATATGACAGCCTCACAATGGATGGATAGAAGGATTCCTGCAGAATTCAGCCATCAAGGAAGTAAAAGACATTGTTATATTGCATGCAAAGAGAAGGATATGACAGCCTCACAATGGATGGATAGAAGGATTCCTGCAGAATTCAGCCATCAAGGAAGTAAAAGACATTGTTATATTGCATGCAAAGAGAAGGATATGACAGCCTCACAATAGATGGTTATATGGATTCCTGCAGAATTCAGCCATCAAGAAAGTAATAGACATTGTTGAATTGCATGCAAAGAGAAGGATATGACAGCCTCACAATAGATGGATAGAAGGATTCCTGCAGAATTCAGCCATCAAGAAAGTAATAGACATTGTTGAATTGCATGCAAAGAGAAGGATATGACAGCCTCACAATAGATGGATAGAAGGATTCCTGCAGAATTCAGCCATCAAGAAAGTAATAGACATTGTTGAATTGCATGCAAAGAGAATGATATGACAGCCTCACAATAGATGGATATATGGATTTCTGCAGAATTCAGCAATGAAGGAAGTAATAGACATTGTTGAATTGCATGCAAAGAGAAGGATATGACAGCCACACAATAGATGGATAGAAGGATTCCTGCTGAATTCAGCCATCAAAAAAGTAAAAGACATTGTTATATTGCATGCAAAGAGAAGGATGAGACGACCTCGCAATAGATGGATAGAAGGATTTCTGCATGATTTGGCTTTTAGGGTACAAGAATCTATGCTGAATGGAGGTGAACTGTAGAGGTTAAATCCAACCACGGGCGTAAATACCGAATAGATAAACAGAAATATATAATTAAGTTAAATAACACGAGTGGCTTAAAGGAAGCAAGGTTACGCTATCATTAAATAAAATTAGAAATAAGATTAAAGGAAAAAATAGTTTTGTAAGCTATTGAACAAATTATTTTTCATATAATAGAGTTGAAATTGGAAAATTTATTTTCCAACGTGATGACAGAATTTTTTTGTCTATTTCTTGATAAAATTCCAGTATAATAGACGACAATTTAGGTTCATTATAGGTCAAAAAATGGAACCAATGTCAGGAAACTATCAGTCTAGCTTGGAAATAAAATTGTCAGAACGTGCTGTAAGGTTGATTCAAACAGCGGGGGGGGGGGGGGCAACAAAAATCTAACCAAACTCAATTATCTGAGGGCTGAGCTTGGAGACGAGCTTATCGCTTTATCCATTCACTATGTGATAGAGAAGAAGCAGCAATTTTCAAAACTATAATTAAGGGGGCGAAACTAGTGAATGTCCATTTATTAAGTCTTTTTTTAATTCGAAAATCTAGTGAATTGCTTTTACATCGGTAGTTTGATTGCAGATGAAACTTAATAAGTTTTGAGGGACGTTAAAAGGTTAAACTTTAATTGGAACTGAATAGAATTCATATCGGTCATCTCAATATATATATATATATATATATATATATATATATATATATATATATATATATATATATATATATATATATATATATATATATATGAGTGTGTGTGTGTGTGAGTGTGAGTGGGTTCATGGTGTATTTATTTTAAAAAATCAACAATTCTAGATTCAAATTATGAACTTCTAAAAGAAACTTACTAAAAAGATAAAAATGATTCCGCTCAGGTCCTGAGGACATCTAAAGAAACAGACACTAGACCAAGCAGTGGGCGGACCGGATGCCGCATGCACAGCACAGAGAATAATATAACGCTAGGGTCCTCGAAGACCCCCAGCATTATATTATTCTTGTACTCTTAGGGTTAAGAAAACTATTAAATGTATTTACGAAATGGATTCTTTTGCCAAGAAAACTATTGCATGTATCTAGTAAGTTTCTATTTTATCAGGAAAACTTAGAATATATCTAGCCTAGCTATAGGCTTTTATAATAGGAAAAAACTACTGAATACACATATGTCTAGCAAGAGGCTATTATAACAGGAAAAATTGTGAATATATTTAGCAAGAGGCTTTTATATTAGAAAAACTACTGAATATGTCTAACAAGAGGTTTTTATAGCAGGAAAACTATTGAATATATCTAACAATAGGCTTTTTTATCAAGAAAACTATTGAATACATTTAGCAAGAAGTTTTTATAGCAGGAAAACTATTGAATATATCTATCAAGAGGCCTTTATATCAATACATCTATCTATTGAATATATTTAGCAAGAGGTTTTTTAAGCAGGAAAACTATTGAATATATCTATCAAGAGGCCTTTATATCAAGACATCTATCTATTGAATATATTTAGCAAGAGGTTTTTATAGCAGGAAAACTATGGAATATATCTAAAAAGATGTATTTATAGCAGGAAAACTATTGAATATATCTAACAAGAGGCCTTTATATTAAGACATCTATCTATTGAACATATTTAGCAAGAGGTTTTTATAGCAGGAAAAGTATTGAATATATCTAACAAGATGTTTTTATAGCAGGAAAACTATTGAATATATCTAACAAGAGGCTTTTATATAGTAATTTGCATTTTTGATAAGAGAAGTTGTCCATTAAATGACAATACACGCTTGAAGTAGTATTTATCCTTCCATAAAGAACCAAGTTTATGTTACAAGGCAATGAATTGTTTTTCTGTTATAAATAAATATGTTACATGACATAACATGTTTATAAATGAAGTGGTATAAAATCAACAAAACATTATACTTTTTAAAAAGAATATATACATATATCTGAATAGAAAATTTTATGTATGGAGAAATTATTTGTACCATTTAGTTTTTCACTTGGACGTGGGAAGAAGGGAGGGGAAAGGGGGGGGGGGGTCGATAAAAATATTTGTATTTGAGAGACAAATCTGAGGGGGGGGGGGGGTCGTTGGGTTTTGTAGACAATACGGTTCTTTTGTCATGTTCCCCAGAAATTTCCGTTATATTGTGAAGCGAGGTCAGTTTGGCAGGACCGGTCCTTTGTTTGGAAAGGAATATAACGAACAGCGTTGGCCCCGCATGCTGTCAGTTTTGGTTTAGAGACCCTGCGTTTAGATAACGAAATCTCCACCCTCCAGTTCGGTCGGGGAGATATTGGCGGGGAAGGCAAACTGTAAAATATGTTTCCGGGCCTTTTCCGGATAAAGTATTGAAGCCTTCAATGATAATATATATTCATTTCAGAGTCTGCTTTGTTCAGGGAATTTCTACTTTTTTTAACAAAACAAGTGAAAATTTATGACCCTTATATAAAATTAATTACATTATTTTTCCCATATTCATATGCATATTGCATAAATAAATTAATTGTTGAATATGAAAATACATTTTTCTACAATTAAATAACAGAAGGGAAATATATTAAACAACCGAAAACAAAACGTGATTTTTTAAATTTTAGTGTTATCTATTACTATAGTCCAACATTTATATAAATTTAATCAGTTTGTTGTCGAACTACAATATCTTCAGTTGACAATCAGTGTAATCAAGTTTTCCCTTTGAGTATAATTTAGCACGAGTAAGTTCTACAAAATCAAGTTAAAAGTCCTAACAAAAAAATATGAAACACAAAAATAAATTCTAACTAAAATAAAACTTTTACTTACCCATATTCATATATATATATATATATATATATATATATATATATATATATATATATATATATATATATGTATATTATTAAAATAGAGCACACATTTTATTTTGGACGTGGAATTCACGTTTAAAGGTCTCCCTAAGTTCAAAACAGTGCTTTATTTTAAATAACTATCTGTCAACTGTGCAGACACTAGGAGTCTAAACTACAAGGCCAATTTCACTATTAGTAATTCGACATACATGTACAGACAAAACCTCGAGGGAATACGAGGAAAGAATTTTAAAACTAAATTTATGGCTTTAACGAAAAGCTATGAAAAATCGTGAGAAAAAATAGTTTGCTAATAAGTGTTTTTTCCCACAGTTGACCGATAAAGTGGTTGTTATCGTACTCAAAATAGTACAGATTCCTGCACAAAACAGCAGATTCCTGCACTTAATACTTTACACTCTAGTGCTGTTAAAGAACAAATCTAAACAAAGATTAAATAATCCAGATTATAGTAATAATATCAATGACAACTAAACTAAGATTATTTTTAAAGTAACTAAATGATTTAGACACTACATAATATGAATATAAAAATGTTAAAATAAAAAAAAAGTAAATATAGACAATCTAAAAAAAAAGGATCATTTGTGATAAGTAAACTAAAAAATAATATCAGCGTTTAATCAGGTTTGCTGAATCAGGCAAAAAAAGGTAACACTGGCTATAAACAGAACAGCTGGTTTAGTTGATATTGTAAAACCTTTTACTTGTTGATGAACCCACTATTATTTTATATTTTATTTACAGATTAAAAACTAAGTGTAGGAAAAATTTAATGTGCAACTCGAGCTTAAAGTGTCTTTGCTGCACTTGAGACATCTTTCTGCCTTCGCCTGCGGCTCGTGCGTAAATATTTCTCAAGTGCAGCAAAGTGCCACTTTGCGCACTAGTTGCACAAATAACTATTGTCTCCGATTTAAAAACCTCCTGGACAGCTATTTTTTTCAGACATCGGTCTGTCGTTCAACATTTTTGCTAAACACCAGTTTCTTAAACACTGCTGGTCCGATTTTAATGAAATTTGGATGGCAGATCATAATGAGCCCACTGTTGGTCACATAATACAATCCAAGGTGGTTCCAACGTTCTGCATCCATTTTTGTTTCTTTCATATGCAAGTATAGATGTTTTATTTAACACCTATATATCATTAAAAGTATTCATCTGATATTTAATAACTTTGAATGGTATGTCGAATTTAGCCCACTAATGGTCTCATATTAATTTCAACCGGATGCACTCATTAAATTTTGCTGAATTTATACTTTTATTCGTGTAAAAAACAACTATTTTGACAGATTTAAAAAAAGGGTGGAAAATGAATTAAATTAGACAATTATGGTTTCTATATTCTTTTTCAAATTAGTATTGTTTTTTGACAGCTCGGGAAAATTCAGAGAGAGCCAATGACAGCTCTGGATTTTGAATTTTAGAAGGTCAGGCCAACTAGGCAAATAAAAATTTCCCTTGTGGAGGGGCGCGGACATCGAAGAGACTTTATAACCTCCACCGCTTGAATCTTTACACTTCTTTACTGTTCTCTGTTTAGTTTAGTTAACATCGTTTCTCCCTTGCTTTTATTCCTTCCCGTTATTAGGGTTTATTGTTTATTTACCGATAAATAATAACTACAACTTTTTCACACTGTACATTAATTCAAAACTGATAGATTAAAATGTAAACCTCGACTGAATTAACTAAGGTTCTTACCCTTCATTTCATTATAATTCATCATCTGTTGGGTAAAATTATTCTTCATCTAAGTAGTTTTAAATCTACACTTTTTATAAAATTTTATTACCGACATTAAATTTTATGATTCTATAAAGGAAATAAACTCTTACATTAAATTTCAAAACATATTCGCTAATAAGAAGTGAAAATCTAAGCAGGTACAAAGACCGCGATTTGTTGAAGGAGTAAAATAACCTTCTTTTGTTGACAAACAAATTATGCATTTCCATCTCTCCCAAAGGCCTAGTGGCCTGTTGGATTTTATTTCCTCCCTCACGTAGGTTGGTCAACCTGAGTGTCAAAAAACAATACTAATTAGAAAAAAAGTATAAAAGCATTACATCATTAATGTGTGTGATATTACGTAAGGAACTTATGTAGCACCCTCTTTGGCTGACTATTTTTGCTTTCGAGCTTAACGATGGTAACGGAAGCTTTGTGATCAACGAACATTTAAAGAGTTTTTAGACAAAAATACGTATTAGACATCAGAGAACATTTTTGTCATTCATTGGAGTCATTTTCGGACTTCTTATCAAATTTTTGATTACTGATAGTGACTCTGTTGAGTTTAATTAAGTAAAGTGAGGATTGTATAATTGATTTAGTCTAATTAGAATTAGAAGTCGACTCGATTCTACACATGCGGTAGATTTATATTGTCAGATGCTGGTTGGACAGTGTGCTTGGTTTATTGGTGACCAGTTCAACCCATGCTAAATTAAGCTCAATTATAGGGCTTCGGACCTAATTAGCTTTGCAAGGACTTGAGACTGATAGGACCTGTTATCCTCGGATTATTACATTGACGTAGCGCTTCTCTCGCCAGTTCAATCTAAACTCTAATGCTATCTGATGAATACATTGATCGAAGTCCTTTCCTTCGGAGATTTAATCAGCAAAAAAAGAATTACGTATTTGCTAGTTATTGTGTTACGTATATAGAGTGAAGCAAAAGATTTGTATCGGTTTTGAAGGGGTAGTTTAAGGTCTGTGGAAGGGGTCGTATTGAATCCGTAGGAACCCAATATTTTCAGTAGTCGCCATGTTTTTGGGGCAACTTTTTTTCATATATTTCCTGTAGCGACGAGGCAAACTTCCACCTCTCTAGAGCCGAGAACAAACAAATTTTTTGGAACTGGACTGACATTAACCCTAGGCAACTTCTCAAGAAACATCTGCACCTCCTTAAAGTCACTGTGTGGTGTGCCGTTTTCATTTATATTCATGTCGGAATATGGATCTAAGACAAGGATAGAAGTGCTAACAAATCGGTTACGCCGGTCCCCACCACCTCGGTTTTTGAAATCTATTAAACCCTTGAGCACATTCGCCTAGTAATAGCACGCGAGGAAGGTACGTATTCACCTAGTGACAGGACACTAGGAAGGTACATATTCGTCTAGTGATAAGCTGCGAGGAAAGTACATATTCGTTTAGTGATAGGCTGCGAGGAAGGTACATATTCGTCTAGTGATACGCTAAGTGTAAGGTACATATTCGTCTAGTGATAAGCTGCGAGAAAATAACATATTTCTCTAGGGATAGGCTGCGAGGAAGATACATATTTCTCAAGTGATAGGCTGCAAGAAAATAACAAATTGTTACAAAAAAAAACTTACGCTTTTATAATTTTACATGTTTTTATTTGCGACCTAGGAAATATGTTTTGTAAATTATTGTAAAGAATATAGATATTTCCGAGTGCTAGGTAATAATCCGTGTTTATATTTTCTTTTTACTTTAGAGTATTGTTTTATTTAGAGTTTAGGCACCTTGGACCGGGTTGGCCGTATGTTTAGATTGTGAACGGCCAAGTGGGGGAAACGGGTGGACGTTCCCGAGCACATAGTGGCTACGGCCTATAATAAAAAGTACGTAAATCCGTGGGATCAGTGCCAGGAGTGATTTTGGAGGAGTTTGTTAATACAGCGGAATCAAGTAGAAGAGGCCAATCCCCTGTGGTCTTGTGGCAGGTTGGTGTACTTCCGTACCTATTGTGTGGATCTGACGCTACCGGCAAGAGTAGGTCGAACCATTTGGGCCCCAGCCTTCAGAACCAAGGTACGTCGAGGAAATTTATATTATCTAGTGGAGACGTGCTCACTTAAATTTTGAGCCGCGCTGAACGCCGGGATCACACCTCTACGATCCATGAACCTCCGTCCAAACCATTGAGTTCTTAGGGAATGTAACTAATTATTTTTATTTAATACCATTTATGCAGACATTGTTAGAGCTTTGTTTTAGGATATATGTTTTTAAATTGTTGTCGAGTTACTTTGTAAAAGATTTATTAATTGTTAGGCATGCTTAAAGCTATATTTAGGTTATTTATTTTCGTTGTTATTTATGTTCGTACTAACCCTTACTAACCGATTAGTTGTAGAATTATAGAGCAGTGTTAATAGGATTTGTTGATTACCTCGCATGTGTGAATATAGAGATTTATTCATTATTTATTTTATTTGTTACTGTTAAGAGGGATTTCCTCATCTCCCCTCTTGCTGAGTTTTCCCTAGATGAGGTGACGCCCTTTTTCCCTTAATTTCCCTGTCCCTCTTTATAACATATTTCCCTTCTTACCTCACACCCTGCAACCGACTGAGTTTCGGCGAATAACCGTAACAATATTTCTGTAGTGATAGGGTGCGAGAAAATAACATATTTCTCTAGTGATAGGCTGCGAGGAAAGTACATATTCGTCTAGTGATAGGCTCCGATGAAGGTACATATTTTTCTAGTGATAGGCTGCGAGGTAATAACATATTTCTCTAGGGATAGGCTGCGAGGAAGGTACATATTTCTCAAGTGACAGGCTGCGAGAAAATTACAGTATTTCTCTAGTGATAGGGTGCGAGAAAATAACAGTATTTCTCTAGTGATAGGCTGCGGCTGCGATAAAATAACATATTTCTCTAGTGATAGGCTGAGAGGAAGGTACATATTCGTCTAGTGATAGGCTCCAGGAAAATAACATATTTCTCTAGTGATAGGCTGCAAGAAAATAACATATTTCTCTACTGATAGGCTAGGAGGAAGGTACATATTCGTCTAGTGATAGGCTGCGAGAAAATAATATATTTCTCTACTGATAGGCTACGAGGAAGGTACATATTCGTCTAGTGATAGGCTTCGAGGATGGTACATAGTAGACAACCTAATTATATTAGGTTTTTTATACTAAAAACAATTATTGAGCATTGTGGTTTACAAAATCAAAAATATATAATATATTTTCAAATCGTTACAACAAGAGATCTGATAGAAAATTAAACGGAAAAGCAAAGAATTTCCAATTTATTCTATGATTTGAAATGAAAATAAGAAAATCAAATCAAATAGAAGGGGGGGGGGGGAACCAAGCCTTTACATCAGATAGAAACCAAATAAGATTTCCCCCTCTCATCGAAATGTTGCTAATATTATGAGACATGTACTCGTATGGAATAAACGGTAAAAACTTATCGTTCTTTTCTAGTTTGAAAATGAAGTTTGTTTTTTGGCTTATCAAGACAAAAAATAAAAAAGCTTCGTTGATATAGTTTTATTTTTATTTTTTTACCCAGCTTTTTATCAATTTTGAAGAGATTCAAGTTCTTCTACATTTGAAAAAGGGAAAGGAAATAGAGATTTTAGTCAAAATAAACTCAATTTATACAAAAATGTATTAAAATTTAGTTTTACTGTAAAGAATTTACCTATTTATTTGTATAAATTCATTTTTATATATTTTCTTAACTTTGATAGTTAATGTACCTACTGTACTTTGATAGTGATTGTATGCAGTAAAATAGTTAGATATATCTGCCTGACTTGGATTGTGAATGGAAGGGAGCCAGCGTGGGTGAGGTGCACTAGGCGCCCGCCCAGCTATCAATGAGTCGAGGCGACTAGAGGTCGTGGGTTCGATTCCGTGTCTTAATACTCTGAATTGCATCTATGGATCGGGGACGGAGCAGGGCGAGGGCACCAATTTATAAATTTAAATTTAAATTTATTTAAATTTAAATTTAAATTTTTTATAGTAGAGTAAGCAACATTAGATTTTTAGTGGCGCAGTAGGATGACAGCACTATCTGCCCTCCTGTCAGCTGGGTTATTACAAAATGAATTATGTATTATTTAAATATAAATGGCTATAATATTATGTACTTATTTATATTTACAAACAGATTTATCATCACAGAGAACTTAGTGAAGTAGAGAATTTTACATTCTTAGTAAATATATTTCTTAATGAATTATGTACCTTGCTTAATTCTCATTACATTTATGCTATTTTATTAGGTTAGTTTTATCTGTTACTAAAGTTACAATGCGGCACTTATAAATATGGTTTTGATAAATGTGCTTTTAAAGAAAGTAAGAGGGATTATTACGTCGCAAAAGATAATATACTCCCAGTCAAAAAAAAATTAAAAACACCTATAGATTATGTAGAAATTTAAAAAAAAAAGTTTTTAATTAGTCTCATTTTGTTAAAGTAAAAGATATCAATATATCTAGCCCTATATTTATACAATGGCAAAAGGGAACCTTTTAAGAATTCAAAGTAACAAGCAATCAGTTTGCTAATATGATTTAAATAATATTAGCAATGAAAGTAATTCTTATAAAAAAAAAAAAAATCCGAAAGAATTACAAAATAAAGTTAGGATTTCCTTTAGACTAAAGAAGACAAGAGTGGAGAAGTAGAAGAAAAGAGTAAAGTTGTAAGTTAAAGAAATGCTCTTTAAAGAAAATCTGGACAAGCAAGTTTTGTAGCCCTCTCATACTTTGACAGGGGACTTAACGTGAAAAGAAGCTTCGGCTTTAGGAATTGGAAAATAGACTGGGAAATATAAAAACCAAGAGGGCGAAGATCTCCCTCGTATTGGGGAGGAGGGGCAAAAGATCTCCTGTGAAACTTTCAAGCAAAAACTTACGTTTCCCCCCCTTCAAAATCGTCTTTGTCAGAGCTCGGAAAAGAAAGTCCATTTAATATCACCCCCTTGGTAATATCCACTTCGTACAGATTTTTCTTTTCCCTATTATTAACCAGTATCCATTTGCTTTAATAAAATATACATTTTTTCTTTTATCAAAATCCTTTTTATTCGTTCATTTTTTATAATCTTACTTTATATTCTTTCTTTTTTGAAAGGGATTTTTTTTTTTAAATTTTGGTCGTCCTGTTTAAAAGTTGTATTAAAGGGGGGTGAAGCAAACAACTTTTTAGATGAATAAATAATACCAAAAAAAAAAGTAATGAAACATTTGTAGACATATCAATTGACTACAACTGAATACAGGGATAATGAAGTAAGACGAATAAATTATGTTTTTTTTTACGACGGCTATCTATAAAGAAGTATGTAAATTGAGACATAATCGTTGCATAGAATCCCTTCTGTCATTAAAAGAAGAACTAAGATTGAATTATAGCAGGACATGTTGTGAAAAGTAATCCTGGAAAGTAAGAAAAATACGATACAACTCGAACTAAACTTTATTTATTGATGGTAGGGTCTAAAAGAAAAACTAAGTCTTACTTTTGCATTATTTTGACCCCTCTTTGGGTCATCTTCCAGCTGAAAACTACACACTAAATGCATAACATACAGTAATGTGCATTTATTATGTAAACATTTAAAAAACGAGGAGAAACTTAAATAAATTTGACATCATTAGGTTATATAAAGCATAAAATCATTAATGAATATGAAGTAGGAAGCGAGGAAGCTACTAATTGGCATAGTATTTTATAAAAGTAACAAAGCTATAAATTTTTTTTTTTACTTTAACTGTAAAAGAATTTGTTCTTCTTTTTCTATGATTTGTCAAAAGATGTTTCTCAGTCCCCCCCCCCCCCCCCCCAGAAAAAAAAGGACCTTGGAAAAGGCAATGGAAAGAAAAGAGTTTGGTTCGATTCGGGTTTAATAATATAAAGTGTTTGGGATTAGATAAATAGAAATAGGAAGAGAAGGAAGGGAACGAAGGGAAGCACCGGGGTCTGACTTCGAGACTTGAATTCCTGATCAACTTCAATTAAGTCCGTGGTGGGTTAGAGGGAGGGGTAAAGTACGGGTAGAAACATGAAGGCCGCCTGAAGAAAGATGGGCGGCCAGGAGGAACTAAAGCCAGATTGATATGGAACGAGCAATGGGGTTCCTAAAGCTTCTTCTCTCACTCTTTACTTCTCATTATTATCTATTAGATATATTTCCCTTGTTTGCTTTCCCCTACAACTGGAATTTTCTCTTCTGCTTTCCCCCATCTTCACCTCATTAGAGGACGATATTATAAAATATTATAAAATCCCCTCCCCTTAATATGAACTGTCATTTTAAAAAGAACATACAATTACAATTCCTCATGAGCTGGAATTCTGGTTGGTATTGATCAACCTCAATTTTAATACCCATAGATACCAATTCTGTGTACAGAACAAATCAACTACTCCCGTGGTATAGTAGTTAGTACGTAAGACTCTCAATCCGGGGGTCGTGGGTTCGAGACTCGTCTAGAGGGAAGATTTTTACAGGTAAATCAACTGCCAGCCTAAGTCGGCAATCGATTAAATTATCTATCACAGGCAAGTCTTAAATAAAAACTTGCAATTTCGTTAATTCCAAATCAAAAATATTTCACTTGGACGTGTCTCGAAACGCGAAATTCGTTTCAATTTCATCCAAGCAAATTTACTCTACCGCAGCTAAGCTAAGTTTTACTTAAAAAAATAGACTTCCAATTAGTGTGGCACATAGCTTCCTCTCATCCTATCACTTATACTTTTATGCTTTTACAAGTCATTATTACCTAATTTATTTAATTGTTTTCCCCCGTTATTTCAATAAGTCAAAATTGATTTGATTTTTTTAAAATGAATTAAAGTATAAATTAAGCAAAAGTTACTGAGCGCAGCCGGTTGAAATTATTCTGGTGCTGTCTGCGGTCTACATTGGACAAGCCAACCAAATCAGATGAATACTATTGAAGATATAGGTGTAAATACATATATTTTTGTGCGTATGTTAAAGAGAAACAAATAAGCGCAGAAGGTTAAAACTTATACGACGGACACAATTTATTTCCACCATAAGTATCCGTAGAGAAGTTTTACTGCACTCAAATATACGTTACCATTCAATATTTTAATTTTGCTGAAGTGATATTGAAGAAATTGTATACTTTTTAAATAAATTAGTTATAATCATAGAATGATGAATGTACTTTTAATTTAGATTTTTATCTCTCATATAAAGGTTTTTTCTTTTAATTTAAAAAAACTCTATTGACACAAAAAGAAAAAAATATATATGAAGAAAGTGTTGTTATTGCGCAAAAATTTGAATTCCAACAAAGTTATCTTTAAAAAATATCTGTCTGTCGTTTATCGCCAGGGCTGACACGTAGCACCAAAACTGCTGGGCAGATTGTGATGAAATTTGGCATACATATTCGAGGCAAAATCGAGAAATAAATTTTAGCTTCAATTTTGGGTGCGTTACCCTCCAAAAACTAAAAAATAAAACACGAAAAAAAAATTATTTCTCGAAAACGGTTCCGACGATTTTGATGGGTAGGACCCTCAGTTCACTTGGAAGGTTCTATAGGAACACTCCTAAAGGAGGGATCACATTCACAGCCATCAGATCGACACGCGTATCCATCTCTATATATGTATATAACAATATATTCATAATTTAAGGGATCTGGGACAGAGATTATATGAGAAAGTTGGTCTAGAGTTGTCTCGGACCGATTTTATTTTTATATTAATAATAAGGTCATTAAAAGTATCCAATTTTATAAATAAAGTTACAATATTCATCAGTACGACCTGGTAACTTGCCTTTCAACTCAAGGCTTGAGTTATTACAGAAATTAGGGCACGGGGTTAAGTAGAATTCCCCCCCCCCCCAGGGAGGAGGGGGTTGGAAGCAATTAAACATGATTCCTCTTAAGAGACCCCTGTTTGAACAGGGCTTCTATTACTTAAGTCTCGTCCGAGGGGGCAACCTTCTTTCATTTTTTAAAAAAAAAAAGAACCTTTGATAATCTGCCCTAAAAGTATTAAAATACCATTAACAATAAGAAAATAATTAATTATTTAAAAGAATACATTAATTTATATAATAATATTTTGTAAATTTGTTTTATGTTTAAACTTTTAATTTTGAAAATAAACAAATTATATTGAAAATGTATATAAATTTTAACAAAGTGAAAAAAAAAAAATAATAATAATAATAATAAGACCTTTTTGATGTTCAAAAAATGTCCCCCCTACATTTGAAATACTTTGACATAATCAACTGGCACATCAGATTTTCCCCCTACATCTGAAATAGTTTGACATAATCAACTGGCACATTTGATTTCCCCCCTACATCTGAAATATTTTGACATAATTAACTGACACATCAGATTTCCCTCCTACATTTGAAATATTTTGACATAATTAACTGACACATCAGATTTCCCTCCTACATTTGAAATATTTTGACATAATTAACTGACACATCAGATTTCCCCCCTACATTTGAAATACTTTGACATAATCAACTGGCACATCAGATTTTCCCCCCTACATCTGAAATATTTTGACATAATCAACTGACACATCAGATTTCCCCCCTACATCTGAAATATTTTGACATAATCAACTGACATACAGATTTCCCCCCTACATTTGAAATATTTTGACATAATCAACTGACACATCAGATTTCCCTCCTACATTTGAAATATTTTGACATAATCAACTGACACATCAGATTTCTCCCCTACATCTGAAATATTTTGACATAATTAAAAACGTGAAAATCCATCAAAATACATTTTCTCTATACATATATTATAATAGATTATATAAAAAGTTACAAGTCAAAATGATAACCAACCAAATAGTGTATCAGTTATATTACCTAATATGAGCGTACCTATATCATTAGATTGTTCTCATGCGCGTTAGTTTACATTGTAATGTAGAACCTTCTATAGACTAATCCTCATAAAACTGTCCAATTTCATAAAAATCAGACGAGTTATTTTAGAATTAATCATTAAAGTGTTAAACAGAAAACAAGATACAAGAAGGTTTACATAATATACATAACACATAGTTTACATTACAGTACTATTGTATTAAGTAAATACTTTTATCAATAGACTTTAATTAATTAATATCATACAGAGAGACGTCGCTTACACTTGTAACTTAATTGGGTTCTATAACTAGAACGTTATCAGAGACATATTTAACTACGTACCCACCATGTAGTTAAAGACTAAACATCTATATCTACCAAACATCTCCCTTGGTCTTGGTATTAGCGAGAAATCCACGTACAATAAGTGCTAGGGGGTGGTTTATAGGCTACACAATAATTGACATTTGACACAGGTTTACCAATTTAACAAGTGAAATGGAAAGTCTTATTTTGTATCTAAACCCAGAGTTGAACAAGGTTACCAATTAAATAGTTTTGAAATCCCACATTGTACAACAATAATCAGATGTATGTCACAATTTATGTTTATTTCTTGTACCCTATATATATATAATATACTAGCTGAATACCCGTGCTTCGCTACGGGGTGTTTTATTTTCAATTTAATGGATTTATAACCCCTCCCCCCCTCCCCATGTCATTTTACATACCTTGGTTGAAATTGGAATTATCTTTTATTAATATATATGCTTACATCCAAAAAAAGAGCTCTTTCTCAAGTATTAACTTCCTAACTTTTGAAGATCGGTCTGGGCTCAATTCCCCTTCTTTTCTTACTCTGTCCTTATGTTCCCTTAGGGATAAAAATAATAATAAAAAAAAAATAATAAAAATAAAATAAATGAATAAATACAAAATTTTAGCCCAATCGGATAAATGTACAGACACAACAATTATTAGTTTTTTATACATAGATATAGATATATTTTTCCATTTTACCCACCTAAATGTACATAACAATAATTGTACAGCACTCTACAGCACTCTTAAAGAGCTTTTCAACAGTATGCATCGTAAAGGGTTTTCATTACTTTGACATTTGTACCCCGTACCCCTGTGTACCAAAATCTAAATTTCGAAAATGCATGAAGTCAGTGACCTTCCCCTTTTCCCCTTGCTTTGAAGGTCAAGTGTGCAATTTTTCATTGAAATCGGAATAAAACGGTAGATTTGAATAAAGAACACACACACACGCGCCCGTTCGCGCGCGCACGTGCACACACACTTACGTTGACATTTCCTTTTTACCCCTCTCCTAAATGAAAATAATGACAAAAACGTACATTATAATTACTTTTCTCTTAAAGAGCCTTTCAACGATATGCATCATAAAGGGTACCTATCAATTACTTTGACATCTGTACCCCGTACTCCTGTGTACCAACATTTTAACTTTATAATCTCAAGTAAGCAGTACACTCATAAACACTTCATTTATATAAGACAAAAGACACTCATAGACACTCTTCATTTATATAAGATGTAGTTATACATATTTTTCCATTTTACCCCCTCCTAAATGAAAATATGACAAAACTGTACATAACAACAATTACTGTACTTTTAAAGAGCTTTTCAACTATATGCATCATTAAAAGTATTCATTACTTTGACATTTGTACCCCGTACCCCTGGGTACAAAAATAAAAATTTCGCACAATCCTTTCTTAGTGGATGCCTATGATATGAACCGAGTATATCCTCAAAATTTCGAGTCTGTCTCTCAGTTAAGCAGATTTTGCTGTGCGTTGATTCTATGTCAGTCAGTCAGTCAGTCAATCAGGACATTGCCACTTATAGATATATTCGCAGTAAATAAACATTTCTTCTGGAATATGACACAAAGAGGGATCAAAATGTCGCAAAAGTAAGCCTTTTAGTTTTTCTTTTAGACCCTACCATCAATAATATAAAGTTTAGTTCGAGTTGTATCGTATTGCTTACTTTACGGGATTACATTTCACAACATGTCCTGCTATAATTCAATCTTAGTTCTTCTTATAATGACAGAAGGGATTCTATGCAAAGATTATGTCTCATTTTACACACTTCTTTACAGATAGCCATCGTAAAAAAACACAAAATAAATTCGTCTTACTTCATTATCCCTGTATTCAGTTATAGTCAATTGATATGTCTACAAATGTTTCATTACTTTTTTTGTACTATTTATTCATCTGAAAAGTTGTTTGCTTCACCCCCTTTAATACAACTTTTAAACAGGACGACTAAAATTTAAAAAAAAAAATCTCTTTCCTTAAAAAAAGAATATAAAGTAAGATTATAAAAAATGAACGAATAAAAAGGATTTTGATAAAAGAAAAATGTATATTTTATTAAAGCAAATGGATACGGTTAATAATAGGGAAAAGAAAAATCTGTACGAAGTGGATATTACCAAAGGGTTTATTTTAAATGGACTTTCTTTTCTGAGCTCTGACAAAGACGATTTTGAAGGGGGGGAAACGTAAGTTTTTGCTTGAAAGTTTCACAGGAGATCTTTTGCCCCTCCCCCCTCCCCAATACGAGGGAGATCTTCGCCCTCTTGGTTTTTATATTTCCCAGTCTATTTTCCAATTCCTAAAGCCGAAGCTTCTTCTCTCGTTAAGTCCCCTGTCAAAGTATGAGAGGGCTACAAAACTTGCTTGTCCAGATTTTCTTTAAAGAGCATTTCGTTAACTTACAACTTTACTCTTTTCTTCTACTTCTCCACTCTTGTCTTCTTTAGTCTAAAGGAAATCCTAACTTTATTTTGTAATTCTTTCGGATTTTTTTTTTCTTATAAGAATTACTTACATTACTAATATTATTTAAATCAAATTATTAAAATTGATTGCTTGCTTTTAATTCTTAATAGGCTCACTTTTGCCACTTTTTAAATAAATATAGGGCTATTACTACCGAACACAAAGTACTATATATATATATATATATATATATATATATATATATATATATATATATATATATATATATATATATATATATATATATATATATATATATATATATATATATATATACACATATATATATGAGTGTAATAAATAATAAAATAATGTAATAAAAAAATATTTGGGTGATGCGACATGTAGGTTACATTGATAACGACTTTGTATGGAAAATTATTAGAAGAAATGATTTCACGAACTCATAAGATGCGATTTTAGTTGCATTGTATGTAAATTTCTAGTACTTATTGGTCTTATTCCACTCTGGATGCAGAAAAATTAGTAGAGCTAAACGTTATAACGAATAAGTGATTAGACAGTCTGCTGAAGCAATGTAATCGCACACGGTTGTAAGTTTTGTATTACTGTGTAGTTTTTGAAAATTTCACAATTAATATTTCAAGATGACGGCCAATATGGCTGAAGACAAAACAAATATTCGGTAGTCAACATGACATGTTATACATTGTATTGAAAGACTTGAAGAGAAAGAAAAGGATGTGTAACTATTATTACAAAATTTATATTATTTTTTCAATTTCAATTCTGAGAACTAATGTGGACAAAAACGTAGTTGTTAAAAAAAATTATGCTTATATAGCATTTTAAAGCTTTGTTGTACATTAAGAGAATGTATGTGGTTGTGTGTTGTGAAATAATAGTTCCTGGTAGCCATATTGA
Organism: Gerris lacustris; assembly: GCA_951217055.1. NCBI lineage: Eukaryota > Metazoa > Arthropoda > Insecta > Hemiptera > Gerridae > Gerris > Gerris lacustris. The sequence goes on along the minus strand of OX578283.1, from coordinate 11,424,423 downwards.
AAACAAATATGGTAAATATATATATATATACAGGGTGTCCCAACTTAAGTCTGCCAAAAAGAAGGGGCATATAGGGGACCCTAAAAGGAGTCAAAAATGTTATATTAACCTATGTCCTTTCGGGCTTCGTTTTCTGACTGGCGCCATTTTTAAAAATTTTGGGCTAAGCTTATTTTTTTACACTAAAACAAGTGTATCTCGAGAACAAAGAGGGATAGCTCATCATTTTAGATATCGTTGAAAACCTAAAAACATTTGCTAAAGGAAATGTTTTTTTTTCAATTTTCATTTATTTTTATTCCTTCTAGTTCAAATTTAGCTCAAAATGTCTTTTTTTTAAAAAAATCAAAACATAAAGAAATTTTTGACGGCCCATAGTGCTTAAACTAGTTACATCTTGAATTGTCCAGGCAATGGAAAAACTTCTTTATTTAATAACCTTTTCATGGATACCCATATCATTGTATGTTAAATAGGAACTTTTTTACGTTACAGGCCCATTTATTGAAAAAAACTAATGTAAACATGAGAAAAAATTACTTTTTATTTAATATCTCCTCTTTTGAACGGTATAATCATTTGACTCGACTTAATCATAATCACTTTCAAAGTAAATGTGTGATGAAATAACTATTATTGACTATTTCTAGTAGCCTGGAGTATGACCAAAACAGGGGGGGGGGGGGGGGGCACCTCTCCCTCTTTTAAATGAGTATACAAAATTAAAAATTATGGCTGAAAACTGATTTTTTTTTACTTTAAATCAAATTATAATTATCATTAACTTCGGGAGACATACAGAGAAAGATAGACCCCATCATCGGGACCCCAGCTTGAACCACGGGCCTCCTTTTTTTATTTTATAAAAGAAAAACCAAACATTTTAGCGGAAAATTAAAATAAGGATTAACAAAAGGTAATAATAAGAAACAACATTTACAATAACAACAACATTTAAATACCAACTACTTTGTGATTACGATTAAGTCGAGTCAAATGATTATACCGTTCAAAAGAGGAGAGATTAAAAAAAAAGTAATTTTTTCTCAAATTTATATTCGTTTTTTTTCAACAAATGTGCTTATAGCGTAAAAAAATTCCTATTTAAACATACGGTATAATCATTTGACTCGACTAATCATAATCACTTTCAAAGTAAATTGGTATTTCAAAGTAGTTAGTATTTAAATGTTGTTGTTATTGTTTATGTTCTTTCTTATTATTACATTTTGTTAATCCTTATTTAAATTTTCCGCTAAAATGTTTGCTGTTTCTTTTATAAAATAAAATTGTTTGTTAAAAATGTAGTTATTATTTTTGTACTTAAAAAAATGTAAACCTCCAAACTCTTTATATCTTTATTAAAAAAATAAATAAATAAAATTAAAAGCAGTTTTCAGCTTTAATTTTAGGTTACATGCTTTTGTATACTTATTTAAAAAAGGGAGAGGTCCCCCCCCCCCCCCCCCCCCTGTTTTGGTCATACTCCAGGCTACTAGAAATAGTCAACAATTGTTATTTCATCACACATTTACTTTGAAAGTGATTATGATTAAGTCGAGTCAAATGATTATACCGTTCAAAAGAGGAGATATTAAATAAAAAGTAATTTTTTCTCATGTTTACATTAGTTTTTTTCAATAAATGGGCCTGTAACGTAAAAAAGTTCCTATTTAACATACAATGATATGGGTATCCATGAAAAGGTTATTAAATAAAGAAGTTTTTCCATTGCCTGGACAATTCAAGATGTAACTAGTTTAAGCACTATGGGCCGTCAAAAATTTCTTTATATTTTGATTTTAAAAAAAAAATACATTTTGAGCTAAATTTGAACTAGAAGGAATAAAAATAAATGAAAATTGATAATAACATTTCTTTTAGCAAATGTTTTCAGGTTATCAACGATATCTAAAATGATGAGCTATCCCGCTTTGTTCTCGAGGTACACTTGTTTTAGTGTAAAAAAATAAGCTTAGCCCAAAATTTTTAAAAATGACGCCAGTCAGAAAACGAAGCCCGAAAGGACATAGGTTAATATAACATTTTTGACTCCTTTTAGGGTCCCCTATATGCCCCTTCTTTTTGGCAGACTTAAGTTGGGACACCCTGTATATATATATATATATATATATATATATATATATATATATATATATATATATATATATATATATATATATATATATATATATATATATATATATATATATATATATATATATATATATATATATATATATATATATATATATATATATATAAGCAAAATTCAAATTTTTCCTCGCAAGTTCTATATGCATCTCTAATCCCTAGTATAATCTGTTTGCACTACAAATTACAACAATTCCCGAATAATATGTTTACATTAAAACAGTTTATATTAACGCAGGAATGCACTGCAGGTATTCAATTGTCTTAGTACTCGACCAAAATAAATAATAAAATAAAAGCCACTAGATGTATTGGAAGATAACACAAAGAGACTTACTATTGATTGCAACTCTTTTCTCTAACTGCGCAGTTATTTTTTATCATTGAGCTGTGTATAGAAGAACCAGGAGATCTCAAGACTTTGCTCCCGGATTAGTTTTACATCAATATTTCTTTACTGGAGAGCAGGTTTGATTGTTGAGGTTACAATAAAGACGGAGGCAAGGTAAGAAGCGAACTCCAAGGTTGCCAACTTTCCCGTCCAATATAAGAATGGAAGGTTGGAAAGTATTGTACTATTGCTTTTCATTTCCTTCTCCAGGTTGTCTCCAGCTAGTTGCTATTCGATTCTTTTTTCTTTATCCGCATTTTGATATCCTTCTGCCCCTTTTTTGCTTTCTTTTTCATTATGTTCTTTTTTTCTTGTTCGAAGTTCGGGAGGGAGGTAACAATGCTGTCTTTTTATCCTTTATTTCTGTTCCTTCTCCTTTTTCCTTCTTATCCTTTTTTTTTTGTTCTGCTTTTCATTCTTTTTTCTTTTTGGTTTTTCCCTCGGTTAGAATCAGGTTGGAGTAGTAAAGGGGGGGAGGTCTCGAGGTCCCTGATCGTTATTCCTTGTCAAATTACAAATTGGCCCGGAGGAGAAGGAAGGCTGTTGGAAAGGGTCTTATTTGTGAAACGAAGCAAAAAGGTTGTTTTTTTCTCTCTCTTTCTATCTCTCTCGAGTGGTAGCCCAGGCCCGCCTTATTGGCAGTGTGGTCTGAATGCCTAAGAAGGCGGCAGGCCGCCCCCACGACGTGCATACATCCATCCTTGAGAACCCTGTCTAAATCCTCCCCACCGCCTCACAGACCACTAAACGCTTCGAGAGAGATCTTCTAAGCAGACCATCAAGTTGGAAATCCTCTTCGAATGGACTTTCATATACCCCCCTCTTTCTCTTTTAAAACTAATGCTCTCGGGAGGATGAAGACATTCAACTGGATTCGTGATACCTTTTATATTTTCTTTTGGAAGTATTTTTGTTTATAAAATATAACGTATTTTTATTCACAAGAAAGAAGAGGTTCAAAATAAATTTTTATGCGAAGTATTTCTTTGTTTATATCATAACAATCGAAAGAATTTTTATCTACGACTGATATGAAACATGAACATTGTATCTCTGCTTAGATGCGTAGAAAGTGATTCTTTACGTACTTGTATTCATTGCGCATGCGCGTTTTTATAATTCCTCTTTTTTCCGCCCTAGGGCGGTATAATGACAGGGAATTTCTTTCAGCGAACTGTTACAAATGTACACTACAGGTGAACATATATATTTGGTTTCGAAATTTGTTGAAAATTTACACTGAACACTTAAAACCATTAAAGGAAGATATGTTAGCTATAGTGACTATATTGTGGTAGGTAATTTCAGGCAATATATATATATATATATATTTTTTTTTTTTTTTTTTTTTTTTTTTTTTAAATCAAGATATCACAGAATGACCACATTAAAAAAAATCGAATAATTGTCCAATTACAATATCGATATATTTGAAATCAACTTTATATCTGTTATCTTAAATCAGATATAAAGCACTTTTGATATAAAGTCCTTAGCAAAAAAAAAATTGAATTGCAAGAAAAAATCTTTATGATTTTTAAGTGCAATTATTAATATTCTGCTAACGTTGTATGCTGTTGAAAATAGACTGCCAATTGGTGTGGCTTATAGCTTCCTCGCATCCTGTGACGTACTTTATTGATTGTATGCTTTTACGAGCCATTATTGTCTAATTTGTTTGTTTCCGCCGTTTTTTTAATCTGTCAAAATGGTTTGTTTTTTACATGAATTAAAGTATCAATTTAGCACAAGTTAAAGAGCGCAGACAGTTCAAATTAATCTGGGGCTATCTGTGACTTATTTTCGATAAGCTATAAGAAGTTTCATACAAATCAGATAAGTACTTATGAAGCTCTAGGTGTAAATAAATGTATGTTTGTGGGCATGTGGAAGAGAAACAAATGAGCGCAGAAGGCTGAAACGTATATGGGACCAATAATGGGCTTTCATGATCTTTATTAAAATCGGACGTGTAGTTTTTAAGATATGTTGGTGTTGGTTCGCAAAAATAGAGCGACAGACCGACAAACCGACAGACAGACACGGAACCAAAAATATTCCCTGATGTCTGAAACGGATTTTTGTAATTGGATACCTAAACATTTTTTGTTCTTCAGAAAGATCACGTAGCTTCCGTTACCTTCGGTAAGCTCGGAAGCAAAATGCAAGGGGGGTGATTAAGAAAATTAATTTTAATAATTTCAAGATAAAAAGAACTTTTTATATACTACGTTTTTAAATTTTCTGTTGAATCGTATGTAATGTTGATAATATAATTGTTATTGTTATATAATATATAATGTTAGTGAAAAAAAAAATAGTTCCGAATTTATTTCCTTCGCATAAATGACAACCATCTAGAGAGCTGATCTTAAACCTATAAAAGGACAAATCTTTGTAGAACGGATCTCCCTAACACCATATCTAAACCGAGCAATCGATATATTTGGAATAATATAATCGATATATTTCCTATTTTGCTGTCATTCAATGCTTATCTCTTATTTATTTATAAAAATTACAAATTTAAAACCCGTCAAAATGAAGATTGCGTAAATATGGGACATGGCAAAACAAATAAAATAACTTGAGGATTTTTTCCGAACTAACTTTCCATACAGCAACATTTGCTGAAAACCAATTCTGCTGAAAGATGGCTAAAAATATTAAAATAATGCATTGTCATCGTGTTCTGAGCTATTCTAAAAGTTTCAAATGTCTAGCTATTCGGGAAGTTAGTTAGAAATCGATTGCCAGATTTGTACCGGACAAACAAAGAAACAAACAAACAAACAAACAAACAAACAAGAAAGCAAGCTAATAAAAACGTAGTAAAAAAGGGCTGATAAAGGAAAAAGGTTGGGAACCCCTGGTTTAGACAATCAAAATGGGTGTGACATTCCCCGAAAAACCCCCTTCTTCTCAGAAACAGACTTTCCCATTCTGTCTTATATGATTTTGAAGCGACACAAGTCGCAAGAGAAAAGTTGGTTTCAGAATCATCGCATTATGAACTTAAACACAAATAGTAAAAATTTGGTAGGTACAACATCTTGGGTGGAACTAAGCCAACTCCGCTCAGCTTCCGGTGGTCACTGGCCACCCGGTTTAAGGAGAGGTTCTCCCTAGTCCCCAACTCAAACGTTAACAATGGTATTAATGGGAAGTTGACTATCTTCATATTCATTACCTTAGCATAGACTGTACACTTTCATGACAGAACTATTGAGGAGACTGACTTATGATGATAGTTCTCTCGTTAGAGTACTGTCACCATTTAAATGAGGTTTTATATCATGATGTTACAGTTACCTCGTAGTCTTGAACTCTGACATTTTCCCTAACTACGCTCCGCTACCATTTCTCTTTTTCCCCATAACCGTAAAAATAATTTCCTAACTTTATATTTTTTTTAAATTTAAGAACAATCATTGTTTTAAAAAAATATATCTTTACGAATTTATTATTACCGTATTTTATGAATGTTTAAAAAGTATATAACTTTTATTTTTAACAAAAACTTTGTTGTACTTTATCACGTACAAGAGATATAAGAATAAAATTTTACAATTCAAACTAAGAGAAGACAAGATAAAGTTGGTTATCTTTTTTTTTGAAAGAATTTTTGGAAGAGATAATTTCAAAAGTTTTTTATCTTGTCTTTTTTGTCTAATATTTCTTACATTTTGCTTCCCAGCTTACCAAGGGTAACGGAAGTTATGTGAAAAAATGTTAAGTCTCCGAATTTAAAAATGTCAAGACAGAAATCCGTTTCAGACATCACAGTGACACATTTTTGGTCTCGTATCTGTCTGTTGGTATGTCCTCATTTTTTTCGAAGAAATTTGTATGGTAGGTCATAATTAGCCCATTGTCGGTCCCATATAAGGTTTAACCTTCTGTATCCATTAGTTTCCCTTCCTCATGCCCTAAAACATGCATTTATTTAAACTTATATATCTTTAAAAGTACTCATCTGATTTTAAAAAAAAAATTGGATGTTATATCGAACGCAGCTCACAGATGGTCCCATTTTATTTTTAACTTTGTCTGCTTATTAAATTTTGCTAAATTGGTACTTATATTCTTGTAAAAAAACAAAACAATTTTGACAGATTTAAAATTAAAGGAGGAAAAAAATTAAATTAATTAAAAATAAAAGTTTGTAAAAGAATAACATCATTAAGTACATTATAGAATTCGAGGAAGCTATGTGCCACACTAATTGGTAGGCTATTTTCCGCAGAGTGTGACCAATCCACCTCCACTTTCGCTTGGAGATAATCCGATCAATACTAATTTATAATTATGCGCATATGAAATCCTAGGCATGGATTTTCATTTATTTTACTACGTTTTTATTAGCTTGTTTTCTTTCTTGTTTGTTTGTTTGTCCGGTACAAATCTGGCAATCGATTTCTAACTAACTTCCCGAATAGCTAGACATTTGAAACTTTTAGCAGAACACGCTGACAATGCATTATTTTAATACTTTTAGCCACCTTTCAGCAGAATTTAATTGGTTTTCAGCAAATTTTGCTGTATGGAAAGTTATTTTATTTGTTTTGCCATGTCCCCTATTTACGCAATCTTCATTTTGACGGGTTTCAAATTTGTGATTTTTATAAATAAGAGATAAACATTGAATGACAGCAAAACAGGAAATATATCGATTATATTATTTATCGATTATATTATTTATATTATTTCAAATATATCGATGGCACGGTTTAGATTTGGTGTTGGGGAGATCCGTTGTACAAAGATTTGTCCTTTTATAGGTTTAAGATCTGCTCTCTAGATGGTTGTCATTTATGTGAAGTAAATAAATTCGGAACTATTTTTTTCACTAACATTATATATTATCTAACAATAAAAATTATATTATCAACATTACATACGATTCAACAGAAAATTTAAAAACGTAGTATATAAAAAGTTCGTTTTATCTTGAAATTATTTAATATCTCAAATTATATAATTATGTTTCTCCAAGTAAATTAATTGACAAAAACTAAATAACTCCTGTAAAACCATAATCAAGTTTTGATCGGGTTGTAAAAAAGACACCAAATAAAAATAATATGTATAAAATGTTTACTTAATATAACATGTTATGCTTAACCTGGGCCCTGTAACCTGCTGCTAAGGTTACATTTACACTATTCGGTTCTTACATCCGATTCAATGCGGTATCACACGTAGAGACTGCATACTAATTTAAAGGGATGGGTTAGATTTTCCTAACACAATAGATATCACTCTATTGCAGGTAAGGATATGATGCAACTTACAGACACTAGTACAGTTACTTACACTAACACGCATCGATTCAATTCAGTGCTTGAGGATCTCCTTCAATCTGATTGGTCACAATTTGGTTTCTTAATTATTGTTGAGAAAGTGGGATAAAGGAAGTAAGGGGGCGAACGTCGCGTAAAATTGGATCGTAAAAAATTCTTCCTTCGTAATCTCATACGATGTGGTGTCGGCTTCACGGTTGTATTAAAAGTCGCATAGTTTAAACCTAAACCTCCAACTGAAGTGGAGATTATGGTATTAAGAGTGGAGATTGTCGTGTAAAATTAGATCGTGTAAACGTTTCCTACGTTATTTTAAGCGATGTGATATCACATCTCAATTACATCAGATTGCTCTAGAATTTTATTTAAGAAAAGAAATCTAAATAGAGGAAGTCGTGTAACGGCGAGATATTGCATTACGTTTAATAAACAGGATATTTTAAAACCCGGCTTAAAATTTAATACATTTAAGAATACACTAGATTCATCTCATAAACTAAAATATTTATTAATTAATGGGGCCAATAAATCAAATTGATTGAGCCTAGTAGACTGACATGATGTCAGTCTACTAGGCTGCGTCTCATGTCCGGGACATGAGTTTTTTTTTTTAGATTTTAGTAATCCATTATTTTTCAGGCATCGAGAGTTTTGGCTGCTACATCAGATTCTGTCATCCATTTGCTCTAGAAACGTCCAAAAAATGGGTAAAAATGCAATAAAATGTTCAAATACGGACCATTTGACAAGGGTTTTATTTCAAAAGTGACGATAACCTACAGCGGCTAGTCAGGTGGCTGCATTCTAGCTAAATCATTCTTATGTTCTCAGAGGAAGGAAGGGGTAGAGGGAACAATGGTATAGAAACTGGGTCTCAAAAAGTGGTTCATTATGCTCCCCCCATATACTAGCACTCCAAGCGGCAGTTTGGTGAAACAGTATCGATATCTCGATAAATACTCGAAATTTATCTAATATCAGCTGATAAGGATTTCATAAATATGTACATAAATGTTTGTTGTTAACCTTATTAATTATCTAAAGGCAGTAACGTCGATAATAAACGTATAACAGTTCCTAAATAGCCAATAGCAATCTTTGAGAGGTGTATCAAATAAATGCTACTGATAAGGATTTGTTGACAACCGTCTGTGGAGACAGAAAGACAAGGAATAGACCAATAAGACAAGGACCAGTGACCACGTGATCACTTTAGTTCGGATTGAGCTCGCTTGGAAGAGCTAGTATATGGGGGGAGCATAATGAACCACTTTTGAAATCGCATTGCTCCCTCTACCCTTCCTCTGAGCTTATGTTGCTAAAATCCAATATGCAGTTATGTCTTCGAAAGCGGACAACTTAACATTCAAGATGGCGTCGTTTTGGTTCAAAACTCTGATTTTTGTTTTAAAAGAGGACAACTCATCTAGAATTTAATTTTTACGAACATTTAAATAGTTTTAATTCTACTAAGGAGCACAAAACAATTTCACAGCTATCCCACCAGAGAGCACCAGTAGAATTTGAGCTACAGTTTTTCAGCCGTCCGATAAAATTTTGAAAAGTGGTTATGTCCGTCTTTGATCCGTCTTGATTTAAAGTCCGTCTTTGATTTAAAGTTCCTTATTAATATTTTTGTTGCTGAAGACTTAGATTAAGATGTGATTCTAAAAGTCTGTACAGACTATAGACGAATGACAGACATATTTTAAAAACTATAACTTGTTTGGACTTGGGGTAGCGCCAGCTTTACACATTTCGCTGCTGCAGGCAAGATATTTTTTTCGTCCGCCCAACGTAACGTAGGAAGTGATTTTTAACCTGGCTTAAGTTGGTACACACTATTACCATTATAAGATAACTATTGTCTTCTTTATTATCATCTATGTCGATATGTTTAGTCCTTTATCTCATCCTTACGCCACTGCACTGGGCCACCCTAATTTTAAATAAAGAAACTTTTTTAATTGAGATATAGATCGACTACTTCATGACTCGAGTCTAGATTTAATATGAATTAATAAACACATCATCACATTTCGATGGTTTAGAAGTGATACCTCTTAACTACCAAAATTATGATTTTGAGATTTTCATTATATTGGCCTTGGGAGGCTTGTCTGCAAGTACAAGCGAGATCTCGTAAGAGAAAAAAAAATCCTTCACATATGGACATCTCTTATCAGATTCGCAAACTATTTGTTATGTGACAGCTTGTGTTTCGTTTGTGTTTCTAGTGTATGTGTTTTGGTGAAGGTTAGTTGTGATACCTCATAACTGAGCTGCTAGTTAGTAAGTGACACCTCGCATATGTTCACTTTATGAAAGAAGTGACTTTGTGAGAGCTCGAAACTACATTATTTTATGAACTGTTATAATTTGACAATTACCAATGTTTCAGAAGGGTTACATGTTGTACAAATTTATAAAATACTTTAACCCTGCCTTACTAACACTGTCTAATAGTCCATTATTTCTAACACAACGCCTCTCAAACGTAAATTAAAATTAGACCAACTTATACACGTTTAAGATTTAAATGCTGATAAAATCATGAACTTAAAACATTTCATTGTCTAATAAAATGGTTAAAAAGTCCTCGTTAGGGAGAAAATTATTGCCAAACTGACCCTTTAACCAGAAAAGAGCAGGTCAAAATATACATTTTACATTTTTCCTCACTAGCACCTGCTGCATTTAAATCTGAAATTATATTATGATAATCTAATGAATAGATATAAAAATAAATTACACATTTTTATAAATATGGCAATATAATATAAAAATCAAATTTTAGGAACATTAAAAAATGCCAAGTAAAGGCAACAAGTTCGATTAGGTTAGGCTCGATAGGGTCCCCGAGACACAGTATACTAAAAGAAGTGGTCAATTACTAATATATATAAACACAGCAAAGACCCGACTTTGATGCAATCTGAAGGTTAATTTCACAGAGAAAGCATACCTAGAAGGACTAATGGCTGGCACGCTTGCGCACCGAGAGATATCATCTTAAGTCAGTCTGTACGTCTCAGAGACGTATTGTTAGAAGTGCAGGGTTAAAAAAACTTGATTAGTTAAAATAAATAAATTTTTTAAAATGTTTTTTTGTCCCTTCAGAATATTTAAAATGTTTCTGACAATATTCTGAGAGTACAGCGTCTGCCACCCCCACAGTTTTGCCGCCAAGGGCAACAGCCTGCTTCACCAGTGAGAAGCACCGCCACTGATTCAGGGGACCTTAAAATGCGTAAATCATCATATAATTTAACACGCAAATAACCACAATAATATTCTATATATATTATTTAAGATATACAGTAAAACCTGCTAAAGTGACCACCCGTGTATATTGACCACCTGGTCAATGTGACCACTTTTTCATGGTCCCTTCAGAAATTCAATACTTTCCTGTACATTTTCTTCTGCTTATTGTGACCATCTGCCTATATTGACCAGTGACCACCATCTTCCGGTCCCTTGAAGTAAATTTATTTCGGTTAAAGTGACCAAAGTAAAATAAAATAAAAATAAACATTAGTGAGAATACCTATTAGAATTTTGTAACATTCAGTTTTTAATTTACTTTCTTAGAACTAATATAGTACTTGTTATTGCAATATCAATAAAATCTTCTTTACTTTTTGTTTTTTTATAGGAATTATTAGAAGGATTTATATCAAGGAAATCAGTAAAATGAAATAATTCTTGCTGGTTCTAAGAGTTAACTATATAGAGTACATCATTTCTCTGTATTTTTTTTTTTTTTTTTTTTCACTTCTTCCTCATTTCTTTGGAATATCTCCTCTTCTGTTTTTATTTTATTTCTAGCTCAGTTCTTAGTATGATTTAGAAAGTAAACAGTTAAAAGGAGTCATTTTTTTTTTTCATGTGCATTGTGTATTTTGCACTGAAATGACCTTAAAAATATGTTTAGATTTTACTAATAAACAGTAATCAGTACAATACATGTTTTTTTTTTTTAACTTTTTAAAGATAAATGTCTCACCTCCTTTTTTGCATAAATTGTAAATAAATAGCTAATCATATTTCAGAAAATATGATCTAATCATATTTGCTTTGGCTATTAAAAAGTTAATTTTACGTGGAGAGACTATTTTATTTTTCATATTTCAGAAAGGTTTAATTTTACTAAAAAAAAGATTGTGTGACTATTCCAATTTACTATTCAAAAAATGTTCCTTTTCACCCTTTATATGTACATTATAAAAAATCAAGAATGAGCAATTTTTCTGTACTCATTTTGGGTATGTTGACCACCTGCCTAAGGTGACCAGTTTTGGTCGGTCCCTTCGGTGGTCACTATATCCAGGTTTTACTGTACTACGTATAAGGGAAAGTAAAATAAATTTAAATCTTTTAAACCAAACAGTTCCTGTTCAATGATCCGAATGATATGACTGAATCGAGTTTCTTTCTGTCTAGGCATTTTTAAATTCGGAGGCGTTAAACAATTTAGGTTTCTAGAATGATTACAATTCTTTCGTTACTTCCGGTAAGCTCGTAAGCAATATTGGTATAAATAAATTAAATAAAATTTATAGGAGGTCCGATTTAAAAGCAGGACTTAATTCAAATCAAAGAGGCTTCCTGTGCCGGGAACTTTATTTTTTGGGCATCAACCTGAGTCTATTAGACTTTTAAATATGCCCTTCTCTCGGTTGGGGTTAGAAGGGTCAGAACGCAGAACCACACGCAGCTTTCCTTTTTAAATAGGAATATGTATGAATTTGGGCTGAAATTTTCCATTTTCCAACATCACACTCAGCTTTAGGTTTTCAGAGTAGAGGTAAAAAGGGAGGTTTGGGGAAATACCCTACTTCATATCTAACCCCTCGGTATTTCCCTACTTTCTGAAAGTAATAATTATTCTTTAAGAGGTAGACAGGGTAGTAAACAAATATGCGCATTACCAATTTTCCCTTCTTTATGTTAATTTTCCATTAATTTTATTTTATTTTGTTATTTTTTTTGTTTAGTTTCTCAGTTAAAACACGTATTTCTTTTTGCTGCCTGTATTTACATGTACATTAAAGAAAATTAAAAATGATTTATCCCTCTCTCTTGTTCTCATTTTTCTAATATATATATATATATATATATATATATATATATATATATATATATATATATATATATATATATATATATATATATATATATATTATATATACACGTGTGTAACTACGAGAATGAAAATTTATTAATTAAAACAGAAGTTGAGTAAGGAAAATGGTGTAATATTATAACATGTACGTAATTAGACATGCATGGAAAAATGTTTTCCTCTCTCAGTATTTTCTTTTTCTTTTGTGAAATCCGATAATTTAGTGGTTTTAAACTAAACTTCGTTAAAAATTTCCTGTTTCCTTTCTCAAACTTTTTTTTTTACTTTTATAATGTTATTTTTTTTTAATTATTTAATTATCACTTTTAGTGACGCGAAACAAAAAATTATATTCAGGATGTTAAAGCTGTTGAACATTTCGTCGTATAGGTTCAATTCAAGGGATGAATTATTCACTGCTAAAATAAAAATACCAAATGTACATAGAATGAACAAGTATTCACTGCTGAAGAATGAAACGACAGTGGAATTGATTCCTTTTGTAAATAGCAATATATTATTGATAAATTTAATCAGTAACAGTTAATAATATTAATTAATAATGTGGTAATTAATATTAATGTATAGGTATTTTGATAATTAATAGTAATTGCTATTAATACTATAATTGTAATTGTGATAAGTAATGATATTTATTGTTATTATAACTATTAATAGTATTGATTAAAATTGTTATAATTAATAGTATAATAATTGTAATTGTATCTATTAATAAATTATATTGTGTATATTAATAAATTGTTATTGTGAGATAATTAATTGTTATTGTACTAATAATATTAATTGCTATTGTTATAACTAGTATCATTAATTGTTTTATAATTCTAGATATAGATATGCGAACTTGGAATAAATCAGACCAGGAATCACTGCTTAATTGAGTATATAAATTCATGATACAGAGTAGATATTGAATGGGTCATATTCATTCAATAGAAATTTGAGTCTCATGACTTTATTTCTGTGAATGTGATTTTCGTGATACACCAAAAAATCAAGAGGAAAATCAAGAGAAAATCAAGTACCTGGATTTCCCGGAGGTTCCTTCAGTCGGGTTAATCCTGTGTTTGGATGATGCAATCAGGCAGGTGTTGCCTTCGTCGGTGTACCTTCGTCTGACGTGTAATGATTGAGTTTGGAAGTAACTGGGTCGCCATCTCTTGCGTTCTTCTTGGCACAGGTACTAATAAGAGGTTTCCAGGTCCGGAAATGGGTGAAATCGTGCTCTCTGCTGTTTTTGAAGTTCTCTGGTTATTTCACGATATCAATAGCCTTCATTACCACCTTGATGTGATACCTGTTGACAGATGCGAGAACACCAATATTTTCAAACTTGTGGAGATGACCGTTTTCTTCAGCATGCTAAGCTATTGCTGATCTGTGACCATTGTTTTTTCAGTATAAATATACCGTTCTTCTTTCCAGTCATCAGTGTATCTTGCTGTTGCTTTGAATTAACATAATGATCATCAAAACCCCTGAAAATTCTTCCAATAGTGGAATAGAAACATCGGACGTTATTTATTATGAGTCAACCCGTCTAAGCACAAAGTTGATACTGAGGATTTAATAAAAAACAAAGAATAATAAAGAAATAAAGTGATGTAAAAATAGATATGTCCTTTCAGCAGAAGCAGCCACAAAGAGTATGTAGGCAATTTAAATATAAGCCTGCGAATCTACCAAATCTATTACTTCTATATAGATAAGCATATTGTCTGATGTTGATGACATTTCTCTCAGACCTTTTAAATCCGAACATCTCTGACAAGTTCGTTATCTTACGCTTAACCAGCGTAATCGGTCCAGCCATTTCAAGATGGCGGCCATTTAAAAGATTGTTTTAGCTATAACTTTTAAACCGATTATTATAATGATGTGAAACCAAAGCCGTTTAATGCATTTATATTGTTCAAACGCAATGAAACTTCTACAATCTCTAACTCATAGTGGCTCTAAGTCAAATTATGTAAAAAAAAAAAAAAAAGAAGATATTCCATCAACTTAGAGAAGGCGTGACATGTCTGTGAGCTAAAGCAGTGGCGCGAAAATATGTAAATTTACTTTTAATTTGTTTTAGTATTATTCACTGGAAGTATAAAAATATGTTTTGAAACTAATAGTGTTATTGTATGTAGTTTAATTTAATTCATAATACATACGTAACTGTGAATCCTCTTTTCCCATAAATTTAATGACTTAACATTCACTGCGTATTTTTGGGACGAACCATTGTGAATATTAAGGATCTTCGTGTATTGTTAGATCAGTATTTAAATGGACTAATCATTAGAATTTTTTAATCAAAATTGTATGACCTTTAGTTAATAAAGGTTTGTCGGAGAGGCACCTAAGACCACACATGAATTCTATAAATAACAGAGACCATTGAAACATATAGAGCAATATCAGATTGGGGTTGCAGTATTGTTTTGGTTATAAGTTTGTTAAAGAGGTACTCAAGAACACAGATTTAAACATGGATTTTGTAAATTAAGTAGTGAAATTTGGATTAAGAAAAAGAGCCAGGCACTCTTTTTTATCCACAACATCTCGAGGGTTGCAAAATATTAATGGATGTTCTTTAGAGAAAATTGGGTTAGTAGGGAATAGTCATTATAAATATCGCTTAATCCCTTTCTCTCAATCATTCCCCCTGAGAATTTTGTGATAACGAGAAGTAAAACTATTTAAATCAAATCTCGAAACCGATATTAATTATACTGAAGATATATCTGCGTGGTAAAGTTAGCTCTTCGGGTTTTCTGGCCCCTTTAGTTGGTGAGTTTATACGTCGGTGAGGTCAGATCCAAAGGGGATGTACTCGTATACCACTTAGTGATAAGTCTAACTTGCAAACCAATATTAGCCGAGTCTGGGAGAAGTTGGGGGTGAGAGGGTCTCCAGTCTCCAGTCTCCACCCCTGAGGAGTGATTTAGGAGGCCATTGTGTATAAAGTGGTTAGTCTTGTGGGTGTACACTCTTGGGGAACCCCACCCCCCTCAAAAACTTGCTTCAACTCCGGACTACTCTTCCAAGCACCCCCCTCTACAACCGCCCTCGAGCCCCACATTTCTTAATCATTTACGGAAGCCCCAAAGTTGAAACTCTCCCGATCTGTATTCTCTTTTGGCAAAGAAGAATTGATGGAGTAAGGAGATAATACATCTGAAACTCCACCAAGCAAAGCTTTATCCAACCGCTTCCTTTCCTCTTCAACTTAGCTTGATCCTTCAACTCCTGTCGTCAAGAAGAATGGAAACAATGTCACAAGTTCATTTAGCTGTCTCATAAATTCAACATCGTAAAATCACCTCCTTCCTCCACAGAGCATTTAAAATCTAATTTTCAACAAGTACGCTTTTCATTTTTGCTTCCAAGTTTACCGAGGGTAACAAAAGCATTAAAATAATTCTGAAGAACGATTTTTATTTTCTCATTTGAAGCATACAGGGTGTCTCAAAAAGACCAGATCCCCTAGATAAGTTGGCAGAATCATGATTTAGTAAAAAAGTTGTCAGAATTAAGAAGGTGGACTTGGAATTGATCTTGAATTATCTTCTACATTCACACCTGATAAGAATGAGAATTGTTTCTTTTGTTTTCCTAATTTAGTCAATATCAATCTTTTTTGGTAAAGGGTTGGGGTCAACCCCTTTAATAAACTTTTTGTTTAAGTTTGTGAGGATTTCCGCAATGCTAACCCCTCGTGGGCTCAGTAGCTCGGATAGGAAAGTGTGGGCTGACCTATCAATGAAGTTAAGCAGCATCGGGCGAGGTCAACATTTGTATGGGTGCCCGCTTCTCTGGGTTCTATCCCTGACTGTGCACCTACCCCCTCCCACCCCCACTCAGTGTTCACCCACCTGCGCTAAATAAATGGGTAGCTGCTATTGTGAAGTGATGACTAACTGGTTGTGTCTGTCAATTATAAGATTTATACAGCTGATAGAGTGACACACTAACCCCATGCCAACCATTACATCATATGATTTATACAGCTGATAGAGCGACACACAAACCCCATGCCAACCATTACATCATATGATTTATACAGCTGATAGAGCGACACACTAACCCCATACCAACTATTACATCATATGATTTATACAGCTGATAGAGCGATACACTAACCCCATACCAACCATTACATCATATGATTTATACAGCTGATAGAGCGACACACTAACCCCATGCCAACCATTACATATATGGTTGAAGAAGCTGTTTGGCAGACCTAGCCACACCACGGGGTGTTGCACCTCTAAGTTAGTTAGTGAACCTCTCGTGAATGACGAGAAATTACTGTACTTTGAGCATCATATATTTATTGGATTGAATTAATATAATAATTATCATTTATATATAATCGAGTAGTGGCCCGATGGCGACAACTCAACTCGAAACGATTTGTTATTTCTAAGCTAAGGCAACCACATTTATTCCAATAAAAATAAAAGTTTGTTTTGATTTGTTGGTCTTGAAATAGATATAATTACTTATAATAATAATAATAATATTTATTCCACCAAAAGTTTTAGAACAAAAATCTTATCTAAATAAATATATATCTAAATTAATTTACTTAATTTTACTTTTTTTTCTAAGTACAAATTTAAGCCTGTTGCCAAAGGCTTAATTGTTAAAACAAGTGCATATTTATAAACAGGTAAGTTCAGATCTACTATGATATAAAGAAAAAAAAAAAATTGCTGGTGTTAAATCCATATTTCAGAGTCTTCACTCAGTTTTAAACTTTTTAAAATAAATCCTGCTGAGTAAGCACTTAAGTCTTAATTTTTTTTTTCTAACTAAGTTTGTTGCTTTAAAAGAATAATAAATAGTGAGAGAAAAAAAAGTGTGATATTGTGAGACTTGACAAGATGAGTAGACAGAGAAATACTTGAGCTTAGCTAAGTACTTAGCATACTTTAAACTCTTTAATTCCACCTTATAAATAACTTTGTTTCTAAATACCAACAAAATTCCCTTTTAAGGTTTCAGTGATAAATTAGTCGTAACTCTTTTAAGAAACTCAAGCTATAACAGGTACGTTGAATGAGTCTAAAAGGTTACACCAATTAAAACTGGAAACCTTTATAAATGTAGAGCCCGGAAACCTCCCCTACATCATGTGGGGGTAGAGCTGTTTTTTTGTTGTTCTTTTAGGGTAAACCCTACCCTCTTTACCCTCTTCTATTACTACCCTTAATTTTTCAAAAGGTCGGAAGAAAAAGGAGATGAGAGAATAATTGAGTCGTAATGCACAATATAATGACATCTGTCTCCAAAAAATGACATTTATATATAAAAAAAAAAAAATAAACCGCTGTATGTTTTGGTAGCTTAACGAGATAATGAAGTTACGTCGTATTTTGTATGAATGTATATACTTTCACCTTTAACCTTATTCTTTTTTTTGTCTTAGAAACTAGATTTATTTTGGGAAATAAATCTAATAATTTGTATATGGTTAAATTGGGATTTACATGGGCTTTAATTTAAGATATGAAAATCGTTGGAAGGGCGTTTATGAAATTATTTTTAGGTTTTGAGAGTCACCGCCTCAAGCAGAAGTGGACTTTAAAATCTGTTATAGTTAATCATCCTGGTTTAACAGAAGGTGTCCTACCATGTTGGACTAATTTAGTCCGCGGCGGACTGATAAACAGCTGTATTGTCATGCGCCATGAGCCAGATGAACAATTATAAAATAAATAAGATAATAAACAGGTCAAGTGTGTGCTAGTCAGCACACAGCGAGGGTCCGTAGGCCACACTATATAGTGTTTAACTGTAAAGTGTATAAACAGTGTTTTTTTAAAATGCTAAAAAGCTTACTTTGAACCATTTTAAGGGTCTGATATTCTCAAAACACACTCTGATAAAGTATTTTTTTGCCACTGAACCGGACTACAACCATATAAATACATCGAAAAGACCATAATTATAAAAAAAAAATTATTTTGTCAATAAAAAATAAAATAATATTTTTTATCTACGATTGATACGAAATATAAACATTAAATCTTTGTTTAGATGCGTAGAAAGTGATTATTTACGAACTTGTATTCATTGCGCATGCGCGTCTCATAGTTCTGAATAATTCCTCTTCTTTACCACACTAGTGCGGTAAAGAAGAGGAATTCTTCAGCTTTACGCAGGATTAGTGACTTTGTTTACATTTAACAAAACTAATTCGGTGTTCTTTTATTAAAGTAACTGTTTATATCGAGTTTTTAGTGAAAAACAATGAGTGAATCAAGTGACTTTGACGAAAATGTGGAGAATAATAATCCTCCAGAAATAATTAATTCGGCAAAAAATACAACTAATGAATTAATGCCATCTTTATCAAGAGAGAGATACGAACTTACATACAGCAAGTTTATTTGTTTCTGTATTTATTATTTAAATCTAACAATCGTTGAGAAAGTACGGTACGCAACTCGTGCGAAAACGGCATTTTGCATTGCTCGTGTGGTTTTACCACCCTCGCTATCGCTCGGGTGCAAACTCCACACTCGCATGCAAAATGCTACTTTCCGCACTCGACACGTAATGTACTATTTCGAAATTTCCAAAAAGTGGTATCTTTACTTTAGGTCGAAGAATGTTCAGGAATGTTTTCAGATTTTTTGCACTTCACATAAGCGAGATAGAGGGGGGGGGGACACGTTTCAAACCCGCTTCAAACTCGCCTACGCTCGCCCTATCAATGTTATAACCAAAGAATTGTATATTTTTGTAATCAGCTCGACGTACCCTTTCATATGATACCCCTCACGGTGTCGAAAAAAAAAAAAAAAAAAAAAAATGTAAACCCTTAAGTTTATTTACCCAAATTTTTTTGAAAAATATTTTTTTAAGTCGCTATATTTTTAAAATATGTGGGCAGGTATAAGACACATTTCAAAGTGATCGGACGAAAGGTGTAGCCGTGAGAGCACGCGAGAGGACGGACGGACAGACACACGCAGGAAAATATAAGGGTCCTTGGTTTTGCCTACGGACCCTAAAAATTAGTCCGAGACAACTCAGACCAACTATCTCAAATACGAGTTCAGAATTGCTTGACCCAGTGTTTTCCATTAATTAGTTTTCTTGTTCTCGTATGTACATTTAATTATAATTGAACATTTCATGAAAATGAATCATAAAAATAACTTCCCCTAGGTGGGAATCGAACCCGGGCTCTTTCCGTCTACGTATAAAGCTATTTTCTCAGGAACTAGATTTTTCCCGGGAAAACAGCTTACATCAATAGATCGTATTTAAATGGACTACATTTTAGAATTTTTTAATCAAAATCATTGGAGCTGTTTTCGAGAAATTTTTTTTATCGTTTTTATCACCCCCCGAATTCGGAGTTAAAATTAATTTCTTGATTTCGCCTCGGCGTATAATTTTTGTATGTGTACCAAATTTCGTCAATATCAGCCCAATTGTTTAGGCTCCACGCGTCTGCACAGACGACAGACGACAGACGGACATTAAAAAAAACAACACTTTTTTGGACTCAGGGGACCTCATAACATGTAAATTCATCAAAATTGAATTTTCGCGCCATCACAATACTTTCTCTCTATGCGAGAAAGTAAAATTTGGTAGTCTATACCAACTTTTTCATTAAATTTGAAGAGTTGTTGCACTTCCTGTTTTTACATTTAAATGTCATTCTGAATACACAGTACAATGAAAATAAATGTCTTTTATTTTCATAACCTCCCTCATAAATAACCACTTTCGAATTCTCAAAGTGTTTACATAATAATAGTATAGACATAACTATATTAACACATTGGGTTATTTAATCTAAATATTTCTAATGTACATATTTAGTTAGAAATAATGTTTACATGACGGAATTACATCAATATATTCAAACTTAGCAGTATAAATTATGTATATTTAATTGTTCTTCAATTAAATATTGACTAATTGTTCTTGTCGACATATATAATAAATAAGTTAATCTGTGAGGCAAATATTCCTTATGAACACATTTTCTCCTATTTGACTAATAAATACGAAACGGTATAAAGACAAATTATCTAGATTATAGATAATTTGTCGAAATTATCTATAATCTAGATTATTTCCCTGAAATTAGAACTTCAACTTTAAGGAAATAAGTTTTCTTTGTAGTTTTGTTAATTTGTTAATATATTAGTCTTCAAAATAACATTAGATATATTATGTACATATACTTAAATTTACATACATATGTTATTTTTAACTTTATTTAACCCTGTTATTTTATTTGATAAAAATAAAAAATAAATCTTATAGCTATGTAAGTCTAGGGTTTCAATAGACTTAGGCTAATAATTCAGTTAGGGACATCTAACCACATAAGCCTCGAGACCCTCACACTATCTCTGGGAAACTTAGGGATAATTAATAAATCAACCACTACCACTCTGTGACATCTCTCACAAATGAAAGTATTTATTCATTTATTTATGAATACAAATATTAATAGTCTCAGGAGGTGAGAACAACTATTATATCAAGGTACAAATTAATAATAGAAGTTATAAGACAAAGTGAGACAGCTTACAAGGTGAGACAGCTGACAAAGTGAGACAGCTTACAAGGTGAGACAGCTGACAAAGTGAGACAGCTGACAAAGTGAGACAGCTTACAAGGTGAGACAGCTGACAAAGTGAGACAGCTGACAAAGTGAGACAGATGACAAAGTGAGACAGCTTACAAGGTGAGACAGCTTACAAGGTGAGACAGCTGACAAAGTGAGACAGCTGACAAAGTGAGACAGCTGACAAAGTGAGACAGCTGACAAAGTGAGACAGCTGACAAAGTGAGACAGCTGACAAAGTGAGACAGATTACAAGGTGAGACAGCTGACAAAGTGAAACAGCTGACAAAGTGAGACAGCTGACAAAGTGAGACAGCTTGCAAGGTGACACTAGTGTAGGGAAACAAACCCCTGATGAGGGAAAGATTAAATCTTCCCTGCTGAAGAGTCCGGATCAAAGACGTGATCAATAGTGAGCCATATAATTCAGAGCGTCACGGCGAGGAATCGAACCCCATCTCGTACCACTCAAGATTCAGTGATGGTCGCGCAGACGTGGTAACTAATTTAACCCGCACGGCCACGCTGGCTCTTAAATTTCGTCAAAATCAACCCAGTAAATTATGATCCACGCGTCTGCACAGACAACAGACAGACATTTTTTAAAAATAACTTTTTTGGACTCAAAACTTGTAAATCCATCAAAATCTCAAAACCGAATTGTCGCACCATCGCAATACTTTCTCTTTATATGGGAAAGTAAAAATTTATAATTGGTCAAAAGTTGGTACTTGTAATGTGAATATAAAGTAGGGAAGTAATAATAGAACATTGTTTTATTACTAGATGAATAGAAACTATTGAAAGCTAGAGTCGATAGAAGCTCTAAATACGATATACATAATAGGCTCAAACTGGCTCATCTAGTCTCTGATGAATCCCTATTAGCTTTAAAGCGCATTGCCAACAAGCCGCTAAATGCTGCAGTTAAAATAATGAAGATATTGTAGCTTGTAAATTTCCCCATTATTATTTATAAGGTGTCAAATACTATTTAGCTTTTAGCATAATTTTGAATAGAGCTATTACTGATCCATTATTATACAAATCCAATTTAGACTACTAAACTTCTACCATGTGTCAAAATAAGTAATGAGGAAACATTGTATTGTATACATGAAATAATCTAAATAGGGTGTTCCAGCTTAGCAGGGACATAGAGCAGGGTGTGACTAACTCTATATCACATTTGCTACAAAAAATGTTATATTAAGGCTTAATTCACACACGATTGGCGTATGGCACTGGCGTAGTAGTAGCGTGGCCCTGGTTTGTGCCACCTCTATGTTACCTTATGTCCCAATCTACACTAGCATGGCGTGGCAGAGGGTGGCAAATGGCGCCTCCACCACGCCACTCCTGGCCTATCGAAGTGGCGCGCCACTTGTGAACAATTCATTTCTTTCTCTGGTCTTCCTTTGTCTTCTCTCTTTGTGTTTTTCTGTTTTTAAGATAGATAATGAAATAAGATAAAGATGCTATAATCTTGTAATAGCATTCTTTGTGCGCATCTACCATTGGGATCACAAGCCCATTGAAGTGGATGCACCTCACTTGGCAGACGCAAACCCAGGTGCTGGGAAAATAAATTAAATAAGAATAAAAGAACAAAATAATCTATGATTTCTAATATTTTAATGAACATAAAATTATAAACTTGTAGCAATAGTTATAAGTTAAAAGATAAATGATTAATAAATAATGTGATTCGAATGACTTTATAATATTAAATTTACGATTAAACATAAATTATAATAATAATTTAAAATTTAAAATTAATTAAATTATAAATAGAAAAGAATGAAATCATCAAAGACGAGCTTGTTATCGTGAATAAAATATGTAAGATATTGAAATTAAATATTGAATCTAGGTAATTATTAATAGTTGGACTCAGCTGGGTTGTAGGATAAAGATGATGTGAGTTATATGTACGAGTTTAGATGAGATGAGATCCAAGGAAGAATGATCAGCAAGTGTTGACAGTAATGTAGTCTCAGAAGTCTGCAATGGACATCTAAGTCAATATAGTATTCGACAAGATGGCTACGCTATGCCGTAGATGTCTGCAGTGGACATCTTAAGCGGCCGCTCACCGTGAGTCGTGAGTGAAGGGTTAGACGTTAGGAAGTCGAACTGTACTGCGTGGGAGCGCAACCCTTACTGACGGACCTTCTGATAGGAAGTAGGTTCGATTGTAAGGAACACCTGACTGTCCCAATAGGTCACTAGTCTATACGTCCTCGAGTCGCGGGGGAGGTTTTTTCTATTAGAGAATTAGCTCGTCATTCTAACTACTACAACTATGTATTTGCAAATAAAATAAACATACTTTCTTAAAGAATAAATTAAAGACTTAAGAACTAAACATTCTTGAGACATCCGCTAATAATTTTTTAAACAATCTGGGTACTCGTTTAGTTCCTTTTGAACACTCCGCCAGTTTTCTATTTCTCTAACCACACAGGATTCACTCACACAAAACTTCCTTCTTGAAATTTGGATATTGATATTAATAATAATATTCAGCAAATCATGCTCGTCACCATCTGAGGAAGAAGACATTGTCCTGGACAACATTTAGCAGTGAACTAAGCCACTTGAACGCCATACATGTGTGGATAAAACGCACCACGACCGATCCTCACCAGTCTTACGGCAGTGCCATACACCACTCGTGTGTGAATTGGGCCTTACACGCTACGATTAAAGCTACAATTACCTTCTGGCAACTCAGACGAGCAGTGGGGAAGACATGGGGGCTTTCCCCAAAGATTCTCAAATGGCTTTACACAGCGGTTATCAGGCCCAGAATTCACTACGGAGCCATTATTTGGTGGCCTACTGGATTCTAATTAAATTAATGTATATAGAATGCGCAAAAATTATTAGTGCACTAGAGCAACACACTCCTAAACATGGTTTTAAGAAAATATAGGAATTCGCAAAAACACCGCTAATATTAATTCAAAGAAAATTTGCCGGTCGGATCTTAATCTTTATTTCTATGATTTTTGTTTTTTTCGTTTCAGAGAAATTATTTTCGTTCTATTTTATTGCTTTTATAATAGTCCAGGAGATAGCGTGCAAAAAAGTGTCTGACTAACATCAAGCTAGAATTTTGAATACAAGTCAATCTTTTAGCGCCTTTTAAGAATATGTGGTCGGCTAAGTTCGTTTGCGGGACATAGATTGGCAATAGGCGTTTGAAAAAAACAAACCGGTAGAGAGCGGCCATGTCTCACCAATTATGGTGGACAATGTGATTTTCATGATCCTTAGTACAGAGTTAGTTAGTAGACCGAAAATCAAGTTGATGTTAGTTTGTCCCTTGACAGGTGACCACGTCGATTTTATTAATATTTGAATAACTAACCTATCAAGAAGTGATAATATAACATCGACTTGATTTTTGGTCTACTAACTAATTCTGTACTCAGGATCATGAAAATCATTCTGTCCACCATCATTGGCGGGACATGGCCGCTCTACACCATTTTGTATTTTTGAAATGCGTATTGCCAAGCTATGTCCCTCAGACGAATCTAGCCGACCACATATAAGTAAACTTCGCTAAAAGATTAACTTGTGTACAAAATTTTAGCTTGATGTTAGTCACACACTCTTTTGCACGCTATCTCCTGGACTAGAAAGAGAACTCGTGGGGGACATAAAAAATATTTAAATGTTTGTTATATAGATATTTTGCTTGTACAAAAGTTCGTTATTAGGAAGCCCGACTTTATATATATATATAGAATATAGATATATAAATATATATATATATATATATATATATATATATATATATATATATATATATATATATATATATATATTAACAATGTAATACCGAGTTTTTGCATACTGCAATAAGGTACACAATTTGGTTCACTATCACAAATTGTGTGTATATATATACATATATATATATATATATATATATATATATATATATATATATATATATATATATATATATATATATATATATATATAATATATAAATATATATGTGCGTCTGTGGGTGAGAATATAAAGAAAAGTAAAAGGGTTTTTTTTAATTTTTCAATCTAGAGCGTTGTATCAGTTGGTAGTTAATATAGATAGTAGTGGGGTTTCCTTCAAAGTGCTGGGTTAGGGTCAAGAAATAAAAACGATTGAGGCTTTTTTTCCTTAAGGCTCAGGTTATAAGGTTTTTTGTTTTTTTTAAAAGCTTTTCTCTGACCCTTTTGTCCATTATTCATGGATCTTTCAAACTATAGCAAAGGTTATTTCTCTATAGTGAAGTCATGAAGTCTTAAAGTGTTCACGAAGCACCATCTCTTGCTGGAAATAAAAACATTACAACAAAGTACCTTTAGTATGGTGAGGTTTTTGAGGGTAGAACATATTTTCCCCACCACTCTCACATATTTTCCTCACCATCTCCTTCCCCCTGGTATTCTTTTGTAAGTTTAATAAAGTTGGTTTTTACAACATGTCTTGAAGTATCAAGTAAGTAACGTTATTTATCTATATTTAAAATCGTTCTTTTTCTATTGACTTACATCGAATAAAATATTTTATTTATCAATAAAACATTTTCCTTTTATATAGTATACCTTAAGGTTCAAAACACCTTTTTATTGAACCTACTTTATATTAAATATAAAGTATCTGTTTCAGTTAACACTCGTTATAAATTAATTTAAAAATCCTATATAGTTATTAAGTTGGATAATACAACGGAGCTATCGCTGTATAAAGAGATGATAGTATGTATAATTAAGTACTAAACCCCACCAAGAAATTATGAAAATCTGAGGAGTGCACTAGTTTTTTGTTTGTGCACTAGTTAGTAGTTTGATGTTTTTGTGCCATGTAGAATGTAGAGTCAGTTTTTAATAAAATAGACAAACCAGAAATTCACTAATAAGACAAAACAGTCTGTCTCCAGTGTGCGTCTAGCCTTATATTTTTATTTTTATTAATTGTCATGGAAAGCTACCATTTATAAAATAAAAATTATTAGTAACAGACTGTACCGATTTTGCCAATACTCGGGAGTTCCTTTTTTAAACGGAGCTAAGTTTAAAGTTGTGCCATCAGTTCTTTATCTTCAGGGGTTTAGGCACCTACTTAGGGATCGCGATCGGTCTGAAGGGGCGATTGGACGAGCTGACTTCTTAAGTCGGGGCTAGCTCAAAAACCCGGTCGTGTAACTCGCGTTCCTGGTAACGTTTTGGGGTGAAACTCTGAACTGAGATTCCATCCGATGTTGGGTAGAAAAGTGGGGGAACTATAGGCTCCCACTTTTTTCCGGGGGTTTAAAACCCAGAGACATACCACTTAGGTGGGTCCATTGAGCAAATCCGGGTTAGTGAAGAATTCTCTCCCTGATTCTTCTATAGTCTGAGCAGACTGGCAGACTCACAAAAAGTCAGAAGTCTGTTCAGAGCCAGTCCCTTAAACTCTTCTAAGGGAAGAATCGGCATTTCAAAGGTTTGCCATCTAAGACGAGCCAACGCTGGGCAGCAGCTTAGTAGGTGAATAGGAGTTTCATCTTCCTCTCCACACAGCCGACAGGTGGGACTTTCAACCAAGCCTAGTAGCTGGAGGTGTCTGTTGAGACGACAGTGACCGGTTATAAATCCAGTCATAAGATGACAAGTGCCCCAGTTAAGGGCCAATAGTAGGCCCCCACTACTTCACCCTACGAACTGTCAGTGTAGTTCTCTTCGTCGCACCCAATTTACCTGTCTCCTTAAGGAAAAGATGACTGGATGGAACTGGGCAGTGCAGTGTAAATGCAACACCATGTCGAGTGATGCATAGACCGCACTCATGGAAACCCTGGCCAGGACCAGGACCAGACGGCAGGGAACGGATCTTCAAATCGCCCATTTTCTGAGTGGCTAACGAACTCTGCGCCATTATCTATATAGTCATTGTTGGAATCCCGGGAAGGTGAAACATGTTTCATACTGATTTCCTTCCGTTCATCAGAGCAGGGCGTTACCGGGTTTACGCAATGGACCAACCACATAAACACTGCATGTATTCAGGTAAAGAATCCAAGCTTTCAGGCTCAATTAGAGTTTAGAACCCTAGCCTTCGGGTTTAGAACCCAAGCTTTCGGGCTTAATTCGGGTTTAGAACCCAAGCTTTCGGGCTTAATTCGGGTTTAGAACCCAAGCTATCGGGTTTAGAACCCATGCTTTCGGGCTTAATTCGGGTTTAGAACCCAAGCCATCGGACTCAATTCGGGTTTAGAACCCAAGCCTTCGGACTCAATTCGGGATTAGAACCCAAGGCTTTGGGCTCAATTTAGGTTTAGAATCCAAGCCTTCAATTTTTGACCAAAATTTCAACTCATCTTCACTTCATTTGGAAGTGAAGATAAATTCTTAGATTTCTGTCAAAGAATTTTTCATTGTGGCGACTTAAATAAATGTCATTGTTCAGAATTATTACAAGTCGTACTAATAAATACCTACTTTATCTTTGGTAAGCTCGGAAGCAAAAGAAGCAAGAAGTAAGAATTCAAGGTCAACATTTAAATGGCTTGGTAGAAACTAAAGCATATTGCGAGACTTAACTGACTTTTGTTAAATTTTATCAAAGTTCTCTTTGATAATAAGGTTAAAGGTTTTATATTTATACACAATATATAATAATATGCAAAATATCTTTTTAGTGATCAAATCATAAAATAAATTTAAACAAAAAAAAATAATCGGGAAACTTTATAAACAACAGAGTGTTTAGTTTAAAAGTCATATAAAAGAGAAGTTGACAGGTTAATGCAAGCTGTCATCTGGTGTGAGAATTTGCCCCTCAGGTGTCCTTCACTGACAGCTCAAAGTTACTCCACGTCTCAAAATACACACTTCATTCCTTAACGTCTATCTTTAACTTTTCGTTAAATTTCTCTTATTACTCTATTCAATACTATTTTTTAATCAAAAATTACAAAAAGTTTTTTTTGTAAAAATTGTATTTTATATTTTTTAATAAAGTGAAAGTAAATAAAGTAAAAAGTTAATACAAAGTCAACCGAGGTTTTCAGTTATAAATTGAAATAATATATAGGTATACTTTCCTACCGATTTCCTCTTTTATTTTTTGACGTTTTTATGTTTAGGCTATGGAACATAAGTCAAAAATGTTACGTTACTTTTTAGCTTAAAAACTCAGAAAAGTATAACAGGGAGTTAAAAAGCTATAGGAGGTGAGTAATCCAGTCTCCAGCTGTTGGGACTCCCTCCACCGCACGTCATAGGGCCGAAGAGAGTCGAATAGATTTATACGTGTGACAGGGAGTTGGGAAAGTACAGGAGGTTGCCATCAACTCTCAGCCCTCTCGACCTACCTAGTATGAAGGCATATTAACAATTCGTAGAAGGCGGGCCGGCGCCTTTGAATTCAGTATTTTGTAATCAAGCCGCGGCAGTGCCGGTGTGGAGATAAGAATAAAAATTATCTTCCATCTACTTTTATCAATTACTTGAATAAATTACCGATTTTATTTCATTTTATGTCGGTAGTTTACGCAGAGCGAAAACATGAAAATGCCTCACTGTCTTGCGGTTTCGTATGCAAGAAGTATTTTTTCAAGGCTTGTGGAAATTGTGCGGAAGATTTGGACACCGAAAGTGAAGAAAACAATGACTTGGCTGTATAGTTGTTTTTAGTTTTTTTCAATTATGTACTTAAATAGTGATATTGCACAAAAATATGCTAATATTCCTAACAACCAAAACTTAAAAGGTTTTTTACGCCTCTACACTTGGTCAAAGGGAAAAAAACTATAAGAACCAAATTTATAGATAATTACATAGTAATAAACAATTTTTACTTGAACATTGTTTTTCTAAACCTACTAGTTAAGCTAATATAAGCAAAAAAATGGTATTTTCCAAGATGGTGGCTTGAGCACAACTTTTATTTCGGGGACTTTATAGGATTTCAATCATGATGCCCCAAACATAATTTGTACAAAGTCTCTTGCTTGTATGACGCATTTTTTGTAAACAGCCATTTTTTTGCTTAAAATGACTGGACTATAAGTTGACATAGAAAAATATTAAATGACGCAACATTACTTGTCAATGTTACATTATATTTGGTAAAGTTAAAGGTCTAAGGGTTAACCCTTGTTTAGTTGATTTTGGCACGTATGCAGAGTTAGGTCTAGTTCTCGGTAAGGGTCAGAATATAATGAGGTCTGGGAAAATGTATATTATGTGCTTTACTTCTACCGAGAAAAATTCTAAACAATTTAAGGGTCTATAAAATATTACTAACTTCTATTTTCTTGGATTTAACAAGATGTAACAGAATAAATGTGTTAATATTATACAACATATTGTAAACATTAGTTGATTAGTAGTATAGTAGTAGTAATAGTAGTAGTAGTAGTAGTAGTAGTAGTAGTAGTAGTAGTAATAGTAGTAAGGTACTAGTACTAGACGGGTAGGAGAAAGCACTTGTTGGAACCGAGTAAGTAGGCCATCTTTTAGGCTTATTTTACTAGCCCCGTGGTAGAGAGTTGCAGCCACTTCCCACATCATACTTCTGTACATGGTACCGCCGAAGCGAGTATGATATAATCATTAGTGAGCCATATAAATTAGAGCATCACGGCGAGGGATCGAACTAATATTACTATCGTAATATAATTATTATTAAGCATTTTAAAAAATATATCATGTTAAAACAGATAGTTGTTCATAAACCATTTTCGATTTCCTGCAGGGTCAAATTATTTTATTTATTCAGTATTTCAAAAACACACACAAATATATCTATATAAGCTAGCAAGATAGTAAAAAGTCATGTAATATAGATAAACATAGATTGTACATATGTCCGATCCAGATAAAATACTGAGGAGAATTGTTCCTTTCACACTAAACCTTTATCTTTAACAATATCGTAGTTCAATATCTTCAAGAAACAGATTCTTAGATAATTCAATATCCTTTGTCAACCTTTTTTCTTCCGGATTTAAAGAAATAGTCTTTCTACGTAAAATATATTATTTATTTATTTTAGTGCATAAACATTTTCTCGCTATTATTCTGCTTTTGAGGTTAGTAAAGGTATGTGGAGGCAATGTGATCATTATAAACAACGTTTTCTATAGTACAAATTTCCCTAAAATGAAATATGTTTCAGATATTTAGGAACATTTCTGTCTTGTGTCTGTTGGGTAAATATTTTTATGAACTTTAGAAGATATCATGTCAATGTTAGCCCACAAACTCATTTACGTTCAGAGGATAAATTCTGAAACTTTATTTGATGAATTAAGTTTTGGGAAATGATCAAATTATAGTTATTATATCATAGCGAGTCTGTAAAGTGGTGGCAGATCTGTTGGTGGCCAAAAGTCCAATGAAAGATGTTTGAATAATCCAAAAACAAAAAATGTATACAATAATAGGTTTGTTCCAACCCCTCTATTTGTACTGTCCTATGTATCGTACCACGGATCGTCCGGGAATCGTTTAAGACAGGGTTTATACGCATGCGCTAACATTGTGCTGGAATAAAATCACGTCAGGTTGGAACGGGCGATTAGACGACCCATTCCCTGCGGTCCTGGTCCCGTTCCGAGTTTCCCTATCTCCGGTCTCCCCACCACTTGACAGAGGCCCGACCCAGTTCCATCTAGCCACTTTTCCTTAAGGAGATAGGAAAGAAACTGTCAGGTCGCAGGGTAAAGTAGTGGGGACCTATAGTTCCCCCAATTTTCTACCCGACGTCGGATGGAAATTCCATCCGACCGCCCTGTCTGTTTTCACCCCCAAAACCTGACCAGGAACTCGAATTACACGACCGGGTTTTCGGGCCGAGAGGGCGTGGCCCCGACTTAGGGAGACAGACCAGATCGGCTCGTCTAATCGGCCCTTTAGGGCTATAATCTGCACCGTATTAAAAACATTCAAGGAAACCTAACAGTTAGGGAACCATCTTCCTGTCATATGTGACGATTGACATAACTGCGCATGTCATACAAACCCGTACTTGGTATCGTCAGAGAATCGTTTGGACCGTACAGTAAACAGTTCACAAACGATCCCTGCCCAGGTTGGAACAGTTTGGAGGACGGTACGAAACACTGTCACAAGTCGGGTTGGAACGGTTTTTGTCCATTGCGCATGCTCGTGACGATCCCGCAGACGCTACACTGCTTGGTTAGAACAAACCTAATGGTAACACTCTGTTTTATTATCGATATAACAACATAACCTGACGGATACCAACATCACTTTTGAACCTCCTGTTTCCAAAGTACGAATGATAGAAATAAGCTAAAAAAAAAAAAAAAAAAAAAAAAAAAAAAAGCCAATGATGATATCTTATCGATTTAATTTGAGTGCGCATGCTTAAAGAAGCGTGGACGTCCTCTGCCTTAGTAACTTATGTGGTAAACCAAACATTCAGTGTATGAGTATGTACGTGTTCGTTAGTGTATACATATTATGTTAGTGTGAGTTTGTCCCCAAAAACCTAAGTCCCCTTACCTAAAATCCCTAGTCCTTCTTTCCACCCCCTTTTAGTTGTTCTAATGGCTCTATATTGAGAGTCAGGTCGTATTTTCTATCCCCTCCCCCCAACATAGTCCCCCACAGGGGTTCCAAAGTCCCTCATGGTTAAGTCCCTAGGACTAAGGGAAGTTAAGTAAACAAAGTATTAAGCCAAGTTGGTTCTACCAACTTCATTCGCTTTCTATCTTGTCCTGCAAGTAATCTCACGTCTCAATATTATTCCTCCTATGAAATTTCTATTAATCTATAATAATACTTTAACAACAATTCGTGAAAATTGTTTTGAATTATTGTTAATTTTAACTTACTTTTAGCTTTTATAAATAATCTTAACTGTTTCAACTTAAACGCAAACAATTCTATTGAGTCTTTATCAATACCTGAAGTCCTTTACTAGGATCTGAGTTTATAATACAAATATTTCAAAATTATGGTTTCATTATTACGTCATAATATTATTGACAAACTAGAATATAATTTTTTAAAAAATCTTAATTTTGTACCTCAATTAAAATGATCAATAAGATTGAAACTCTTAGAAAACACTTTCTCACACACGTATACGTACTTATTAGATGTAAGATGATGCAAATTCTGACGTATATCAGGTTTGTTCCAACCCTCCCCCTATTTTTACTGCCCTTTGCATCATCCCTCGGATCGTTCAGGAATCTTTTATGACAGGTTTTATGCGCATGCGTATTCGCACCGTAATAAAACATCTGTTAGGAAATCTAACAGATAGGGAACCTTCTTGTTGATACGTGTGACGATTTACATTACTGCGCATGTCATACAATTCAATACTTGGTATTGTCAGACGATCGTTTAGACCGTACAGTAAACGGTTCGCAAACGACCCAGAGTGGGTTGGATCAGTTTGGAGGACGGTATGAAACACTGCCACAAGTCAGGTTGGTACAGCTTTTATGCATTGCGCATTTCCGTAACATTTCCTCGGACGGTACGCTGTTGGAACAAACCTTATATCCTCCTACTAATCATTTGAGAATAGTTAGGACAGGTTTTAATGCGCATGCGCTTACTTTATACTGTTATACAATCATTTTCAGGTTGGAACGGGATTGTGATTCTTACGAACCGTATTAAAACCATTCAATAAGGAAACCTAACAGATAGGGAACCTTCCTGTTGACATGTGTGACGATTGACATTACTGTGCAGTGCATTTCATACAAGTCAGTACTTGGATTTGGCTAAGGGTCGTCAGGACCCTACGCTAAACGGTTCGCAAACGATCAATGTGTGGGTTGAAGCAGTTTGGAGGACAATACGAAACACAGCCTCAAGTCCGGTTGGAACGGACTTTATCCATTGCGCATTGTTACGATACCGCAGGCAGTTCCCTGTTTGGTTGGAACAAATCTATCGTGTTTAGTAAATTTATAACTAAATATTTTACCTACGGTCACTGGGCAATGTAAACACTATTTCACCATCCAGTTGTGATTGTTCACGTTTCATTGGCAGTTATGTTAATTTTAGAGCAAGGCGATTATGGAGATCATTAACACACTGCAAAATGATTGTGTATAGAAACTTTAACCACATCACTCCAGTTCCCACAACCTCACGAGAAGGTTATATGTTATTACTTCCATTATCATAACTAACTAACTAACTCCTAAGCTTGTCAATGGGCTACTTTATCAAATAACTAACTAACTTCGAGGCGAAATAGTCCGTGGAGGGCCTAAGCCTACCAAAAGGCTACTTTATCATATAACTAACTAACTCCAAGACGAAACAGCCCGTGGAGGGCCTAAAACTTCCAAAAGACTACTTTATTATATAACTAACTAACTTCGAGGCGAAACAGTCCGTGGAGGACCTAAGCCTACCAAAAGACTACTTTATCATATAACTAACTAACTCCGAGGCGAAACAGTCCGTGGAGGGCCTAAGCCTACCAAAAGGCTACTTTATCATATAGCTAACTAACTCCAAGACGAAACAGCCCGTGGAGGACCTAAACCTTCCAAAAGGCAACTTTATCATATTATAGCTAACTAACTCCAAGACGAAACAGTCCGTGGAGGGCATAAACCTTCCAAAAGGCTACTTTATTATATAAGGACAGATTTTTTAAATATCCTTTTATATTTGAAGTACATATGTTAAAACGAATTTAAATTGATAAGACGTAAAAATCAGAAATTTTAATATAATTTAATAATTAGTACTTATATTCTTATTGAATTTTGAGGAGAAAAACTATTCTTTTGTTCAGTTATCAGCCGAAACATTATAATTTGATTTACTCAATAGAAAAATACTGGGAAAAAGACACTTGTATGTATATCTGATTAAAAAAAAAAAATTCTGATAAATTTTAAGTTTTTTTTACAACTCTTATATCTGTGTATCCAAAATGACATTAATGTTATCATTTTGGAATGAAATATTCGTTTCCACCTCTAACCTAGACATGGCGTGGAGATGGGAGGAGTTGGAACAGATAAATCATATAACTACATCCATAATACTGCTTCAAGCATCATTCAACCTCCCCATTCGTCTTGTCACTCTCAAAACGCTGATTCAAATGTCCCTAAACATTTTTTTGTTTTGTTTTAAGGGTTACCAAACAAAAACGCTCTCTGGGAAAATAGAGCTGATTTACAGTCAAAAATCGCTAAAATGATAAAATGAAAAATCATCCCAGAATAATTAATAAACATATCTACATAATTGGCTTAGATACACAAAAAAATCTTTTTATTACAAGTCCTATTCAAATTGAAAATTTATTTTACTTAAAATTGTCTTATAAATTAATTAAGCTTAAATTTATTTACCTCTGAAATATCTATACAGCCTTAGATTACTAGAGCTGTATTATAATTAACTATCTGAGACGTCTACTCTAGGAATTACTAGATCGAATTCTAATGGTTTACTAAAATTACCGAAAGTAAAAATTCAACTGTTTAAATGAGGTAGTAGTTATGTTTCTACGAAATTATACAATTTCTTGGTAAACGCCAACGTACATGCTGATCAATTAAAAACAAGACAGAACAGATTCAATAAAAAATACTTGAAAAAATGGTTTCTCGAATCTACTTCCTTAAACTATAATGCATCCACCAATTAAAGCCTAAAAGTTTTTTTTTCATTTTTATTCATGTTATTTATTCATAATTTATGTTATTTTTTGTAAATATTATGTTATTTTAAACTACATTGCATCTACCAATTATAGCCTAAAAGTTTTTTCATTTTTATTCATGTTATTTATTCATAATTTATGTTATTATTTGTAAATATTATGTTATATTAAAATATAATGTATCTACCAATTATTATAGCCTATAAACGTTTCTTAATTGGTGTCATTTATTCACTATTTATTTATAATTTATGTTATTTTTTGTAAATATTATGTTATTTTCTGTGGAAACGCTATTATATCGGCAAATACTATTTATAAGGCTTCCTTCTTTGTGTTTTAGTTGTTAAACACTTTTTTGAATAATTTTTAACTCCCTGTTATACTTTTCTGAGTTTTTAAGCTAAAAGTAACGTAACGTTTTTGAGTGTTCCATAGCCTAAACATGACAATGTCAATAATACTGGGTGGATCTCGGCAGACGTATGAATTTGAAAATGTAATAAAACACAGAATGTTACAAAATAATTTTTTCCTGATTTAATAACATGGGAAATTTAAATTTACCTAGATTTAAACAAAGTATCGGATAAGTGGTTCCCCTCACACTCCAAACACTGATTAAGCCTTTTTTCGAAGTTTTTGTGCACTCTTTCAAGCATTTCCACAGGAATTTCGGCAGTTTTGGCTCGAATGTTGTTCTTGAGGGCTTCCAGGGTTCTGGGACGATCGCTGTACACCAAGGATTTAAGGTATCCCCACAGAAAAAAATCGCAAAGAGCCAAATCAGGCGATCTTGCTGGCCAGTTTAAATAGCCTCTTAAAGAGATGAGACCCACCGGGAAATCTGTCTTGCAAAACGTTTACGCAAACCCTTGCTGTGTGGGCTGTGGCCCCGTCCTGCTGAAACGTGGAACATAAACTTCCCCTCAACCGTCTAGGACCAATAGGAAGGGAGCAATCCCCTCTTCAAATTCATACGTCTGCCGCGCTCCACCCTGTATATATATATTTAACTATTGCTTCCAAGCTTACCAATAGTAACAAAAGCTATGTCATCGTTTTGAAGATCGAACATTTTTTTTTGTCTCCGACTTCAAAAATTCCAAGACAGAAATTCGTTTAAAACAAGAGGGAACATTTTTGGTTCCGTGTCTGTCTGTCGGTCTGTCACTCAATTTTTGAGAACCAAAATAGTTTAAGAACTACTCGGTCTAGTTCTAATGCAATTTCGATGGTAGGTTATAATTAGCCCATTGTTAGTTCCTTATAAGTTTCAACCTTTTGCACCAATTAGTTTCTCTTCTACATACCCACAAACATACGAGTACAATTATTTACACAAATATGTTCAAAAGTATAGTAATTAGGTACGAAATTTGGATGGTTTGTCGAAAGTACGCTGCAGATAGCTGCAGATTAATTTCAACCGTCTGCGCACTTTAAACTTTGCTAAATTGATACTTTAATTTATGTAAAAAAACAAAAACAAAATAATTTTGACAGACAATAATAGGCTGTAAAAGCATAAAATCATTAATTTATACAAAATTGGACGCAAGGAAGCTATGTGCCACACTAATTGGCAGACTATTTTTCTATTTTCCTCAGATAAAAG
Organism: Gerris lacustris; assembly: GCA_951217055.1. Classification (NCBI taxonomy): domain Eukaryota; kingdom Metazoa; phylum Arthropoda; class Insecta; order Hemiptera; family Gerridae; genus Gerris; species Gerris lacustris. The sequence continues at coordinate 11,387,538 of OX578283.1, read as the reverse complement.
AAAAACAAATACCTGCGTAACCTAAGATAAAAACAAAATAAAAAGTCCAGTCATGCACCATGACTTAATGAGCGAATTTTCAAAGAAATCTCCGTGTTATTGGCCTATGATAATGTAGGCAAATTTTTGTTTAGAATTTGAATGGGTGAAAAAAAATTTTGGTACACAGGGGTAAGGGGTACAAAAGTCAAAGTAGTATAAACCCTTCAAGATGCATTTCGTTGGAGAGCTCTTTAAGAGTACAGTAATTGTTGTTATGTAAACTTTTGTCATATTTTTGTATTAAAGGGGGGTAAAATGGAAAAAAACATGTTCTTTACGCTATTATTGACCCTAAATGGTCAAAATGACCCCTAAAGGTGCGAAATCTCTGGTGCGTGACTTCCCGGAAGTTGACGCTCGACGTGACTTTTATTCGGCGACGGTCTGAACGCACGGCTATCGAAAATCGAGAGGTATAGGGGTGTCACTTCTGACTACGGCTGCGGTTCCAACGTCCACCGTCACTTTTATTTCAGCTTCGGCATTGATTCTGGATATTAATGCGTTTAATATTTGTATTAATTGTTTTAGGAAGATAAATGCATAATATAGTCAATATAATCGCCAAATAACCATATAACGCTAAAACCGAATTAGATAACATACATTTTTGTTGTAATATAAACCTCGATCATCCTAGATTTTAGATTGTTATTTATTTCTATAGAAATAATAATAATAAAAAATAAAATAAAATGGCTTCAACTGCATTTTGTGAATGTAGTAATATAAATCTAAATGAATTAGTAAATGCGTATAAATGAAAAAGTAATTAATTCAAAAATAATTATTCATGTGTGCTAGGGTTTTTGGCATGTCCCTCTATGTTCATTTCGCCAAATCACAATACTTTTTCATATGAATGTAGTATATAAGAAAGTATAAAAGTAAGGTCGGACGTCCCGACCGCTGGAAATCAAACCACAACTGATCGGAGGACGTGACTTCTGCACCGCACGACCGTCGGGCGGTCGGGACGCACCAGAGAAGACGGCTCCTGTCATTTTACCTATGTTTTGACTGGGCAGCGTCAGGTTTGATTCGGGGCATGTGAATAAAAGTCACGTCGAGCGTCAACTTCCGGGAAGTCACGTACCAGAGAATTCGCACCTTAAATGGACTCCAAAAATTCTGGATAACGAACTTATTCTTTATATGCCCCGGAGTGGGGCGAAATATAGCCAAATTTAAGAAATATTCACCTTATTTGTTTATTACTACCCTTGATAGATTAAAAGAAGGGACAAACCTAACTACTATACGAACTTATCCTTTCTTTTGATATTATTGAAATGTATATAAGTGCATCCTAAGAGGAGATATCGTCTGGAGTGACACATATACATATATATACATCCATACATATATACATACATACATAAAAGAAAGTGTTAAATGTTAGGAATCGATTCAGAATGGTCTAAAACGGATTTCCATGGAGAAAAATTTCAAAAATTCGTCAAAAAGCTATTGCAATGGCTATCGCCATTGCAATAGCTTAATTTTCTTTGAAAATTCGCTAAAATTTTTACTAATTATGTTTTATTAAAATTGGACGACTTGTTTTTAATATATGTTGGTTCGCAAAAATTGAACGACAGACAGATCAGACACGTGAACAAAAATGTGCCCTGATGTCTGAAACGGATTCCTCTCTTTGTTGTTCAGAAAGATCACATTGCTTTCGTTACCGTTATTCATTTATAAAGCAAATAAAAGGGAAAAAGTAAATACATAAGATTATGAGTTGTAAAAGCATAATATCATTAAAGTATACGTAATAACACTCTGGGAAGCTATGTGCCACATTATTTTACAGTCTATTACTTGTGGTTTCGTAATTGTTTCTTTTCCTTAGTAATATTAAAAAGAGTAAATGCATTTTCTGTCTTACTTTTAATCTACTATTTTGCTTTTTTTAAGAAGCATTCAACAACAAAAATATAACAAAAAAATCTCAGACAAACTTTCTCATACACGAGTTCAAAAAAAGTTATCAAAATAATCATAAAAATAACTTTACCTCGGCGGGGAATTGAGCCCGGCTTCTCTCTGTCCGCGTTTAAAGCTATTTTCTCAAGAACTAGATTTTTCCAGGGGAAGCGGCTTATATTGTTAGTTTCGTTTTTAAATGGAACCGTTTTCAAGAAATTTTTTTTCTCACGTTTTTTCAGAGTTTTTGGGGTGTAGCGCCACCAAAATTGGAGTTAAAATTAATTTCTCGATTTCACCTTGGGGTATGATTTTTCTGAACTTGTATGCCAAATTTCGTCAAAATCGGTCTATTAGTTTAGGCCCCACACGCGTATACAGAAGACAAACAGACAGACCTTTCTTAAAAACCACTTTTTTTGGACTCAGGGGACCTCAATACGTGTAAATCCATGAAAATCTCAAAATCGAATTTTCGCACCATCACAATACTTTCTCTTTATATGAGAAAGTAAAAATAGAAAGAGAAAATATTTTAAACTCTAATATCTGGAGAACATTTGTCCAACCGAACTCTACGTCTTACAAAATGTATTTTTAATATCTAAGGAAAAGATGACAATGACAAACATGTTGAGGGATTTTCTTTTAGCAGTTTTTCGGTTTTACTTCACGAGCCGAATGGAAGGGAAAATATTGTGGGATATTTTTTTCTTCTTTTTTTTCTGTTCGATTGTTCTGAATGATTTGAATATGATTGAGTCTCTCTGCACGAGGGATATTTTTTATCCCCTCAAAAAAAAAATTGCAAGGAAATAACTTGCATTTACATAAATATAGGGGGCTCATCAATCTTACTTCCAGCCAACAGTATATATTATATGCTTTATGTAATACTCGAATATTTACTTACGTAACTCCTTACCTAGTGTGTGTAGGGGATAATGATGCATGTATGTATCTATTTATATATCATATATTACCTCGGAACACATTAACATCGTTATGATTATACTTTAAAATGGTGCAATAGTTAGCACCGCAAAGACATTATGTCATCTTTGAAGAAATTTGGAACCAGGTATAGTGAACCAATTTTAATAAAATTTCATGTAAATGATATTGTGACAAAATTTATTTTAATTCTAAATTTTAAGTATTATAACTATATATAACTTAGTTTTCCGGCGGAGGCCGCCTCACGAAGGGTTTAAAGTACGACGTTTCGCTTCCACTACTGGAAGCAGCTTCAGAAGTGTGGTGCATAGTGATGTTACCTCGAAGCCACAACATGGTACATAGTGGAGATGTGCGTAATTTAACGTAATAGGTTAAATAATAGGGTTCAAACTGTGTCACCTATTACTGACATGATGCGGTTAAAGCAATTAACTTTGGCACTGGTTACGAAACGGGGACTAGAGATTTTTAAGGTATGGTTGTAGTGTTGTAGTGGTGGGGAAGATTTCTTATCCTATAATAATATCTGACCAAAACCACTTGTGTGGTAAAAAAAAAAAAAAAACACTCCGCCAAGTCTGTGGTCCAAAAAAGTTGTGAATTCAACTTTCTGTCCCCCAAGTGATGTTGGCACTTTCTCCTGACCCAACACTGTCAACTTAGATACTTATCAGCTTCTTCTCCTTGGCAGTGTGCCTTAGAATAAGCAATATACAAATTAAGCTTTCAAGGAATGACCCCACGCAACTATTATTTTCTTGCAGAGGATGCGTGGAATACAACCAGTTATCTTTGGGTAGTGCTGCAGGCACGCCGCCAAGGAAAGTTATATTGAATACACACTACGGTTCATGTGTTGCAACATTAGTACCTCCGTATAATTGTCAGGCTCACCACTTCGTATGACGCTTATTTGGTTTCTACCCATTATAGACTGTTCGCTAGCTTGGTTTCTCGCTCCACATTCAGCGTAGGAATGAGTTGAGGGGTTGTAGGGGGAATGAGTTGGGGGGGATGCACTAGAGCCCTTGACGAATCCAAAAAGCCCTATTCATTAAAATCGGTTCAGCAGTGTAGGCTGTAGGTGCGTCAACGTAAAATGAAGGAAGAATAAGAAGAAGAAGAAGAAGTATCAAAACTACCATTTTCAAACCTATTTTTCTCTACTTCTACTTGACCGATTTCGACCTTTTTTTTATTTTTGATCTACAAGACACGGCCTTCAAAGATATTAACAAAATATTTAGGTAGCTTGTTCGTATTCCACGCTGCAGACCCTCAAAAACCCTAGTTTGTCACCTACAGTATATATACACTGGCAGGTTTTGTGAAATTTTGACTCTTTGACTTGGCGGGGCGGAACGCTGCTGCGTTCCTAAATATGTAAGCCCGTAATATAGGCGGCCAGGAAGAAGAACTGTGTATGTATACTGGTTTTCTGGAACACAGATTGTCCTGAATTTCCCAGGGGTTCCTTCAGTCGGGTTAATCCTACGTCGGGATGATGCAATAGGACAGGTGCAGCCTTTGTAGGTGTTCCTTCGTCGAGCGGGTGATGTTTGATGTCGGAAAATGACTGGGGCGCCAGCTCTTGCATTCTGCTTGGCAGAGGTGGCGAGTGCTGACCCGAGGTTTCCATTCCAGGTCCTGGAAAGGGTAAAATCATCCTCATCGTTGAAGTTCTCTGGATGTTGATATCACTAGCTTCCCTTACCACCTTACCTACTTACTTATTTCGTAAGTATACGAAATAGGACGCGAGGAAGCTATGTGCCACACTAATTGATAGATTTTTTTAACAAAAATAAACATTGAATAATATATATTTGCGCAACTAACTGTAACCATCTTTAACATTTTTTTTTTTCTTTATAAATATACTAGCTGGGTACCCGTGCTTCGCTACGGAGTGTTATTATAATTAGATAAGTTTATAAACAACCATAATGAAACATATAAATTATTTTACTATGCAAGAATATCTAGATTCTATCTCTCCCACTTATTTCTAAACCCCCTCCTCTCCTCTTTGATATGCTAATTACAAATATCCTAAATAAGCCCCCCCCCCCCCCCTAAATTAAAATATGACTAAACTGTACATAAAAACTATTACTGTACTCTTAAAGAGCTTTTGCATCATGAAGGGTATTCATTACATTGACCCCGTATTCATTACTTGTACCATACCTCTGTGTACCAAACCTAAATTTCGAAAATTCATGTAGGCTGTAATTTTCCCCTTGCTTTGAAGGACAAGTGGGCAAATTTTTATTGACATTGAACTAAAACTGTAGATTTGTATAAAGAACATACTCACACATACGTTGATTTATATATATATATATATATAGCTATAAATTTCCAATTTACCCCCTCCTAAATAAAATGTACATAACAACAATTACTTTCTCTTAAAGTGCTTTTCAACGATATGCATCATATGAAGGGAATCCATTACTTTGACACTTTTACACCGTACCCCTTTGTACCAAAATTTAAATTACGAAAATTCATGTAGACAGTGACCTCCCCCTTGCTTTGAAGGGAAAGTGAGTAAATATTCATCAAATTGGGATAAAACTGTAGATTTGTATAAAAGACATACCCTCATACAGACACTCTTCTTTTTATATAAGATATAGCTATATTTTTCCATTTTACCCCCTCCTAAATGAAAACACATATGACAAAACTGTACATAACAACAATTAATGTAATCTTAAAGAGCTTTTCAACGATATCCATCATAAAGGGTATTCAGTCCTTTGACCCCATATTCATTATTGTACCCTGTTTCCTGTGTACCAAAATTTAAATTTCGAAAATTCATGTAGACCCTGATTTTTTCTTCCTTTGAAGGTCAAGTGTGCATTTTTAGATCGAGATCGGACTAAAACTATGGATTTGTATAAAGAACATACACACATACGTTGACTTTTAGATATATTTTTCCATTTACCCCCTAAATGCACGTAAAAACAATTATTGTACTCTTAAAGAGCTTTTCAACACTATGCATCATGTAGGGTTTTCAACTTTGACATTTGTACCCCGTACCCCTGTGTACCAAAACTTAAATTTCGAACATTTATGTAGACAGAGATCTTCCCCTTGCTTTGAAGGTCAAGTGAGCAAATTTTCATCAAGATCGAATTAAAACTGTTGATTTGTATAAAGAACATAAACACACTCACACATACGTTAACTTTTATAGATATAGATATACATTTCCATTTTACCCCCCTCCTAAATAAAAATATGACAAAAACGTACTTAAGGGGATGCTCGCGAGGGGGGCAGTTTTTGACCTGAGCTCCCCTACCCCAAACAGTCAGTAATGCATAAACTATGGAAGGGGTTACGTCGCTGCGGTTCTACACATATTTAAAAAACATCGCGATCCTAGACCAAGTGAAGGGTGTACGACTAGAATGGAGGGGGAAGGGAAGGATGTTACTTGTCACTCTAGTGGAAACCCCAGACACTATTTATACAATCTACTTTATAAAAAAAAGCTCGCTCTTTTCAAATCAACTTCCTCGTAGTTTTACAATCCACAATAATAGAAGAGAAGAGTTTATTTATCGATAATATAGCATAGCAATAGGGAAATACAAACGTTGCTCCTTGGTCAGTGACCGTCAGTAATGTATACAGTATAATCCCGATATATCGTATCGTCAAAGGGTCGAAGGAAAAATATTTATGATATATCGAGATGTTCTCTAAATCGCGGGATTATGAATATATGAAGGATACTGTCAAGGGACTGGCAATTATATTCGATACATCGGGATATATGATATAACGGGATACGATATATCTATACACAAATTCTAACGTACTTCCAGATGGTGCTAGAAACTTGAAATTTGGCACACAATGGTTTTAGCATGTAACCGCATAGTGGATGAGAACACAATAGTATAAGAAGTAAAATGCCCTGCTTCTGGCCAAGACATGACCATAAGCCAAAGAAATTACATGCGCTTACAAAAAATAAAACCATAAATAGAAACAGAACTAATGCTATCAATTATTATTTTTTTAATAAACTATAAAATATACAGGGTGTTTCGTGCAAGCAAATATGCATACACAGAAAAGGCTGATTCTAAAATCAAGTTTGTGAAAAAAAAAATTCTTTATTTATCCTTATTCGACTTTATTTCTCGAGGTGTAATTTTAGATTTTTTTAAAGTACTTAAAATTCATTTTAATTATCAACCCACAATCATTGATCTTTAGTTGAGCTAATACCTTGTAATATTGGGGGGGGGGGGGGGGGGGAACTGGGCCAATTCGTAAGAAACGATATAACAATTGTCATCATTGGTCTTTTTTTTCCAAAATCCATGATATTTTAAAACTCGACATTTTTTTTTCGAAAAAGAAATTATGAAATTTTATTTTTAGCCTATATTTTTATATTTATTATTACATATATTTATTTTAAATATTGAAAACCGCGTCCTTATATTGCTATTTTAGTTTTTGTAATAGTATATTTTGTAATATACCCAAAGTATTTAAAAAGTATTTCAAAACTATACTTTTGAGAAATAGGTCAAATTTTAAAACTTTTATGTTCTCATTACTTACTTGGAGTGACGGATCTAAGCTTTACGGTGGCCGGGGGCAAGGATGTTATTTAAAAGTAATATAACCAAATTAGGCAACTCAGACGATCATTCTCATGAACGAGTATAAAATAAACAACTTACATCGGTAGATTCGTATTTAAATGGACATTATAATTTTTTTTTATCAAAATCGTCGGAACTAAAACGTCAATTTTTTTTTTATATAGGATTTTCATTTTTTTTTTTTTTTTTTTTTTTTTTTTGTGACTTCTATAGCGGCCCGCACACGTTCAAAAATCAGTATTGGTGAAAATATGTTATTAAATTGCATATTGACAATAGTATTTTTAATAATATTATTGACAATACTATTGATCGAGTTCAGCTTATGAAGCTGTTTGTCAAATTTCATTAAAATCGGTCCAGTAGTTTAGGCTTCACACTTTTTAAAAACCACATATTTGGACTCAGGGGACCTCAAAACGTGTAAATCAATTGTAGCAGGCATGACTTTGTAGCTCAGTCAATAAAGGCCAAAAACAGGCTGTACCCGCAACTAATTAGGGGAAATCTGGATTTTTTCCTAATGATAGACCATGATAAGAGGTACATTCTCTCAAAAGTCCCCACTTCTCCCCCTTGTGCTTCCCCCCCCCCCCCCCACATACATTTATTTCGACCTTTATCTTCAAAAGTACTTAACTGATTAATATGAAATTTGGATGGTTTGTCGCAAGTATTCCGCAGATGGCCCTAACTTAATTTCAACCGACTGCGCTCTTTAAATTTGCTAAATTGATACATTAATTCATAATAGACAGACAATAAATTGATCAACAGACAGACAGAAAGGGAACCAATTTAGAAAATGTAAAGAGCGCAGACAGTTAAAATTAAGTTGGGGCTATCTGCAGGCTCTTATCATGGTCTATCATCAGGAAAAAATCCAGATTCACCCTAATTAGTTGCAGGTAAAAACCTTTATTAACTGGGCTATTTGGTATTCTTCCCCAAATTGATTATTCTGGTTTGAATCTTCGTTATTGAGATTCATGTTGTGTTCTTCTATTTTACTAGGAGTCACCGATGAAGGAATCCTTCATTTTACATAGATCACACAGTTTTGTGATTAATCAGAATACCACATTTTATTATTTAACAAAAATTAACATTTAATTATTTCTTTTATAAATTTATGTAATATCAAGTCATTTGTCATACCTGCTACACCATCAAAATCGAATTTTCGCTCCATCACAATATTTACTTTCTTTATGTTCGATTCTTTCTTTTTATATAAGAAAGTAAAATAAAATAAAGTACTGTTGGAACGCCGAGTGATATTCTCACAAATTAAAATTCCCTATTATTTAACATTATTTTTAACATTAGTTGATACATTTTTGGAAAATAATAAACCTTTTCTATTATTTTAGTCCATTTTTGCTATCAACGTAATATTTTAAAACCCATGATGCCTTACTAGTTTTAAGCAGTACAGTAATCTTTAGCTGTATATGTATTGTAAATATTGATAGTGCGTGATCTACCTAACGGGTCGCTTACTTAGGATTATAAAAAGTGGAAGGATGAAAGAATGGGATTACTTACCTATGGGTGGTGATTGACATTAGAGCTTTGGAATGGGTTAAACCCATTATTTTAAAGAACCGTAATCTTTCATGGAAAATTGTAAATACTTATAAATATTGGCAGAAAAATAATCTCATCAAGAGTTTATCCCATTCCAAGCTAAGGTCAATCACCACCCTTAGGTAAGTAATCTAATTCCTTCGTCCTTCCGCTTTTTATAATCCTAAGTTACTGAACGCTGATCTATAACTCAAAAACCACGTTTACCTGCACCACCCTTGTCCATGTCCACCCAATATTTTTTTAATACTATTGAATTTCTTTGAATAATATATACCTATTAGATAAGTTTTGTTGTTCGAAAATAAATATTTTTGTTTACAGAAATGTTGATTATTCATTTATGAACAACATAGTCTAGGAGATAGCGTGTAAAAAAGTGTCTGACTAACATCAAGCTAGAATTTTGTATACAAGTCAATCTTTTAGCGCCTTTTAAGAATATGTGGTCGGCTAGATTCGACTGCGGGACATAGCTTGGCAATAGGCATTTGAAAAAAACAAATGGTGGAGAGCGGCCATGTCTCGCCAATTATGGTGGACAATGTGATTTTCATGATCCTGAGTACAGAACTAGTTAGTAGACCAAAAATCAAGTCGATATTATTTTCACGCTTGACAGGTTAGTTATTTAAATATTACTAAAATTCAACGTGGTCACCTGTCAAGGGATAAACTAACATCAACTTGATTTTCGGTCTACTAACTAATTCTGTACTCAGGATCATGAAAATCACATTGTCCACCATAATTGGTGAGGCATGGCCGCTCTCCACCGGTTTGTTTTTTTCAAACGCCTATTGCCAAGCTGTCTCGCAGACGAACTTAGCCGACCACATATTCTTAAAAGGCGCTAAAAGATTGACTTGTATACAAAATTCTAGCTTGATGTTAGTCAGACACTTTTTTGCACGCTATCTCCTGGACTAACAGGTTGTTTATTGTCTGTAGATGTTTGCATTTGACATATATACTGCCGATGATTTATAATTATATTACGTTATTAACGATTATCGAGCAAATGAAGGCCGGTCCTAGAACATTTTGTCTTAGTCTTAGATAAAGCTGGTCCGTGGCACAAAAAAGACCCGGGGACCGCTGGTATAGAGGAAAGAGAAAGGTTATTCATATTATTATCTAGTGTCAAGTGTAGAGTGTAGAGTAGCATATTACACGACTAGTGGAGAAGTGGAAGGGTGGGGATGGCAGTCCGGACACCTGCAGCTCGTGAGTCACGGAGGAGGTTACATCTGTGTATGTATATTCTTGTTAATATGAGTAAATGACGTCACGCCAAAATTTTAAAACTTGGCCCAAATTTCCGGCCAAACTACTTATCCGAATCGCTTCAAATTTGGTATATGTGATATTTAGACTCTTTTACATATGCCTCTAGATTTAGATTTTTTTTCCACCAAGTATAAAAGTAGGGTTTAAAACGTGAAATCGAAAAAAGTAAATCTAGAGGCATATCTAGAATGTTAAGAAGATTAAGTGTGCAAAATTTCAAGTCTCTAAGACAAATGGGTGAGGCGCAATGTGAGGCCAAAGATTTCTCCCCTGAAAGCAGGGCCTTAACAACAATTACTGTACTCTTAAAAAGCTTTTCAACGATATGCATCATGAAGGGTATCCATTACTTTGACATTTGTACCCCGTACCTCTGTGTACCAAAAATTTAATTTCGGAAATGATGTAGGCAGTGACCTTCACCTTGTTTGGAAGAAAAAGAGTGTAAATATTCATCAAATTGGGATAAAACTGTAGATTTGTATAAAAGACATTCTCTTATATAGATACTCTTCTTTCTATATATAGATATAGTTATATTTTCCATTTTACCCCCCTCCTAAATGAAATTTCGAAAATTCATGTAGACCTTGATTTTCCCCTTGCTTTGAAGGTCAAGTGTGCAAATTTTCATCGAGATCGGACTAAAACTGTAGATTTATTTAAAGAACAAATAAGATATAGCTATATTTTTCTATTTTACCCCCCTCCTAAATGAAAATATGACAAAAGTGTACATAACAACAATTACTGTACCCTTAAAGAGCTTTTCAACGATATGCATCATGAAGGGTATTCATTACTTTGACCCCGTATTTATTACTTGTACCCCGTACCCCTGTGTACCAAAATTGAAATTTCGAAAATTCATGTAGACCTTGATTGTTTCCTTGCTTTGAAGGTCAAGTGTGCAAATTTTCATCGAGATCGGACTAAAACTGTAGATTTGTATAAAGAACAAACACACACACACACACACACACATACGTTGACTTTTATATATATAGATTTATTTTATATTAAAAAATGCGATTTAATTTTTAAAACATTTTAAATTAAAAAAAAAATAGGAGGAACTCATTTGACGTATAAAGTAGCACGTTTAAACTTAAGTTTAAAACCAGGGAGCTTAGTGAGAATATTAAAGTAATAATGTCTCTAGCAGAGTTAATAAAAATAAGTTTAGCTTACTTAATATAATCAAGTAGAATACTTATACTGTTAGAAATTATGTTAATAATATTATTATATAATAATATAGGTAAATAATATATATATTTTATCTATATATATAAAAGTCAACGTATGTGTGTGTGTGTGTGTGTGTGTTCTTTATACAAATCTACAGTTTTAGTCCGATCTCGATGAAAATTTGCACACTTGACCTTCAAAGCAAGGAAACAATCAAGGTCTACATGAATTTTCGAAATTTCAATTTTGGTACACAGGGGTACGGGGTACAAGTAATAAATACGGGGTCAAAGTAATGAATACCCTTCATGATACATATCGTTGAAAAGCTCTTTAAGGGTACAGTAATTGTTGTTATGTACACTTTTGTCATATTTTCATTTAGGAGGGGGGTAAAATAGAAAAATATAGCTATATCTTATTTGTTCTTTATACAAATCTACAGTTTTAGTCCGATCTCGATGAAAATTTGCACACTTGACCTTCAAAGCAAGGAAACAATCAAGGTCTACATGAATTTTCGAAATTTCAATTTTGGTACACAGGGGTACGGGGTACAAGTAATAAATACGGGGTCAAAGTAATGAATACCCTTCATGATACATATCGTTGAAAAGCTCTTTAAGGGTACAGTAATTGTTGTTATGTACACTTTTGTCATATTTTCATTTAGGAGGGGGGTAAAATAGAAAAATATAGCTATATCTTATTTGTTCTTTATACAAATCTACAGTTTTAGTCCGATCTCGATGAAAATTTGCACACTTGACCTTCAAAGCAAGGAAACAATCAAGGTCTACATGAATTTTCGAAATTTCAATTTTGGTACACAGGGGTACGGGGTACAAGTAATAAATACGGGGTCAAAGTAATGAATACCCTTCATGATACATATTGTTGAAAAGCTCTTTAAGGGTACAGTAATTGTTGTTATGTACACTTTTGTCATATTTTCATTTAGGAGGGGGGTAAAATAGAAAAATATAGCTATATCTTATTTGTTCTTTATACAAATCTACAGTTTTAGTCCGATCTCGATGAAAATTTGCACACTTGACCTTCAAAGCAAGAGGAAAATCAAGGTCTACATGAATTTTCGAAATTTCAATTTTGGTACCCAGGGGTAAGGGGTACAAGTAATGAATACGGGATCAAAATAATGAATACCCTTCGTGATGCATATCGTTGAAAAGCTCTTTAAGGGTACAGTAATTGTTGTTATGTATAGTTTTGTCATATTTTCATTTAGGAGGGGGGTAAAATGGAAAATATAACTATATCGATACATAGAAAGAAGAGTATCTATATAAGAGAATGTCTTTTATACAAATCTACAGTTTTATCCCAATTTGATGAATATTAACACGCTTTTTCTTCTAAACAAGGTGAAGGTCACTGCCTACATCATTTTCCGAAATTAAAATTTTGGTACACAGAGGTACGGGGTACAAATGTCAAAGTAATGGATACCCTTCATGATGCATATCGTTGAAAAGCTTTTTAAGAGTACAGTAATTGTTGTTAAGTACGTTTTTGTCATATTTTTATTTAGGAGGGGGGTAAAATGTAAATGTATATCTATATCTATAAAAGTCAACGTATGTGTGAGTGTGTTTATGTTCTTTATACAAATCAACAGTTTTAATTCGATCTCGATGAAAATTTGCTCACTTGACCTTCAAAGCAAGGGGAAGATCTCTGTCTACATAAATGTTCGAAATTTAAGTTTTGGTACACAGGGGTAGGGGGTACAAATGTCAAAGTTGAAATCCCTTCATGATGCATAGTGTTGAAAAGCTCTTTAAGAGTACAATAATTGTTTTTACGTGCATTTAGGGGGTAAATGGAAAAATATATCTAAAAGTCAACGTATGTGTGTATGTTCTTTATACAAATCCATAGTTTTAGTCCGATCTCGATCAAAAAATGCACACTTGACCTTCAAAGGAAGAAAAAATCAGTGTCTACATGAATTTTCGAAATTTAAATTTTGGTAAACAGGAAACAGGGTACAATAATGAATACGGGGTCAAAGGACTGAATACCCTTTATGATGGATATCGTTGAAAAGCTCTTTAAGATTACATTAATTGTTGTTATGTACAGTTTTGTCATATGTGTTTTCATTTAGGAGGGGGTAAAATGGAAAAATATAGCTATATCTTATATAAAAAGAAGAGTGTCTGTATGAGGGTATGTCTTTTATACAAATCTACAGTTTTATCCCAATTTGATGAATATTTACTCACTTTCCCTCCAAAGCAAGGGGGAGGTCACTGTCTACATGAATTTTCGTAATTTAAATTTTGGTACAAAGGGGTACGGTGTAAAAGTGTCAAAGTAATGGATTTCCTTCATATGATGAATATCGTTGAAAAGCACTTTAAGAGAAAAGTAATTGTTGTTATGTACAATTTTATTTAGGAGGGGGTAAAATGGAAAGTTATAGCTATATATATAAAAATCAACGTATGTGGGTGTATGATCTTTATACAAATCTACAGTTTTAGTTCGATGTCAATAAAAATTTGCCCACTTGTCCTTCAAAGCAAGGGGAAAATTACAGCCTACATGAATTTTCGAAATTTAAGTTTGGTACACAGAGGTATGGTACAAGTAATGAATACGGGGTCAATGTAATGAATACCCTTCATGATGCAAAAGCTCTTTAAGAGTACAGTAATAGTTTTTATGTACAGTTTAGTCATATTTTAATTTAGGGGGGGGGCGAATTTAGGATATTTGTAATTAGCTTATCAAAGAGGAGAGGAGGGGGTATAGAAATAGGTGGGAGAGATAGAATCTAGATATTCTTGCATAGTAAAATAATTTATATGTTTCATTATGGTTGTTTATAAACTTATCTAATTATAATAACACTCCGTAGCGAAGCACGGGTACCCAGCTAGTATACTATATAGTAGAAAAATATACTTTTAATCTGTAATATCATTAAATTTAGTTAATTAATTATATTTAAAAAAAAAAAAATATTAGAATGGACATTTATAAACCAAAAGAGAAAAAGAGGTAGACCAAAAACGACCTGGGACGCCGAGATGAGAAGGTGTTGCGGAGGTGCAACCTGGAGGAGGGTAGCGGGCGACAGAACGGAATGGAAGAGAATGGAATCCATCTATAAAGAAGAATGGCTACCACGAGAATATAATCTATAAAATCTATTTTACTTAAATCGTTACTAAGTCCGTGTTAAACTATTGCTACTAATTATTTATAAAATATATATTTAATTGTTAGTGTTAAAATTGTTATGTTGTATGTAAATTTAAAATTTAAAATGTATATATTATTGTTTCTACTTATTTAAAGTTATTTAATGTTATTGAATGTTATTTATACTATTTTTTAACTTAAAACACAAAAAAAAAAAATAGTTTAAAATATAAAAGGAAGCAAAATGTCACCTAATATCAAAGTTTATTTGCTTAAGTTTATAATTATATCTGCTAATTCTAGTATTATCATGAATTATTAAAAAAAAAAAAAAAAAAAAAAAAAAAAAAAAAAAAACCGAACTCAAGCTATATGCTACCACAGCCTCGGCTGATAAGGAAATTGTGTGTTAGAATATTTTATTTTTATTTTTAAAACATATGTAATGATACAAATGTTTCCAATAAATTGTTATTATTATTATAATTAATTATATTTTATCAGAAAAAAGGAGAGACATTTTTAATCATGAAACATAAATTAGGTATTGAATTAATTATTGGATGGATAATCTTTTTTTGGGTCCGCAAAAATGAAGACATTTCCAATTAGTCTATGGGGGTCATATAAAATGAATCATATAAATTGTTCCTCCTCGTAAATTCAAACTTATAATTAATAAAAGGAATTTTCAGCCATCATAAGGCCAACGTGATATTCAGGTACAATCTGCGTTCCAGAAAACCAGTATACATACACAGTTCTTCTTCCTGACCGCCTGTATTACGGGCTTACATCTATATATATAAAATTAAAGTTTTGTCTGTACATTGGTCAGAATTGAAAATTTTTTGGGTACTTTTTCATTTTAGACATTCCAAAAACCGAATCTGGCCTTAACTTTTTTCGTGTATGTATGTGGGTATGTATGTGTGTCTGTCGCCCCAGTCAGACTTTATAGGCGCAAAACTGGCTAAATGAAATCGATTATTTTTTTTCAGGGGTGAGCGCAAACATGTTGCGCAATTTGTCGGCTTGGTTTCATCTAAAAATATTGAGTAGAACAAAAGTTATTAACAATTTTATAAAAAAAAAGTATATAAAACATAACCTAAAAAAATATATTGACTCGCCATAAACAAACCCAGACTCGCTATTATTATTACTTTACTACTATTATTATATACTTCTAGACCACCTAGAGACTTGCGGTTTTTTGCGTTTGGTCGGAAATTGGCCTAAGCCCATTGAAAAAATCCGAAAAGTTAAAAAATATATCCCCCCCCCCCCCTAAAAAATTAAAGATGGCGGACGCACTTTAAAGTTTTTTTAGAAGCTTATTGTGGCTAAACGGTAAGTTGTATCGACAAGGTGATTGCGCCAGCGGTAACTAATTTTAAAAGATCTACAACTTTGGACTTATGACTTTTTGTCGTACCTTTATCGGTTCTACCTTAAATAGAGCTAAATTTAATTTTTTGTAAAAAAAATTGACTTTGAGCTCTTAAGGCGTCCGCAATTGATGACCGATTTAATTTCTGATTGGAGTGCTTAAACCTCACACTAATGCCCTTTAAATCGAGTATTTATTATTTTATTAATTGTTTCTAGAACTAGAGTTATTAAATATTTGCTGGTGCAACTGCCGTATTGAATGAAGAGGCTGGTAATTAAATAATGCACCATCATTGTTGATGATTGTTCAATGACTTCCCAGTCTAATTAAAGCAGTTATTAAGTCTAATTGTTAGTTATTACTATATTACTTAGTTTCTACTGGCTATTTTTAAAATATATAGATGGAATCCAAACTATGATTTGGAGAGTATTATATTCTTAATAATGGAATTAATTATGTGTAATATAGTCCTGTTTTATTCCTAGAAGGCTTTGGAAACAAAACTATTTAGGAATTTAATTTAATTGCTAGGCCTACATGATTATAGGAAACACAGCCACTAATACCTAGCAGGAGCCCCGCGCGAAGCGCGGGGTGAAAGCTAGTATTAGGATAAGAAATCTTTCCCCTTTACTACAACTCTACAACCCTACCTTAAAAATATCTAGTGGCCGTTTCGTAACCAGTGCCAAATTTAATTGCTTTAACCATTATGTCAGTAATAGGTGACACAGTAAGAAAACTATTATTTAACCTATTACGTTAAATCACTCACATCTCAACTATATATCTTGTTGCGTTAAGAAATGATAGACGTTATTAGGTGTGAATAAATTAAACAGTTTAATTAATTTTACCGAAACGTTTCGACTCTTAAAGGTCATCTTCAGTCAGTTTAATAATCTAGAGCAAACAATAAAATTCCAATTTTACAAAAACCACCGTTGCACAAACCATTCACAATAGTATCTTCTAAATATAATCCAACTTAAAAAGCATTTTGTCTGGTATAATTAAATCGATAAAAAAACAAAAAACCCTTTAAGTTGAAAGATGACCGACCTGGTGATGGCAACTTAGTTTATCACCTAGTCCTATTTCTTAGACACTGATGATAGTCTTATGAAAGCTGAATGCAGCTTTGACAAAAACAAAAGTTGGAATTTAGGTGGAAAAACATTTTATATTATTCAGTTTAAATGTTAAAATCATAATATAAAATATAAAGTACACAAAAAATAACGTATTCAAGATGCAATGTTGGAATATTGTGCAAGTTAGGAGTAAGAAGTATTTTTAGGTTGGTACAACCGTGGCATTAGGGAAACACACACGTGCAGACCTGTTACAACGTTGAAGCCGTTTAGCAGATTTTAATTAAAGATAGAAGAATTAATTTAGATATAACTGGTACGATAATATTAATGTTAGGTAGTTTGTTCTCTGTTTACCCAAGTTAAGTAGGTAATCTAGATCTTTATAAGGAAAACGACCTTTTTTCCTAGTTTTGGTGGTTTCCGAGAATCACTAACTGGGGAAGAATTGATTGTTTTTAAAATCAGGATGTAATAAAATGACAAATTCAAGGGTTAGTTTAGCTTTTTGATGTAAAATAAGTTTTTGTTTTGTTTCGTTTATTTGATTATTTCAACTAAAATACTTTTAGTGAGAGCTTATGGTAAGGCTGCTGCTAAGAGTCGAGGGCAGGGGAGAAAGGAATGTGCAAATACTCGAGGGAAAGATGGGCAATCTGTCACTCAAAGGGGCCCTCATGTCTACTAGACTTCCTCCTACCTCAGTGTTTGTTTTTAGTGTATCAATTAAGTTTTGCTCAAATTTACATTCTGCTTTCATAACAATCCAATTGTTCAGGCCACTTAACAAGTTTTACTACTGTATAATATGTAACAACCAGATAGGCACACAAGAGCTTCGGCGTCGCACGCTTGGATAGACGCTTCCTCTATTGCTCTACCTAGTTCCGTGAAGGCTATACTCATTGAGATCTTAGTTTAGAACAACGTTACACTTACAAACCTGATAAGAACCACCCATGTGAATTACCATCAATCGACAGAACACGCTAAGAAGAACACTGATCACTGCACATTGTTCACGCTACAAGTGGAAGTCAACAATTGTTCACGAACGTAAATTTTCATTTATACACTAATCTTTGAAATCTAAACGTCATTTGCATTATTATTTATTAAATATAATTTACATTATTATTATCATACAGTGCCAGTGAAAGAGATATTACCGAACACATTGACACTTTATTTCACATACACACACTGTTACCGTTTTTATTAACGGTGAATAAAATATATGGGCTAGCCAGTGGTTGGGGTGGATTCCTCCAACAACAAAAAAAATTGTATCTAATAAAAAGGATTTAGTTCTAGAATGAAGGAAAAGTGTTTTCCCCAGTTTAATAATACTCACAAAAAAAAAAAATAGATAGTGCCTTCCCAGTTACATAAAAGGTTTCGGGGTGGAAAGAAATTAATAAAAGAAACAGTATACATAAGAAAAGAAAATGAACTTATACTTTAAGTCGTTAACTCAGCACAAAATCGTGTCAAATTAACAAATGATTACAAAATGAAAATAGGAGTTAAATTAAAAAAAAACTACTTAGATTCACACAAACTAACATTTACTTCCCAATAAGGTGTGTGAATCATTAAAGAAAAGTTATTTTACTACTAAATAAAAGTATACAAATCATAAGAGAATGAACATAGAATTTACATGCTTGTGGGTTAAATTTAAATAGGTAAAAGAATAATTCATCCAGTAAATAATTGTCTGGGGCTTTAAGCAAATAATAAAAATAATGAGTCCTTTAAAATAATAATGAATTAATTCTAGGGTGACCCTGGGCGCTCTTCTTGAAGAGTCTATGAACCCCGACCAGATTGTCCTTTTTTAAAATAAGTCCATCACTCCAAAGTAATTCTTAAGACTAAAAGGGCCGTGTACTAACTAAACTAAAACTATAACTAAACCTATGGGAAGGGATTCTTAACACTAAGCTTTGGAGTCACTGGAGGAGTATGGTGGTTTTCTACTCCAGAAAATCATTTACGTATAAAAGATAAAAAATTAAAAAGGCCTATCTGAGATCCGCTGAGCGTAGAGTCGTCTCTCTTTTCTTGCCCACTGCGACGTTATAGGATTTCCGTCACAGCACAGTCCTTTGTCACACTAACCACAGTCCACAGTCACTATTTTAAACCAGGCTTGAGTCAGCTGAGGTACGTAAGGGAATCCGCAAAGCGACGGTTACGGTAACGCCGTAAACCTTACCTATGTACCACTCAGGCCTAACTGCCGTCGTCACTCCAGTTCCTGGCAGCCGATCACTGATCGTCGGTGAAGGGGAACTAATCTTTGTTTACATATTTAACCTATTGTTAAAGCACAAAACCAAACAAGGATTAAACATGGAACCCGATCAGGAGGCAACTATCTTACTATAAAACAACCCAGATAAACATATAAAACTAATCCCATAAACAAAACAGTTTTTCCTTCATTTACATGCATACTATATTTATTTATACTACTACTTGAACGAGTCTCATCTATAACTGTGTATTTATTTATTATATATCTTTAAATTTATTTATTTTTATCACCTTTACTAACATAAATCTGTGACACCATTTTTCCATTGTTACAACACACACGACCCTTCATCTCACACCACACATTTATCGTACGACATTTCATCCACCACACAGTTAGGAATTATAATTATATATATATATATATATATATATATATATATATATATATATATATATATATATATATATATATATATATATATATATATATATATATATATATATATATATATACGTTATTATTTATTTTCCATATATCATATTCATTCAGCAGCGTTGTGTATCTATTTATTACTTTATTTTTAAGACCCTATCTTAACCAATCTCTTTTCAGTCCATTTATTACCTTAACTGACCCGGCAGCGGAAACAGGCATATGTACTTTCGTACCAAACAACTGCTATTAACAATAGATATTTGTGTTTAAGTGATTTTAGATTTGATTAAAGATAACAGCACTAAAGTTTATAATTGTTTTTCGAAGGGTCTATGAAGTTCGTTGGGGAACGCGAGTGACTGCTGGAGCGGTAGCGAGAATCGAAGAGAGTGAGACGTGGGGGGTAGCCGATCGGGAGGGGAGGGGTGGGTCAGGCCCAACCGAGCACAGTAGGGGTAGACCCTTTACCGAGAGCAGGCACTTGATTGCACACCTCCTATATCCTCTAAACTCCCTATTACACGAGTAACGCTTTTTGGTGTCGATTTTAGTAACGCTTTTTGAGTATATGTGCCATAGCCAAGACATGAAAATGTCAAACGTTTAGTACAGTTGCCAATGGATAGAGTGCACTGGTTGAACCCAAGAAGGTGCTAATCAGTTCTAATGATTAACATTGGACTATAGCTAAAACAGGGGTAAAATTGGATTATAATAGCTCTAACCACTTCAAACAACCTTAATTCAATGTATTTAACCAAGATATTTTTAATTTATTTATTTAGTTACTTTTAATTTAACGATTTTGAGGTTAAATTCGCTCTTGAGACAAATTAACTCTATTTATTTAATCATGCTTTTCAACTATCAATTCATTTAAAATCAGTCAAATAAAATACTTTGCAATTTATTTATCAATTCATAGAAATAAGTATCTGACAAAAAAATGTTGGTTTGATTTTTCAAAAGAATTATTTCGCAAGTCAATGTTTGTCTGTTGGTACTTATTTAAGGTTATTAAAATATAACATAATTATTTATCATATTTGTATAGTAAACTGTTCTCAAGTAGGTAATTATTAGCGTTGGGAACCAATCGATTGAAAACAGTCGACTAAACGGTTGTTTTAAAATATTCATTCATTCGGTTGTGGATATCTAGTTTTCATTCGAATGATATCAGTCTATAGTTTGGAGTTCTATTAGTCGTAATTCGGACGTGTATATGTGGACATGTGTATAACGAGATAACGA
This sequence comes from Gerris lacustris, assembly GCA_951217055.1. Lineage (NCBI taxonomy): Eukaryota > Metazoa > Arthropoda > Insecta > Hemiptera > Gerridae > Gerris > Gerris lacustris. The sequence continues at coordinate 11,366,262 of OX578283.1, read as the reverse complement.
GTGCCATGCGCCTTCTCACCGCTCCTCCGCTCTGAGCCCTTCACTGTCGTTCCTTTCCCCTACCCAAAACCAAAAAACATCCGAATGAAACATTCGAATGAAAAAGTCGACTGGATTCAGTCTCAGTCTATATTTTTTCATTCGAATGAAAACTATGTCGTAGCAGGTTGTAGTTTGGGACGAGATAACGAGTGTCAAGCGCCTTCTCACTCTCACCCCCCCCCCCCCCCCCCCTCAGCTCTGAGGCCTTTACGGCCTCCACCGTACTACTCCTATATAAAAAAAAACCATTCGATTGAAACATTCGACTTGCGAGTTCAGTCTCGGCTTATATCTTTATTCGTATATCCTATACCCGCTATGAGACTGTTTTCAGTCGATTGAATTCAATCGACTGTTTTTTCCCGAATCGACTTATTCATTCGGTTGTTTTTTCTAGTCGGTTGTCCCAACGCTAGTAATTATTAATATACGAACATTCAAAAGCTATATTAACCTTTTTAGAATTTCTATACCGCTTTCGCAAACGATAGTTCAAATGTATAACAACCTCAAATGGAAATTTATATTATTTTAATATATATGTATTCTCTTTTTTTTAAAAAACAAAAAAAAATACACTTTTGGTCTGTTAGATAAGTATATATTAAAGTATATATATAAAAGAGTAATGACAGGGTTGTTAGTCAAAATAATGCAACCCTTAGCTCTTAGCTTGTTATCTAGGTCCAATTAATCACAGGTTATACCCCCCCCCCCCCCCCCCGGCCCCCCTTAAACTTTATATTTTTCCCAGTAATTAACTATACCCTTCCTCAAACCACATTAATTACTACCCCCTTGCAGTATATATATTTATTTAAATCTATGTATGTATATAATCTCTTCTACCCCAAGCAGTATATTAGAATATATACATATTTTTTTTACTTAAAAGGGTTAATCTGTGTAGATAGGTTTGGATGTGTGTTAGTGTTATTATGTCTATTAGTGTTAGTAAGGTTTAAATTATTGTTGACAAATTGCAGTAATATGTTAAAATTGATGTAATATCAGGTAATTTATTAATAAGTATAAACTAATGAAAATAATTTAATCAAACCTGGGTATATTAGCTTCTCTTTACTTGTGTTTTGCTACATTATAACATCACTGAAATATAACCAAAGTCATAAGGTAGAGTGTCAATGCGACGACTGAAACGAATACAGACGTGCGACCCTAGCCGATTGTTTAATAAAGTAGTGTCAATGCGACGACTGAAACTACTATTGCCGTACCTCCCTAGCCGATTGTTTAATAAAGTAGTGTCAATGTAACGACTGAAACGACTATTGCCGTACGACCCTAGCCGATTGTTTAATAAAGTAGTGTCAATGTGACGACTGAAACGACTATTGCCGTACGACCCTAGCCGATTGTTTAATAAAGTAGTGTCAATGTAACGACTGAAACGACTATTGCCGTATGACCCTGATTGTTCAATAAAGCAGTGTTAATACGATGACTGAAACTACTATAATAGCCGTACGAACCTAGCCGATTTTAATAAAGTAGTGTCAATGCGACGACTGAAACTACTATTGCCGTACCTCCCTAGCCGATTGTTTAATAAAGTAGTGTCAATGTAACGACTGAAACGACTATTGCCGTACGACCCTAGCCGATTGTTTAATAAAGTAGTGTCAATGTAACGACTGAAACGACTATTGCCGTACGACCCTAGCCGATTGTTTAATAAAGTAGTGTCAATGTAACGACTGAAACGACTATTGCCGTATGACCCTGATTGTTCAATAAAGCAGTGTTAATACGATGACTGAAACTACTATAATAGCCGTACGAACCTAGCCGATTTTAATAAAGTAGTGTCAATGCGACGACTGAAACTACTATTGCCGTACCTCCCTAGCCGATTGTTTAATAAAGTAGTGTCAATGTAACGACTGAAACGACTATTGCCGTACGACCCTAGCCGATTGTTTAATAAAGTAGTGTCAATGTGACGACTGAAACGACTATTGCCGTACCTCCCTAGCCGATTGTTTAATAAAGTAGTGTCAATGTAACGACTGAAACGACTATTGCCGTACCTCCCTAGCCGATTGTTTAATAAAGTAGTGTCAATGTGACGACTGAAACGACTATTGCCGTACCTCCCTAGCCGATTGTTTAATAAAGTAGTGTCAATGTGACGACTGAAACGACTATTGCCGTACCTCCCTAGCCGATTGTTTAATAAAGTAGTGTCAATGTAACGACTGAAACGACTATTGCCGTACGACCCTAGCCGATTGTTTAATAAAGTAGTGTCAATGTAACGACTGAAACGACTATTGCCGTATGACCCTGATTGTTCAATAAAGCAGTGTTAATACAATGACTGAAACTACTATAATAGCCGTACGAACCTAGCCGATTTTAATAAAGTAGTGTCAATGCGACGACTGAAACTACTATTGCCGCATGACCCTGATTGTTCAATAAAGCAGTGTTAATACGATGACTGAAACGACTATAGCCGTACGACCCTAGCCGATTGTTTTAATGAAGTAGTGTCAATGCGACGACTGAAACTACTATTGCCATACGACCCTAGGTGATTGTTTAATAAAGCAGTGTCAATGTAACGACTGAAACGACTATTGCTGTATGACCCTGATTGTTCAAGAAAGTAGTGTCAATGTAACGACTGAAACGACTATTGCCGTACGACCCTAGCCGATTGTTTTAATGAAGTAGTGTCAATGCGACGACTGAAACGACAATTGCCGTATGACCCTGATTGTTCAAGAAAGTAGTGTCAATGTAACGACTGAAACGACTATTGCCGTACGACCCTAGGTGATTGTTTGATAAAGCAGTGTCAATGTAACGACTGAAACAACTATTGCCGTACGACCCTAGGGGATTGTTTTAATGAAGTAGTGTCAATGCGACGACTGAAACTACTATTGCCATACGACCCTAGGTGATTGTTTAATAAAGCAGTGTCAATGTAACGACTGAAACGACTATAGCCGTACGACCCTAGCCGATTGTTTTAATGAAGTAGTGTCTATGCGACGACTGAAACTACTATTGCCATACGACCCTAGGTGATTGTTTAATAAAGCAGTGTCAATGCGACGACTGAAACGACTATTGCCGTACGACCCTAGCCGATTGTTTAATAAAGAAGTGTGAATGCGACGACTGAAACGACTATAGCCGTACGAACCGAGGATTCTGAACCCCTAAGAAAGGTACTCACTTTCTTTACGCCTGTCAGCCAATGTAGTGGATAGAGTACTGTGAGAAGATGTTAAACCGGATTTGCACCTTGGATCTGCATGTGAGATTTTCCTGTTTAGGAATTTATCTGGGAAATCCACTAAAAAAAAAAAGTACAATTTGTTAGTCTAATGGCAAAATTAACTTTCGTCGCTCTAACTTTGTCCTTTTTTTCCTTCTATTCTGCTTCTTTTTTTGGTGGTTTTGTTGAAAAAAAAAAACTTTAAGAGCTTTTGGGATGTTGGGCTGAACTGAGATGAGTGGGTTGGCTCTCAAAGCCCTAGAAAAGTCTAAAAAAACTTTATTGCCTTATGTTTAAGTCACCCCCCCTTCTCTCATTTAGGTTGTTTTTGGAGGGAAAAACTATATAAAAAAGTGCGGGGGATGTATTTTTACTCTTAAAGTTTCCCAAGAGACATGAAGAAGCGTTGCATGGTTAGGAATACTTGAACCTTTGTAAATGAGTTGGAGTATTGGGTGGATATAGGAAGGCATAGGGCGGTTTTTGCTTCTCCCAAAATCCTATTTAGGACTCGAACATCCTAATTACCTTATTTATACTTACTACTTGATTACTTAGCTTCGCTTACTTAATCACCATCTAAATTTCAAGTGTACCACTTAATTATATACTTTAATTCAACTGAATATAATTTAGGGAATTTTTAATACTAGACAGAATTAAGAGCAAGAATTAAAAAAAAAAAGTTCTAATTTCCTTCATTAAGAATAATTACTGAAATAAACGTGTTTTTTTTTACTGTTATTTAAAAGGCCATTTTAGCGTCGTGGATTTTGATCCTGAGGTATTAAATTGATCATTATACTTTAAAAGATTATCCCAAAGTCGCTTAACTTTGTTTAGTTGCTTTAATCATATTAAAACTTATTAAAAACTAACTAAACCTACTTTAATAGCAATAAGAAGCTAAGCTTAAAGGTTCATTAATGAGGGGTAGAGGAATATATCTAAATAAAGGAAGAGGGGGGAGTATAGTCTAAAACAGGGGCCACCAAATTTTTTAGCCTAAGGGCCACCAAACATTTTTGCCTAAGGGCCACACTGGCTCTTCCAATAAGTCCCAGGGACTAAGACCTAGCTACTTCATCATACTAACGTACTTTAGGTTTGAATAAAGCGCAAATTTTCGCAAAACAGGACGTGGGGTGGGCGCCGCTCCGTTCGTTTTTATCAATAAGGAGCGAACATAGTGCACTGCTTCCCGCTTTATCGCGGTGGACGAGCTGGTAGAAAAACTAATGAAACCATATTAGGGTGGTCATAGTACACCAGCTAGAATTTCACGGGTTCATTGATGATTGCTACAGCCGACTTTTAAGCGATAAAGCGGGCACTATGTACGCCCCTTTAAACGAAACTGCGAGTTCATTGAAGAAGTTGGGGAAAATAACTTTCGACAAAGTACAGAAGTACGCTAGCTTAGCTGCGGAAAATTTTTAAATCGATTTTTTGAACTTCGAGCAATAATCGAAATTTTCTTGAATGAAAATAATCGTCCTTTATCTGAGATACAAAACAGTAAGTGGTTGTGGAAGTTATAAATTCCTGCATATTTAACTAAATATATGAAAGACCTAAAAAATACATAAGGAGAAAACCAGCTTCTGCCTAATTCATCCACTCATATTTAGTCCTTTCAGCAAAAAAAATGATTTGTTTCCATCTCAGTTGATCAAAAAATGTTATACGCATTTTAATTCATGCCAATCATTCAGTCAGCAAACTGAGGTTAAATTATGCAGTCTGACCAACCTATTATTGTCAAATGAATTTAATTTCCCCCCGATGATTTTTTACATGAATTGAAGTATCAATTTAGCAAAATTTAAAGAGCGCAGACAGTTTTAATTAATCTTGGGCTATCTGCGGACAACTTTCGACAAACCATTCAAATTTCATAACAATCAGATTTGCACTTTTGAAGATATAGGTGAAAATAAATGTTTATGTTTGTGTGCATGAGGAAAAAATACAAATTGGCTTAGAAGGTTGAAACTTATATGGGACATACAATGGGCTAATTAAGATCTACCATCCAAATTTCATTAAAATCGGACAAGTAGCTTTTAAGATATGTTGGTTCCTTTTTTTTTTTTAAAAAAAAGTTTTGTTTTCCTCAGCTTCAGTACGGAAAAAATCCCATCTTCTATGGGAATTGAACGCAGTTACTTATGTATTTAGATTTCCTAAGAGGGAGGAGTCATAAGCCTCTAGTTCATACTGGTTCTTTACTGCATAAGTAGATGTAAGATAGGGTGGTGAGTAGAAAAGTTCAATTGGTTAGAAGCAGTATATAGCAGTATATAGAATGGGTCGGACTCTACTATTATTTATTGTTGGGGTGTTGGTAACCCTACTTATTCCTAGTGGACTTTGTGAATAAAACATGCTTAACCCTGCAGTAGAGGAAAGCTTTACCTACACCACGGTATAAAGGCAAAGTATTTCCCTCCCGACAAAACTAACTTTTCCTTTGTAGTTGTGTGTATTTCAAGCCCCTAAGAGACAGTATAGTGGTCCAAAATCTCTTGCAATCCCTACATACGATTCAAACTACTACACACTCACTACTTCCTCCTTTATACACACACTCAGACAGAATGACTAACTAAGCCACTTTATTCCTTCTCATTTATAAATAAATTAATTAAAACTTCAACGAAATCATTTAATTATTAAAGCAGACGAATCTCGCAGTCAAATAGGAAAACAAAAACCTTTTTCTAAAATCCTCGTCCAGATTTTCTGGGGGTTTTTCTTTTAAAAATAATTAATTCAAAACTAATTTGACTGCATTTACAGTACTCTCGTGCTTTATTTTTAATTATTATTATATGAAAGCTCTTAAGACGTAGATTAAGTATTTTTAGGATTTTAATATTATTATACCATCCAATTAAGATCATTGTGAGATTGCATTTAATCTTGATGAAAAAATGGTTATTAATCGTCCCTATTAATAAAATATAAATGGGCTAGACACTACGGAGAAGATTCTTTGCGTTTCATTACAGTAATAGTCCAGGAGATAGCGTGCAAAAAAGTGTCTGACTAACATCAAGCTAGAATTATTGTGTATAAGTAAATCTTTTGGTGCCATTTAAAAATAAAAATATGTGGTCGGCTAAGTTTGTCTGTGGGATATAGAGTAGCCTTAGGCATTTGAAATAAACAAACCGGTGGAAAGTGGTCATGTCCCGCCGTTTTTGGTGGACAATGTGATTTGCATGATCCTGAGTACGAAATTTGTTAGCACACCAAAAATCAAGTTGATGGTAGTTTGTCACTTAATAGGTTAGTTGGTCAAATATTACTCCGAATTAAAGAGGTCACCATTTAAGTGACAAACTATCGACAACTTGATTATTGGTCTACTAACTAAGTTCGTACTCAGGATCGTGAAAATCACATTGTCCACCGAAAAGGGTGGGACATGGCCGCTCACAACCGGTTGATTTTTTCAAATGCCTATTGCCAAGCTATGTCCCGCAGTAGAACTTAGCCGACCGCTTATCCTTAAAAGGCACCAAAAGATTTACTTGCACACTAAATTCTAGCTTGATGATAGTCAGAAACTTTTATGCACGCTATCTCCTGGATTATACATAGTACATAGTTAAAAATAAATAGGTATTTGCACCAGTTGGAAGCAGGTGCACAAACTTTGACAGAGAAGTTAAAGCTATATCGATGGCGCTAGCAAACATCGATTAAGTAAAGGAAAACTCCTAGTTTGTGCTCTTCGTCAACTCTCAGGCTGCAATTGGGGCAGTTTGTAGTAGCGCAATTTGTGACCACGCGGAGGAAGTTGTATCAAGAAGACGGGTAAATTTCCTTAAGGAAAAAGGAATACGTGTCGTCTGCTAAAGGGTCCCGAGCCATTGCGGCTTGCCAGGAAATGAGCAGGCAGATGAGTTAGCTCGGAAAGGAGCTGGGATGCAACAACCCGATCCTCCGCTCTCCTATTGCTCAGTCAAAAGACTCATGAAAGCCCATTATAAAGATGAAATTAAGGAGTCGCAGCTAAATCAGGCAGAAGGGAAAATGTGGCAGAGTCTGGTGGAGAACCCAATCCCACACACAAGCAGCAGAAGAGAAGCTGTGGCAGGCTTACGTTTGAAGACGGGACATGATTATCTACAACGGCACTTGTACAGGATAGGTGTGGTGGAGAGCCCGGTGTGTCCTCTATGCCTAGCAGATGAGATGGATGGCCAGCATCTCTCAGTATGTACATTGACACATGTCATCATGAACGACAGAAACAATTTAAACTTAAATATAGACAGTGCCACCATGGCAAAACTTTATCGGGCTGCTAGAAGCCGAATGGCCTTGTTGCCAACGGCATAGGCGTTATTTAAAAAAATAAAAATAAAATCTATCATACCTTGTAAGCATTTATTTATCTCTACAAATTATATCTTCATCGTATCTTTCATTCACCTTGTGTACTTATTTATTACAATATTTTTAATACCCTATCTTACCACCCTATAACTACAGTCCGCTCAACTACTTAATAGAACCGGCAGCGGAATCAGGCGCAAGCCCTTCCGTACCGAACTAACATGTGTACCAAATTTTGGGGGCCGGTGTAGCCGAGGAGTTAGCGCAGTCGACTCTGAAACCAAGGTCTAAACCCCGGCTGTGAGTTCGAATCCCAGCGGGTTAAGACATGTTTCACACTGATGATCTCATCGATTAGATGAGTAATGTGGCCGGATAACCCCCGTCCTGTAATAACCTTGGCAGTTGATCGGGACTAAAACCCAAAAGAAAAAAAAAAAGTGTATCATAGAAAATATATTATGATTGTTTTTTTTTTTATTTTCTTTGAAACTGAATTGATTTTTAGGACTGAACCCAAGCATAATAAATTTTAAAGTGATTACGATCTTCCTGATAGATATTATCCATGCAAGGGAAATGTAATTTATTATAATTTTTTTGGTGACTGATTTTATTAGACAAGAATTGCTTATTATTCACATAATGACAATAACTCAAATAAATATAAGGGACGTAGGAAAATGTGATAAATTCTATGAGAAGAATTGGGCTTAAGAAAACGAAACGAAATAAAATGACTCGAAGACGGGGGGGGGGGGTGGAGTTAGAGTTATTAAGTGACTCTGATATATTTCAAGGTGGTTAGAATAGAAAGGCTGGGGGTGAGATAGAATGATATATAAAGGCGATACAATGAAATTACTTGTGGTTTCCTTTTTATAAAAGAAAAGTGTGATAATATTAGGTGATAAGGAGAAGAGGAAAGAGTGATAGTGAGCTGTTAGGGGGGAAATGAGATGGGATTAGTGACGGTGATAACTCACCCGGCTTTTACAGCCGTTTTCCTCGGTCTTTTTATACTTTCTTATTGCTAGCCAGTGAGAAAGATTTGTAATAGTCCGAATAATCCACCTTTAACCCATTTTTACCCCCTCCTTTTTTTAAAGACCACTTGAAAAAGGCCTATTAATATTGAGACTTTTATCGTCATTTTAGCTTTGAATACGAGAAAGAAGACATTTTGTTGATGTATATTTATGCTGTTGTTTTTTGTTTTTGAATAGTCAAAAACAAAAGCTAATAGTCAACTAACTTCCATATCAATATCTAGAAGGTATCAAGAATTGGTTAATTAATTGTTCCTAATGAAAAATTTTACGGAAAATATATGGATTAGGTAACAAAGAACAAGATGGATAAGTAAAAAGAAAATAATATAGATGTTTGCATTTCTAGATATATTTTTAGTTGTAGCCGACACAAGTATATTAATTTTTACAACAAAAAAAGTGGGAAACAATTTAATAAATTAGAAAAGTGGCTTGTAAAAGCATAAAATCAATAAAGTACGTGGTAGGATGCGAGGAAGCTTCGTGCCACATTAATTGTTGGCAGTCTGTTTTTATTTTCTTCAGTTTCGTTTAGAAGTTTAATATGATTAACCTAATTATGAATGCAGACTAAGATAATTTTGTAGCAAGGTTTTATTGATGTGAGAGTCAGTAAGGTAATTGAAGTCTTTACATCTTGGCCGGACACTCCTTCCTTCTGGATTCTTCGATTCACTTAATTATATCATCTAATTGTCGTTATCAGGTGTAAACCTCTTCCAGACTCACTGTTAAAACTAAAACTGAGAGTTCCCTTTGTCCGAGATCTAACCGTATCCCGATATAGAAAATTCCATGAATCCATATCCCACCATCCTAATCCTCTTGTACAACTTCTGTCCTCTCAGTTTATCCCAAGCAATCCACCAAGACGTTTGAAGAGGAGATGGCCTAGAGATCTCTTATCTTAAAATATTGATTTCCCTTATATTATGTTAAACTTCTATAATAATTAGTCTAATCCACTTTATCATTATTTTATCATTAGATATTCTGTATTATAAATACTTTACTATATGCACTGGACTACTTCTTCTTCATGTCTTTCCCGCCACATAACATTATTATCATTATCACTTATTGCAATTTAAATTGTAGTTGTGTTATTCAATAAAAATTAAAAAAAAAAAGAGAGAGTTCCCTTTCAGTTGGTTTAATGTCAATATATCCAACGGAGCTCGGAGCTCCATTTATTCATTTATTTAACTAGTTTTCATTATTTTTCGGCGTCCGTTTCTTCATTTTAATGAAGTCATCAACTTCATCTTCACTGACCAGACTGGTAAAAGAATGGATCAGCCAGGTTGAACTGCCAACTGATTTGTAATACTAGCCAGGAGGGACGCGGATGACGTATTTCCTTCAATGGAATCCACTACAAAGGCATTCTCAGATACCTGTGGATGAGTACAAAACTTAGGTTTAAAAACACAAGACACTTCCCCCCCTAGAGCTTCCCAATCCACTGTCATTAAGACCGGTGAATTCTTGTTTTTTTAGGACGAACTGGAAGTTATAAACATTTAACTATCTCGGATGTGATAAAACTCGCATTAGACCCAAAGTCAACAATTAAACGTAGGAACCTGAATAATAACTGAACCTGCCTGAGAGATTTCTAATATCATTTAGAGAGGATCCCAGTAAAACGATGCTATGATTCGAGGGGGTAACCTTCGTGTTATCAGAAGAAGGTTTTTGGCCTGAGGATGAAAAAAAATTAGATTTAGAAGGCACTGGACTTGGAAAAATTCGACGGACTGGGGTCTTCTTTTTTCGGTTTTGACAACTGGTAACTTTGGGGTGTCCGGAATTACCTCGGACTTTTGTGGAAAATTGAGGAACCTATGGTGACGTAAACTATAGTGGCATAAATATTTAGAAATGCAGTGAGACGAAGTGTGGGATAAGGATAATAAGCAATTGAAACAACTTTTAAGACTCTTAACTAGTGTATTGTGGTCAGCAGGGGATTTGCCAAGAAAAACTGTACACCAATATAATGGTTGGAACACAGAACAAACAGTACATTGAGATGGATGTGACACGTTTGTTGATTACACGAACTTTTTGTAAGGATACTTTGATAACGGGGTTGATTTGACACTTGACTTATCAACACTGATACTAGGTTTTAAAGTCGACACCATTTGTTGACAAATTTGATTAACTGTGAACAGGAAGAAAAATGAGTGTCCGAAACATCTAATTCAAAATCTGGACGCGTGTCTAAATCTAACTGTTTGATAGCTAGACTAAACAAAATGCAAACAAATCTGGGAGTTGCATTTCTGATGGTTTAGTGAAAATATCTCCAACGGAGCTCCATTTATTTAACTAGTTTTCATTATTTGTCCCCGGGACCACGTGGCACGGTGGCCTTTTATTCATTTAAATGCCCCTTTCAAACTTTCAGAAGTCAAAACTTCATCATTTCTGACCAGAGACCAGACTTCATTTCACTATTCAGACGCTAACGCGATCTTCATTCTACTCGCAATTTACCTTAACTTCATGTCCAAACATAAGTACATTTTTGCAAAGAAAGTATAAAACAAGCTCCTGTACTTTCCTAACTCCCTGTCACACGTATAAATCTTTTCAACTTTCTTCAGCCCTACGAAGCGTGGTAGGGGAAGGCACTACAGCTGGAGACTGGATTACAGACCTCCTATACCATTCTAATTCCCTGTTATACTTTTCTGAGTTTTTAAGCTAAAAGTAACGTAACATTTTTGACTTATGTTCCATAGCCTAAACATAAAAATGTCAAAAACTTTCTTTGCAAAATCATTTATTGTATATCATTTCATCTTTTAATTTCACTTATTTTGTATTTAAAAACTGCAATGCATTTTTTATTTCCAAGTTATTTTATTGTTCCATGATCCGGCAATTCATTTCATGTTTTATTTATGTATTTTTCTTAATTTAAACTCTATTGGTTCAAATGTTAAACACTTTTCCAAAATATATATATACATACCTATATAAATTTTTATTTTTTGAGTTTATTTCTATTATATCTTTCTGGAGTCCACACATTGGATCAAAACGATCCACGCTGCCCTAAACGAATATTTGGATAAGCTTAAAAAACAAGATTTGATAAAGTGAACAAGAACAATATCAATAATAATTATTTAAAGCGATCCCAAACGACCAATAATATTAAAGAACACAATAAAAGTGTTTTTTTGGACCTTAACGACACGATAAAATCAAAATTTAATGAGAATAGAAATCATATCTTTAGTTAGATAATTCGAGTTGAGTTTTAGGAATCTTAACTTAACGATATACGTGTGCCTCAAGATAGATTATCCGAGAGGAAAAATTTTCTTATTTTTGGTTTTTCGAAATAAAGTCATTCTTTATAAAAACTCCTGCTTGTTCTCAAACCTCTAAAAAATTATAAAATTTTCTTAATTTCGTGTACAGGGTGTACTGTTTTCTGAAAACTTTAAAATATGACCAAGAGTAAACTACCCTTATTTTTGATGGTATCGAAAAATATTATTTAGAAAAGTGGTTCAGAATCGCAAAAAACGTACAAATATTAAATATTAGTTTATTTTATGAATTATTAAATTTTAGTTTATTTTCTTAAATATTAAATGTTAGTTTGTTTTCTAAAAAAATAAGCAATAAGCTAACTACAACGAATAGTTCTCTTTGGACTTTTATAATAAACAAGTGTGAAAATTCTTAATAATGTCTGGATAATAGCTTGGAATTGGAAGAGTTAAAGGGAAGAATTAAACAGACCATTGCCAATATTCCCCTTGACCAAGTTCAAAAGTCTTATAAAAAAATCATAAATAGAATTGAAATTTGCCTAGAAGCGTAGGCAATACATTGGAATGATCATTTCTTTAATTTAATTTTTCAACTCTGTTGATATTTTTCTGACACTTAATTAGATGTTAAGATCAGAATCATTAATTACTTGTTGTAATGGTATTTTTTTTAATCTATTTTATTTGTTACATTAGTTAATAATTATTTGATTTATAAGTAATTTATTTTGTTTTCATAAAATAAACTAATATTTAATATTTGTATGTTTTTTTGCGATTCTGAACCACTTTTCTAAATAATATTTTTCGATACCATCAAAAATAAGGGTAGTTTACTCTTGGTCATATTTTAAAGTTTTCAGAAAACAGTTCACCCTGTACACGAAATTAACCCTTAATAACCCAGCGTTGCCATATGGCAACAGCAAAACCCCCTCCCTTTATTCTTGTCTGGAGAGGTCCAAGTTAATATTGAACTTTTTAAATGTTAATATTATGTCAAAAGAAAGACTAAATTAATTTTTCATCATTAGATTTATTTGTTTTGTGCAACACGTATGCGACAAGACAGGTTTAAAAAATGGGTTATTCCAAATTTGTGACACGGAAAGAATTTAAATTTTTTTAATTAATTAATTACTTAAATAATTTTATTACTGGTAATGAAACTATTAGAATAAAGAATGATTAAAAATATAAAATTATTGCAGTTTCAAAAAATTTAATTTTTCTGCCCTAAATTGAGCGTCAATTTGAAAGTTGCCATATGGCAACGCTAGGACATTAGCCTTACAGTTTTTTTCTAAGTCGTAATTTTATTCAGTCATATTTATACACAAAGTTTTGATGTTTTTTTTGCCTAATGTTCATTTTTTATTGATTATTTTCCAAATATTTCTCAATTAGTCTCTAAATCTTGTAATTATTTTTGTTGAATAAGTATAATTAATAACAAATAGTATTTGGGCTATTCTTTTAAAAATAATATGTAATAATAATATCTATATTTTTTTATTACAATTGAATAATACCTATATATTTTTAAAGGTAATTACAAAAACACATGCATAAAACAAAAAATAAAGAAATAATTACATAATTTTACAGATAAACAACATGATACATAATAAAAATTAATGAAATGTTAAAAAAAAATTACTTTTTCGTTCTTTTAAATAAATTTAGTATTTTGTTTATGTTATTTGTGCTTTTTTAACCTAAAATTTATTTTACATACATTTTGTAAAAGAAAAAATATTAAAATATTTACTGAGAAAAAAACTGTAGGGCTAATGTCCTAGCGTTTCCATATGGCAACAGCCCAAATTTGGGGTAAGGCTTTATTTAAAATTTTTTTACATATTAAGGGACCTCTTAACAGACTAAATCCCCAGAAAAAAACCTATCAATTCCCCAAAAAAATAATTCGGGCAGTTAAGGGTTAAGAAAATTTTATAATTTTTAGAGGTTTGAGAACAAGCAGGAGTTTTTATCCTGCTGTTTTTATGGTTGGAATGGTTTTTTTTCGAAAAACCAAAAATAGGAAAAGTTTTCCTCTCGGATACTCTATCTTGGGACACACTGTATGTATTTGAATAGTTGAGAATTTGAGTATCAAATTGTTTAATAAGATAGGAAGTAATATGTGAGATGCATTTAGGTGAAAAAGACTTTATCTCAGCAGACAAGCGTATATCTTTAGTTTCAAACTGAGAAAGCTACCTCAAAGATATGGTGCTCGGTTTAACTTCAGTTAAATAATTAAATAACTCTGCCTTTACCTTAACACTTGCCCCAACCCAAGGTAAGGTTATTTTTCAAAGTAATTGCCGTCGGATTTATACCCTCACTCTTACCTCTACTATGAATTCCATATTAAATTTCTACTGCCCCTCCAGTAAAGATAGGGAAGACTTTGCCAGTGCTATTTACACCCCCGGCCCCCGGCATCGTGCAATAACCTCGTGAATATTTAAAGTAAAACACAGAAACTCGTTCTAACGCTACCTTTTTAACGCTAAGAACCTTTTTTTTCTTCCTTCATTTTCACCTTATAACTATTAAAGTACAATATGAAATATCTCACACAAACCCTTTTCTATATTTTTAGATATTTTCTTCAAACAAAAATGGAAAAAATGTTCCGTGTTGCAATGTTTTCCTGCAATGTTTTATTGCAATATTTTAACGTGCAATGTTCCATGTTGATGCAATGCTTTAATGTACAATTTTCCATGTTGATGCAATGCTGTAATGTACGATTTTCCATGTTGATGCAATGCTGTAATGTACAATTTTCTATGTTGATGCAATGCTTTAATGTAAAATTTTCCATGGTTATGCAATGCTTTAATGTACAATTTTCTATGTTGATGTAATGCTTTAATGTACAATTTTCCATGTTGATGCAATGCTGTAATGCACAATTTTCTATGTTGATGTAATGCTTTAAAGTACAATTTTCTATGTTGATTCAATGCTTTAATGTAAAATTTTCCATGTTGATGTAATGCTTTAAAGTACAATTTTCTATGTTGATTCAATGCTTTAATGTAAAATTTTCCATGTTGATGCAATGCTTTAATGTAAAATTTTCCATGTTGATGCAATGCTTTAATGTACAATGTTCCATGTTAATGCAATGCTTTAATAAGCAATGTTTTATGTTGCTGCAATGCATTAATGAACAATAAATGGATTTTAGCTATGTTTTTTAGGCTCTAAAGTTACTATTTCACAGCCTACCACGGAATAAAAATTAACACTTTGAGTTAAAACTTGAAGTAGTTTTATTCTGTTTGGACAGTAAAAATTCATTTAATGGCTTTTTTTTCACGCTAGTATAATGAACGGTTTAAATTTTATTCTTAGAACAAACTTTTTTAATAGCCACCATCTTGAAATGGGTTGGCCAATTTTGCTGGTTAACGACCACTTACAATTAGTTAAACTGTCTGAAGAGCCTTTGTGTGTGCTCAAGGTACATCATTATTTATAATTAGTAATTTAATTAAAATTGTACTGTAAACAAAGTAATAAACCCTAATTAAAGTTTGAAATCTTCAATAATTTAAAGATTTTATTCGTTATTTTATTAATAATATCTTACGAAATTGACAGCTTCATCATTTTTAACATTTTAAAATAGAGAGTGAGGTTATAATAAGGGTGAACATTTTTAGTACCTAAATTTTAAAGAGCAAATTAATCCTTTTTCTTTCTTCTATCTTCTAAAAAAAAAAAAGAAAAAAAGTGAACTTTTAAAAAAAAAAAAAAAATCTAATCTAAGAGCTTGGAATAGTTTGGAGGGGGCCCTTGTTACTCTCTACCCCCCCCCCCCCCCCCCCATCAACTCGTTAAAGAAAATTTGCATAGCATTAGAAAATTCTTTTTCCACTTTAAAGTAAAAGAAAAAAACCCCAGAAGATTCCTCTCCATTAAAGAAATATAGTAAAAGAACTAGAAACGATTCTATTTTAAAAAGAAATTGGGATTTTTTTTTATTTTTTAACCTACCTCTTAATATTTCGAAATAACCAAAAAAAGAGAGTTGTATAAATGATAGGAAATAAAAATAAAACATGTTTCTCTAAGATATAAATATACATTTGTTGAAAGAGAATTTGAAATTAAGAAAAAAACAAATTATTAACAGATATACTGAAGAGAGAATTTTTAAGCTACTCTTGAATATCAAAATCTAACTAATTTTATTTGATTCTCTGAGGGGTTAGACTAGAAAATAGACTTCCAATTAGTGTGGCACATAGCTTCCTCGCATTCTGTAGCACATAATTTAATGATTTTATGCTTTTACAAACCATTATTTCTAATAACTTGCATAAGGGAACAGAAGCTACGTGATTGTTCTGAAGAACGAAAAAAATTTATGTCTCCGATTTCAAAAATTCCAAGACAGAAATCCGTTTCAGACATTAGGGAATATTTTTGATTCCGTGTCTGTCTGTCGGTCGGTCTGTCTGTCGGTCTGTTTTTGCAAACCAACATATCTTAAATACTACTCGTCCGATTTTTATTGAAATTTGGATGGTAGGTCATAATTATCCCATTGTTGGTCCCATATAAGTTTCAAACTTCTGCGCTCATTTGTTTCTCTTCTACATCCACACAAACATACATTTATTTACACCTATTGCTTCAAAGGTACTAATCTTTTTTGTATGAAACTTTAATAGTTTATCGATAGTAACCCGCAGATAGCCCCAGATTAATTTCAATCGTCTACGCTCTTTAAATTTTGCTAAATTGATTCTTTAATACATGTAAAAAATCAAAACAATTTTGACAGATTGGAAGATATTGGACCATGTAATTATGTACTTGTATATATAAGTAAGTTTACAAATAGATTTGATTAGAAGAGGACCTTATTAATAACGCAAAGGGTCAAACGTCTCACAATAAATTAATGAAACCCAATAATTAACTTAGATTATTGCTTCCGAGCTTACCGAAGGTAACGGAAGCTATGTGATCGTTCTGAAGAACTAAAAGTTTTTATATCTCCGATTTCAAAAATTCCAAGACAGAAACCCGTTTCAGACATCAGGGATCATTTGTGGTTTCGTGTCTGACAGTCTGTCTGTCGGTCTGTCGGTCGGTCTGTCGTTCAATTTTTTGTGAACCAACGTATATTTTTATGAAATTTGGGTGGTAGGTCATGAGTGGCCCATTATTGGTCCCATATAAGTTTTAACCTTTTGCGCTCATTTGTTTCTCTTCCACATGCTCACAAACATACATTAATTTACACCTATAGCTTCAAAAGTACTTATCTGATTTGTATGAAACTTTTATAGTTTATCGAAAGTAGCCCGCAGATAGTCCCAGATTACTTTGAACCGTCTGCGCTTTTTAGCTTTTGCTTAACTGATACTTTAATTCAAGTATAAAATCAAAAAAATTTTGACAGATTAAAAAATCGGTCCGAGACAACTCAGACAAACTTTCTCATATACGAGTTCATAATTATTTAGCCCAGTGTTTTCCATTAATTAGTTTTCGTATGTAAATTTAATTATTATTGAGCATTTCATTAAAATTTATCATAAAAATAATTTCTCCCGGGCGG
The DNA here is from genome assembly GCA_951217055.1 of Gerris lacustris. Taxonomy (NCBI): domain Eukaryota; kingdom Metazoa; phylum Arthropoda; class Insecta; order Hemiptera; family Gerridae; genus Gerris; species Gerris lacustris. The sequence goes on along the minus strand of OX578283.1, from coordinate 11,348,673 downwards.
GGAATCGGGCACTGTCGGTCCGCGTTTTAAGCTTTTTTCTCAGGAACTAGATTTTTCCCGGGGAAACGGCTTATATCGTTGGATTCGTATTTAAATGGACTATATTATAGAATTTTATAATCAAAATCGTCGGAACCGTTTTCGAGAAATAATTTTTTTTCACGTTTTTTCAGAGTTTTTGGGGGGTAGCGCCCCCAAAATTAGAGCTAAAATTCATTTCTCGATTTCGCCTCGGGGTATGATTTTTCTGAACATGTATGCCAAATTTTGTCAAAATCGGCCCAGTAGTTTAGGCTCCAGACGTCTGCACAGACGACAGACGGACATTTTTCAAAAACCACTTTTTTGGACTCAGGGGACCTCAAAACGTGTAAATCAATCAAAATCTCAAAATCGAATTTTCGCGCCATCACAATACTTTCTCTTTATATGAGAAAGTAAAAAAACGGAGGAAACAATTAAACAAATTAAACAATAATGGCTTGTAAATGCATAAAATATAAAATTAATTATGTACGTGATAGGATGCGAGGAAGCTATGTGCCATACCAATAATTGGCAGTCTATTTTTAATTACACTTAAAAAAAATCCATCAAGAACAAATAATTTATGTAAGTTTAGTCCGGGCTTGTATCCGACAGATAATAATAATTAGAATTTAATATATAGATAAATAACATTTGAAATTTCTATTTTATATTTTTGACTGATTTGATAACAAATATTTACAATTTACATGGGTAAGTTTCTCGACCGTTTTTCCTTTTGCACACGCTACATCTAATCATTACCTCTAGCTCTTATACATTTGCTGATTATGTAATCCTACAAATTAAATTGCTCCGGCATTTGAAGTTGCTTTGCTCATATATAACATTTACGTGTTATATGTTAGCATAACTTGGCCGTCTTCTTTACATCTAAATTGTATAACATGCAGACATCATCTCAAAAAAGGGAGGTGGAGCATTTAAAGTCCTAGGGTCTGAATAAATTTCACAATCAAGGCAGAAAACCCACAGTGATTGTTGGTTTAGCTAAATAAACATTTTTTTTTCACAAACAGAGTCGCTTTTTCCCCGGTATGTGTAAGATAGAATCAGAGTTGAAAATGGTTTTGTGCTTCCTTAAGGACTAAGCCTTTAGTTCGACCTGAAGATTCAATTATCTAGGAAAAAAGGAAAAAAAAGGAGGGGAAAGTCACCCCTTCTTATTTTCTTTCCAGGAAGGACTTGACAGGACTTTACTCTTGCTTTCATAAAGGTCCCTAGGGGAAGATGAAGCCGCTATCATATCGAAGCACTTGCTTTCCAACACTTTTCTTCGGCATTACCAACAGTTAGGGGATACAGCTGACATCAACTACATCCAAGTGCTTTGTACTTATATTCCCCCTCTTTCCTAAGTGTTATGTGTTCAGGGGAGGGTAAATTCTATCAAGAAGGAAGTGGAAGTGAAGATACTGCAATATTTAGAAAGAGGGGAAACGAAACGAAGAACCCCCAAAAAAACATTGACTCAATTATTTATTTTTATTCCCTTCTTTTAAGAGAGATTGGTATTGCGTGGATATTTCCTCCATTTATTTGAAACGTTCTCATGGATTAATAGATATACATGCTTTTTAGGGTCCGTAGGCAAAACCAAGGACCCTTATATTTTCCTGCGTGTGTCTGTCCGTCCGTCCTCTCGCGTGCTCTCACGGCTACACCTTTCGTCCGATCACTTTGAAATTTGGCATATATGTGTCTTGTACCTACCCACATATTTTAAAAATATAGCGACTTAAAAAAAAAAATTTCAAAAAAATTAGGGTAAAAAAACTTAAGGGTTAAATTTGTTTTATTTTTTTTCGACACCGTGAGGGGTATCATATTATGAAAGGATACGTCGAGCTGATTACAAAAATATATAATTCTTTGGATATAACTTTGATAAGGCGAGCGTAGGCAAGTTTGAAGTGGGTGTGAAACGTGTCCCCCCCCCTTCTATCTCGTTTATGTGAAGTGCAAAAAATCTGAAAATTTTCCTGAACATTCTTCGACCAAAAGTAAAGATACCACTTTTTGAAAATTTCGAAAAAACAAATTATTTTATTTTTTATTGACAAAATACTTTTTATTATGATTATGGTCTTTTCGATGTATTTATATGGTTGTAGTCCGGTTCAGTGGCAAAAAAATACTTTATCAGAGTGTGTTTTGAGAATATCAGTCCTTTAGAATGGTTCAAAGTAAGCTTTTTAGCATTTTAAAAAAACACTGTTTATACACTTCACAGTTAAACACTATATAGTGTGGCCTACGGACCCTCGCTGTGTGCTGACTAGCACATACTTGACCTGTTTATTTACTTACTCAGAAGAGATAGTATTGTGATGTGCAAAAGTTTGTTTTTGGATTTAGGGCGGATTTACACGTTATAAGGTCCCATGTAAACATCCCTTTAGTCCAAAAAATAGACTGCCAATTAGTGTGCCACATAGCTTCCTCCCGATTTTGATAAAATTTGGCACACATGTTCAGAAAAAGAGACAAAGTCGAAAAATGAATTTTAGCTCCAAATTTGGGGGTGCTTCCTCCCAAAACTCTGACAAAACGTGAAAAAAATTATGTCTCAAAAACGTTTCCGAGGATTGTGATTAAAAAATTATAAAATGTAGTCCATAGTAGTCGATGTATCAAGACATCGATGTTAGTCTGTTCGATGTCGATGTATCGAAAAAATCGATGTTTATCTGTTCGATGTCGATGTATCGAAAAACGAAAACATCGATGTTTGTCTGTTCGATGTCGATGTATCGAAAAACGAAAACATCGATGTTTGTCTGTTCGATGTCGATCTATCGAAAACATCGATGTTTAGCTATCGATGTCCCAACCCTAAACTTTACTTTAAGTAACAACATTGCATTTATTGATGTACACTCTTTTGCATTATTATTTGAAACAATTATTACCCGGATTTCAAAAGCTGTCAAATTTCTGCCCCTAATAGTCCGCTATAATAGGATTCTACATTAATATATATAATATAATATATATAAGTGTAATATATATATTAATACATATTTTGAAATACTTGAGTTAGAAAAGTTTCATCTCATTCCCCTCAATTTTATAAACAGAAATGTTTTCAAAAAAGTTTACCATATTTCTGTTATAGAGAGGAATCTACCTTTCAATTTACATTGCATAAATTTTATCTCACGGAGGGAATCCATTTTATGAATTTTCTAATGCTATGTAAATTTCCTTTTAACAAATTGGTGATGAGCGAGGTAAAGGGATAACTAGTCTCTTCTTTTTAACTATTTCTAGCTTTTATATTTAAATTATATATATTTTTTTTTTTTTCTTTTTTTTAAAGTTTATTTGTATTTGAAGTCTAAAATGTAGAGGGGTATCAATTTTACTTTATGCAAAATAAAATGCAAATGAAAGCATGAAAATGAAAAGCAAAATGATTACGAAGTATTGATTTCCTTGTTCCCATGCAAAGATTGAGGAAATATTTGAAATAACATTTAGAAGATGAGATTTTTTTTTTGGAATTCTATACAGAATGAAAAAAAAAAAACTTAATTGTAAATTTAAAAGTAAAAACGAAAATAGATGGGTTAAAAGAATAAAAAAAATGTGCTAGTATGCATAAAGAATAGTATAAAGATGCTTTTCTTCGTGAAAACACTTCCAATCTGGGTCCGGATTGAGTTTTTAATCCTTCATGAAAAACTAACTTCTAGCTTGTCCTTGTTTGCAATCGGTTCTTGTCAAATTCAAGAGGATATCCTTATCCAAACCTCTTGGCTTTAATCCTTCATGTAAAACTAACTTCTAGCTTGTCCTTGTTTGCAATCGGTTCTTGTCAAAATCAAGAGGATATCCTTATCCAAACCTCTTGGCTTTAATCCTTCATGTAAAACTAACTTCTAGCTTGTCCTTGTTTGCAATCGGTTCTTGTCAAATTGAAGAGGATATCCTTATCCAAACCTCTTGGCTTTAATCCTTCATGTAAAACTAACTTCTAGCTTGTCCTTGTTTGCAATCGGTTCTTGTCAAATTCAAGAGGATATCCTTATCCAAACCTCTTGGCTTTAATCCTTCATGTAAAACTAACTTCTAGCTTGTCCTTGTTTGCAATCGGTTCTTGTCAAATTCAAGAGGATATCCTTATCCAAACCTCTTGGCTTTAATCCTTCATGTAAAACTAACTTCTAGCTTGTCCTTGTTTGCAATAGGTTCTTGTCAAATTCAAGAGGATATCCTTATCCAAACCTCTTGGCTTTAATCCTTCATGTAAAACTAACTTCTAGCTTGTCCTTGTTTGCAATAGGTTCTTGTCAAATTCAAGAGGATATCCTTATCCAAACCTCTTGGCTTTAATCCTTCATGTAAAACTAACTTCTAGCTTGTCCTTGTTTGCAATCGGTTCTTGTCAAATTCAAGAGGATATCCTTATCCAAACCTCTTGGCTTTAATCCTTCATGTAAAACTAACTTCTAGCTTGCCCTTGTTTGCAATAGGTTCTTGTAAAATTCAAGAGGATATTCTTATCCAAACCTCTTGGCTTTGAAGCATCCATCCTCAAGGATGAGTTTTCTGACCTTCGGCTTCCAACACTTGTTTAAGAAACCTCTTTTCTTTCATCCTTTGAGCGTATTCGAACCACTTCAGTTGGCAATTCCTTATTAATCCCGTTAGAGGCTCAATGAACTGGACAGGGTTCTTAGAGTCTTAGACCGCGTTGGTTCACCTAGTATGATCCTACCTAGTTTTACCTGCAACTTTCTTAACGTATCTCATCTCATCAAAGCTCAATCTTCCTTGGCTCTCTTTCCTTAAAGTTAATGCCCACGATTCACACCCATGGACAATTACGAGTACATACAACTCGTAATTAAGGTTTTTCTAAAACTTCTTTCTTACTTAGAAACTTCTGTTTGTTGCATTTTGTATTACAGGCATTTATTTCTTGTGGGCACTTTCCATCCTGACTTATATAGACTCCTAAATAATAGACGGAAAAGTCTCTCCACGTAAACGTCCTAAATAATAGACTTTAATTGAGAACAGCCTGCTCAATTCTTACTAGGGACTTATTAACTTCTGTAACACGGTCCTTCTCATTCATTTCATTATATGAAGTTTCACAATAATCTTGGTTGAAATAATTTTACTTTTGGTTTTAATTAAATCAAAATATTTTAACAACTAACTAATAAAAACTTTTAAACTAATAAAAATAATTAAGCGGCTACTACATTATATTAGTTAAAAATTGTATAAATGTAACAAGCTGAGGTTACAAAATAAATATAAAAACAATAAGTGTTAGAAGCAGTTGAAGTCTGTTAGTGCTGTGACCCCGTTCAATTTGAAACTGCAGATGAAATTAGTCTTTAGGATTTCACGAGGCCATACAAGTTTTAATTAAATTTTGGGGTCGTAGGGTTTAGGGGAGGGTCTGGAGACGCTGGAACTGAAGGTAGAAAGGTCCTATAGGTTTCGGAGGAGTCAGATGGGCGCCACCTGGCGCCTCCTTATAGATATAGCCTCTCCTCAAGTATAAACCATAATACTAGCCTCGATATGGCTTTCCTTTCTTCTACTATAGTACCTTTAAGTCTACAAACGGAAATCCCCCCCCCCCCTCCATTTCTTATTTTATAAATGAGAAAGGGAACTTACATGGTACCCAGATTGCAACTTATACGACGATTTAAGAGAGCTAAGGAACATGTGCGCTTTAAAATTAAAAGTAAGTACAGTATAAAATGTATAGTATATAGCGTGAAATTTTTATTTTGATATTTAGATGGATTTAAGTCCGGTACTTCTATAGATTGTTACTCCCCCTATATGTTTTTTTTTAGAATATAAATGACTTTGACTAAATAACTATTAAGACAAAGGAATGTTTAGTCTAATGTACTTTAGGACAAAGGAATATCACACTTCTGTTTTTATAAGAGGAGTAACAGTCTAAAGAAAAACATTCTGTACGCACCTTATTTAGATTATTACTCCCCTCTGTTTTGTTCAAAGGCGAGTAACAATCTAAAGAAGTGCCTTGAATCCTATATGAGTCCATGAGTCGAAATGAGTCCATTAGTCCAAATGAGTCCATTAGTCGAAATGAGTCCATGAGTCGAAATGAGTCCATGAGTCCTAATGAGTCCTTGAGTCCAAAGAAGTCCATGAGTTCATGGGTCTAAATGAGTCCATTAGTCCAAATGATTCCATTAGTCCAAATGAGTCCATGAGTCCAAATGAGTCCATGAGTCCAAATGAGTCCATGAGTCCAAATGAGTCCATGAGTCCAAATAAGTCTTTGAGTCCGTCGTCTGTTGTCTGTGCAGAGGCGTGGAGCCTAATGTACTGTACTAAGTCGAAATCAAAAGACAATTTGTCGAGGGAGTTAGTGGCCCAGCCGTTGGGGAAGTAAGGGAAACACTGATTGAAAAAAACTGAAAGACTTAGGTAGATAAAACGAGATCTAATACAACTATCCTTGTTAAAGACTATGGATCGTTATTTTAGTATTTAGCTTTATTTTAAGACAAACAACTTTTGTGAATTGTTTCTAATCGGCCATTTTTATTCAATATACCCATAAAGATAGATATTTAAAACCAAGTACTTTCTCTAACATAATTATCACAACTTTTATATGATTATTTTAATGTCTTATTATTTCCAATACCGAAGGCGAGCAAAACGAATAATAATTAAAAGACTTTTGACCGAGGACCGAGCAAACGTGAATAGCTACAATCTACGCTACAAAGAACCCAGCAAACGCGATCAAATGAAAATGACATGTCACTGGGGACTGTGTAAACGTGAACGAATAATATCAATCGATCTTTTGGCCGAGACCGAAAACCAACGCGAACGAATGACAACAATAAAAATCGGATCTTTGACCGAGGACCGAGAAAATGTGAACGAACAATAAAAATCGGTCTTATTTATCAAACTTGTTCCTATACGCTCGTTCGCTCGCGATCGACCTATCTCTAATATGTGCGGAATGAAGTTTATTCAACTAAATGACTGGATCTGAGTAAACTGGGCTTAATAAACTAGAAATGATAAGTATTGGGCTTAATAAATTAGACTTGAGGGTAGCATAGACACTGAAGTCTTTATATCTTCTTTAGCAGCAGCTAGACGGTTAATAATTTTGAGTCTTTTATTTTAATTTCCTTTACCAGTCTGATAATTTTCATGATAGAATTTATTTTCAATTAATCAGATGGTCGGGAAAGCGTGATAAAAGAAATGAGGTTGGGGTGTTCTGAACGGTGTTCCAGTCGAGTTAATCTGAAAAGATGGTCTTTTTACAACAGGTTGACAGGACTAATTTTACTTGGGGAGGTCTAAAGTCTGAGGGTAGGTCTTATCCGAGCTCTCATAGTCAACTGGTTAAAGGTAGTTTTAATTAGAAGGCTTTGGGCTGTGCATTCGACCAAACCTTACCATTTCTCTTTCAAAAGCCTTTTAGAAACCTAGAGGGCGTTGATTCCACTATATCCTTGTCTTTTTCCGACATTCTTCCGTTGCTGGAAGCGTTTTAAACCAACAAAAAAAGTAGTATCTTAAACCGAACTAATCCAAAGGCGCTTTTCAACCTCCCAAATACCACTCTTTCCTTCCTTTATTTAAAGGCGTAACCTTTAACGGAATTCTTGGAAAAAAGAGGGGTTTAATCTAAAAAGATCCAACGCACTACGATAAAAATTACTTTTAAAACCCAAGGAGACAACGACAGTTCCTATCTTTGTTTTAAGGAGAAAAAAGTTAAGAGAGGTTCAAAGTGCAGATATCCAGCAGTAACATCAAATTCATTTACACAATTCTGTTCTAACACTCCTTTAAGTATCATTAAACACATTATACTCTGTACTACAGGTGAATAACCTTTTTACACGGTAGTTTTAGTCCTAAAAACTTGTACGTAGTAGGTCTAGCCCTTAAAAGCACTTGTACGTGGTAAGTCGTCTTAAAAGGCACTTGTACGTGGTAGGTCGTCTTAAAAGGCACTTGTACATGGTAGGACTAGTCCTAAAAAAAATCATATGTACGTGGTAGGTCTAGTCCTAAAAAGCACTAGTACGTGGTAGGTTTAGTCCTAAAAAACCACTTGTTAGCTTCATAAGAACAAACTATAGTAATCTCATAAAATCAGCTGTTTGCTCTCCCTAATTGATATTTAATTAGAATTGGAATTATTAAATAATTATTCTACTATGAAACGATCTAGAGTAATAGAGGTAGTTATAGAATATTTTTTCCTCTATCAAAGAGCTTAAAAACTCAAAAGGGTAGAATAAGCTCCTAAAATCTTTGATGGTGATAAAAATAAAATTATCCCCGCTGAAATTGAAATCGAAGAATAAACAATCATCTTCTGAACGCATTTTTAAATTTGTTTAATAAATAAATTTATTCAGGATTTTTAGGGGATAGTGTGCCCAAATTAATAAATAAAATTTATATCTCGATTTCATCTCGAGGTATGATTTTTCTGAACGTGTATGCCAAATTTTATCGAAAATCGAAATCACCTAGTAATTTTCACTCCACTCTTCTGAACAGACAATATAGGCGACAGACAAACACGTTTCAAAAACCCCCTTTTTAGGACTTGTAATATTGTATTTTAATGTAATAATTTGTATTATAAAACGTATAAATGCATCACAATCTCAAAACCACATTTTCGCGCAATCATACCTAATTACTATGGAGGAGTTCGTTTGGAATCACTTATAGGGTCGAACGAGAAGTAACCGGTGTGTCCGGAAATACCAACCTAAACAACCGAACACGATCGCAAACCTTCGGTTGATAGGCCGGTCGTCCACTGGGAGCGACTACGCACGACTAAGCGACCAGGCGACTTGAATCAGGCGGCTATGCGCGACATGGGTCGTCCACTGTAAGCAACTTCATGCGACTGTCACTTCACGTCTGTACGCCACACCGTGTAGTGTACATTGCTCTTTCTGTAAGTTTTTGGTGTGTTTTTAAATGGATGATCTGGACTTAATGTACATTTTGGAGAAACCCTATCTCACGAGGCGTTGGTTACAAATCCGTAGAAGTAATCGGTGTTAAGTTAACCCAATATTGTAAGGAGAAAGTCAATGGGAGAATTCGATCCATTCTGCACGGCGATTTGCAGAATAAAGGTAAGTTTTCCATGACGCGACTCCAGCGTTAGACGTTGAGCGATAGTCGCTGGAACAAAATTATAATAGGTGTTTTCCTACACACATCTCCAGCGACTATTGCAACACTTATCAGTAGGTCACAAACTATCAGGAGATGCGAACTGCACGGTAGTTTTTATAATTCTGCTGCATTCAAATCGAATTAAGGCAAGTGTAATATATTTTTTAATGACGCAAGATCTGTTTTTTGCCCTATTTGAGTAATTTAATAATTAATATATTTATATTATATTATATAAATTAAATGTAACTATATTTTCATAATATTATATTAATTAAATTTAATTATGTTATATTTCATTATATTATATATCAAATAAATTAAATTATATTATATAGTATTTAATACTAATTTATGCAAGTAATTTGAATTGGTTCTTTTATTTTAATTCATCCTCTCAGTTTGACGGCCACAGGCTGGTTTCACTAGCACTGCATTGCTAGGATCGCCAGCGACTGCGATTTCGCTAAATAAGCGACTTTCTGCCAAGTTTCAACTCTCTAGGTTAAATACCTTGGGCACTACGATGATAACACACATACATACATCATGCTGAAAACCACTCAGGAGGTCTTAAAAACACCTAAAACGAATAATTCCGTTGAAATCTCGAAAAAAAATATTTTGGTGAAAACAATACTTTTCCTACTATTAGTAGTGAGGAAAAGTAAAAAAATAGTTTCGAATTTATTTACTTCACATAAATGACAACCATCTAGAATCTAGAGAGCTGTTCTTAAACCTATAAAAGGACAAATCTTTGTACAACGGATCTCTCCAACACCAAATCTAAACCGTGCCATCGATATAATATGAAATAATATAAATAATATAATCGATAAATAATAAAATCGATATATTTCCTGTTTTGCTGTCATTCAATGTTTATCTCTTATTTCTAAAAATCACAAATTTGAAACCCGTCAAAATGAAGATTGCGTAAATATGGGACATGGAAAAACTTGCTGAAAATTTGCTGAAAACCAATTAAATTCTGCAGAAAGATGGCTAAAAGTATTAAAATAATGCATTGCCATCGTGATCTGAGCTATGCTAAAAGTTTCAAATGTCTAGCTATTCGGGAAGTTAGTTAGAAATCGATTGCCAGATTTGTACTGGACAAACAAACAAGAAAGCAAGTAATAAAAACGTAGTAAAATATGATAAATTGCATACTAGTAGTATTATGATTATCTAAACTCTAATAAAAATTCATAAAGATTCATTGATAAAAAAATAAAAAATAATAAAAAATAAAAATAAAAAATAAAAACATAATAATAATAAATATTAAATAAATAATGTTAGATAATAATGTAGTATTTAGTGACCAAATGACATGTAATAAAGACTCGTAAAAGAATGTAATTGAAGATGTTTTTTAAGATAAAATAATTTCAAGATAACATAATAATGTCTGTGAGTGTTTTTACTAAACAGTTGTGACAGTAGTGATAACCACATTTTACAGTGATGTAATTATTATTCCATGAATTACTCAAGGTATGAATGATTTATGTTATTTTTTTTTCTTGTTAGTATGTATATTTCATTTATTATGTTTTTGTCTATATTACTTTTATATACTCAGTTGTAAAGTTCTAAGTATTTCTATGCAATATTTATACGGTACAAATTAACATTTATATAATGTTTTACCATTCAGACTAGATGTTAAAAAAATAAATAAATCAAAAACTAGTTTAAACAAATATAATCAAAAGTTTACTTCATTTTCCATACACAAAACAAAATAAAAAAAATCTGTATATTACATACTCACAGACTAAACTTTCTCGTACATCATACAAAAATAATATACCTAGTTTTCCATTTGTTAGTTGTTTCGGCTTTTCACGGGTACATTTATTTATTACAAGCCTTTATTACCCCCCTCGTAACAAGGGACTCATGCAAGGAATCAGTGGCTAAGTTTCCTATTTTTAGGGTTTCGTAGATCACCCTTAAAACCCTTACGCCGAGGGTGATGTGTCTGTCTGTCCGTCGTACTTCGGTTCATATCCCCAGAACTGTTCACGCTAGATATGTGAAATTTAAAATACTTGAATAAATATTTTACTCACACATAGGAAAAATATAGAGAAGTTAAACATTTAATATGCGCATGCGTAATGCTCAAAAATGTGCAAAGCTCAAATTTTTATATTTTTTTTAATTTTCGAGATGGGTATTAAATGAAAGCTACCGAAGAGTAGATTACAAATATATATATGAAGCAACAGTGCTTTTTACCATCAATATTGCGTTTTTAGCGCCAAAATGTCACCCAATAAAATCCCCCCCCCTCCAACCACCCTATAATGGGTAGTCCTATAATTTTGAAATAATTTATGCAAATACCTTATGATAGGGTGATGAAAATTACCAGAAAATAAAAATCAACGTTTTCTTATCACCTATATAGAAAACATTGTAACCCCCAGAGGAATCGAACCTGGGACATCTACTTTATTCTCCTTATTCTACACTGTTTTTTGGGGGGGGGGGTCCATTAAAATTTGTTTATATATTTCTTTTTTTACTTTCATATAGGGCGGGATGGGGAAATTATAAAATGTTAATTAAGCATATAATAGCGTATATAAAACGAAACCCTAAAAAGTACGTAAAAAATTGACAATAAAAAGTACTTGCTTTATACAAGTACTTCCCTGTGATTTTTATGTAGATCTAGCAATTAATTTAAACGCCTAAATAGTTTTGTTTCTAAAACCTTAATAAAAAAAAAGAATCAGGACAATATTATAATTTATTCCATTATTAAGAATTAAATACCCCGAGGCATCGTAGTCTGGAGGCTGCATACATTACATGTAAAAATGCCTCCATTTTATTTGTAGGTACAATAAATAGACATTTTTTAAAAATCAATATTGAATTAATTCTACAATCAATTTAATTGAGCTTGAGCGTATAAAAATATGAATAACCTAAATATCATTCATCCTAAAGCCGGCCATACAAGTTGAGGTATACTTGACAGGTAACCTGCACAGGTAAAACGGAGTGAATGTCTTATAAGGTTATGACGTAACTGTACAGTTATTACAGCACACACGCTCTGGTTTACCTGTTCAGTTCCATCAGACAGGTATACCGCAACTTGTATGGCCGGCTTAAGCCTAAAGAGCTTTAGTATAATATGAGTAAAATAAACAACAAAAGTGAATAAAAAAAGAAAAATCCATGAAGAAGTAAGCAGTATTTAAATAATACCATATTATGGAGGCTCTGCTGGATGGGCCGTGGTGGCCCGAGTATTTACTAGACAACCAGACAGTTCCATAATAAATGAATTTCATGCCAGATGTTGGAATTGTTGAGATTGTTAGTATGACAGTCACAGTTGTTTGAAGGTGTGATTTTCGATAATTCTGAATTTTGTCTGGTACTTTAGAAGCGACTACTGGTATAGATATATCTGACTATTGCGGTAGTTTTATCGCTATACTGGCAGTAAGATCAACGAGATAAAAGTGTGGTTGTCACATTCACGTGATAAGTGTTCCACAGTAATAATTGTCCGTGATTGTGTTTCCATTTATTTCTCGGGGTCCATGTTTGAGTCATTGATTGATGTGTGCCATCTAATACCCTGTGTAGGTGTTAGTTGTATTTGTGCCCTAATCTGCTGAAATGCCTAGTTCTTTGTAAATCTATGTATGTTGATGGGTGCCATATTACACGTTTGTAAGGGAGTTTAAACAGGTGTTATCACTTCCCCCTGGACCGTTACTGTACTCTTTACTTCACCCTGTTGAAGATGTACCCTCAAGATTAAAGACAAAGGGTCTTCGTTGCTTTCTCCAGTATATCCATCTAAAGATTGTACCCTCAGGATTAACTTGAAAGTTCCTCGTTTCTTTCTACAACAGACTATCCATTTAAAGATTGTACCCTCAGGATTAACTTGAAAGGTCCTCGTTGCTTTCTCTAGTAGACTATCCATTTAAAGATTATACCCTCAGGATTAACTTGAAAGGTCCTCGTTGCTTTCTCTAGTAGACTATCCATTTAAAGATTATACCCTCAGGATTAACTTGAAAGGTCCTCGTTGCTTTCTCCAGTAGACTATCCATTTAAAGATTGTACCCTCAGGATTAACTTAAAAGGTCCTCGTTGCTTTCTCCAGTAGACTATCCATTTAAAGATTGTACCCTCAGGATTAACTTGAAAGGTCCTCGTTGCTTTCTCCAGTAGACTATCCATTTAAAGATTATACCCTCAGGATTAACTTGAAAGGTCCTCGTTGCTTTCTCCAGAAGACTATCCATTTAAAGATTGTACCCTCAGGATTAACTTGAAAGGTCCTCGTTGCTTTCTCCAGAAGACTATCCATTTAAAGATTGTACCCTTAGGATTAACTTGAAAGGTCCTCGTTGCTTTCTCCAGAAGACTATCCATTTAAAGATTGTACCCTCAGGATTAACTTGAAAGGTCCTCATTGCTTTCTCCAGTAGACTACTATCCATTTAAAGATTGTACCCTCAGGATTAACTTGAAAGGTCCTCATTGCTTTCTCCAGTAGACTATCCATTTAAAGATTGTACCCTCAGGATTAACTTGAAAGGTCCTTGTTGCTTTCTCCAGTAGACTATCCATTTAAAAATTGTACCCTCAGGATTAACTTGAAAGGTCCTCGTTGCTTTCTCCAGTAGACTATCCATTTAAAGATTGTACCCTCAGGATTAACTTGAAAGGTCCTCGTTGCTTTCTCCAGTAGACTATCCATTTAAAGATTGTACCCTCAGGATTAACTTGAAAGGTCCTCATTGCTTTCTCCAGTAAACTACTATCCATTTAAAGATTGTACCCTCAGGATTAACTTGAAAGGTCCTCATTGCTTTCTCCAGTAGACTATCCATTTAAAGATTGTACCCTCAGGATTAACTTGAAAGGTCCTCATTGCTTTCTCCAGTAGACTAACCATTTAAGGATTGTACCCTCAGGATTAACTAGAAAGGTTTTCATTGCTTTCTCCAGTAGACTATCCATTTAAAGATTGTACCCTCAGGATTAACTTGAAAGGTCCTCATTGCTTTCTCCAGTAGACTAACCATTTAAGGATTGTACCCTCAGGATTAACTAGAAAGGTTTTCATTGCTTTCTTCAGTCTTCAGTAGACTATCAATTTACAGATTATACTACCAGGATTAAGTAGAAAGGTTTTCATTGCTGTCTTCGGTAGACTATCCATTTACAGATTATACTACCAGGATTAACTAGAAAGGTTTTCATTGCTTTCTTCAGTAGACTATCCATTTAAAGATTATACTACCAGGATTAACTAGAAAGGTCCTAATTGCTTCTCGTTTTCATCCTATTAAAGTCTGCTCTCCATAATAAAATTTGAATGGTCCTTTCTTCAGCTATCTCTATTATTAGATTAAAATATTTTTATAGTTATTAAGTCCTCTTAAGTATTTAAGTAATAATACTTTATTAAAATTTCAAAACAAAAATCCAAATGAACTGGTAAAAAATTGTTTTTACAGAAAACTTGACAGTTATCTTTTAAACGAGGATTCACTGTGACACTATCACACTATCATGACACTATTCATTTATCATTTTATTTTTAATCGATATGAAAATTAACTAGTTGTTAATCATTATTCATGAGATTGTCCTCATGATGATATTATTCAAGGGTTATATTATGATTAATTGTTGATCTGAAATATCCCTACTTGATTAGCATAATTACTTAATGAATTTCTAATCATGGGGTGTTGAAGTTATTGAACACATCGCGTCTAAATAGTGTGAATGAATAGGAGAAGGGGGAGGGGTTGAAATGGAAGCCCTATTCAACACCTTCTCTTAGAATTTGGTGTAAATTATATACATCTCTTTATAAACTGGTTGTATATGACCAAGCTGTCAAATCCTCAAAAAACACATAATGTAATACAGGCTGTCAAAAAGGCCAAATCTCCAGTATAAGTTGACAGGATTGTGAAAAATGTTTGACATAAATAAAATGTGTCAGAATTGAGGAGGACTTAACCATGACATTCAACTTGACCTATAAAGTGACGAATTACATTCTGCTGAAAGATGGCTAAATGTATTAAAAGAATGAATTTTCATCGTGTTCTGAGCTATTCTAAAAGTTTCAAATGTCTAGCTACTCGGGAAGATAGTTAAAAATCGATTGCAAGATTTGTACTGGACAAACAAACAAAAACAAGAAAGCAAGCTAATAAAAACGGTGTAAAAACCGAGCTTCACGAAGTCGACCGATGGCGATAACTGGAGTAATATATGACAGATTTAATTGAAATTTGGTATTCATGTTCGTTTTACCAATACCCAGGACGAGTTCGTTGGACAACGCCATCCGCCCAAGCGTTCAAGCGCAACACTCGCGTAAACGTAAGCTTCAAATGAAAAATTGGAATTTTAGGACAGGAAGAATTCTAACTTCATCTATTCAATGAGACAAACCACTTTTTTATTAATCTTTTTTAGTAAAACGCTATAAAGTGTTAAAGATCGCTAAAACTATTAAAGCGGACCTAAACGTTTAAAATAGAGAAAAAAACGTTTTTACCGATATCATACGTTCTAAAGTAACGATTTTAATAAAACTTCATACACATCGTCTTAAGTACAATTGAAACAGGCATGTAAAATTTGAACCTGATACAAGCGGAAATTTTTGTACAGTGAAGTGATATATTTTATAATGTTTTAAATGGAGTAGGCATGAGGGTTAGAGAGGAGTGCTGTTCCTTACTACTCAATGTCTTTGTACTACAATTATCCTCTTTAACTATAATTAATATTTCGTCTTCTGGGGTTCAGCCCTGCTTGAATAGAAACAAATTTATGTCATAATTTTAGTTTCGAACAATCAATTAAGTCTTGGAAATTTGCAAAAAACAATACAAATTTTAAAACCCTCCACCTACTTTGATATATTGCATTATTTACATTCTTTTTTAATTGTTGAAGATATAGAAATATTTCGTTAGGAAAAGTTCTTACAAAATTGATGAATTATACAAGTGCAAAAAAAATGTATTTTACTTTCATTCGTCTGTTAAAACATTTAGATAATAATTATAATAAATACGTTATAAATAATTATAATAAAACACAAGCAATTCACGATTATATTTATTTCCATACTAACATAACAATATTCACAGTGGTGTTTTAGAAATTTGAAATCAATTTAAAGGCACAGAAATCACTACTAAAATTATTAGTTTCAACTATTTTTAACATTGTTCAATTGTGCTGTAGTGTAGAGTGTAGACGATGTATATGTAAAGTTTTATTGAAATCGTTACGTTAGAAATCGGTAAAAACTAAACGTTTAGGTCTGCTTTAATAGTTTTACCGATCTTTATTAATTTAAGGCGGTGTCGCTGTTGGTTTTATTACAAAAATTTAATTGAAAGAAAAGTTTATCTCCAGCAGGGAGAAAAATGTATGATATTGAATTAGTTTAGAGGGACTAAAGTAAGTCTTTTCATCCCTGAACTCAAAAAGTAGAAAGAAAAAGTAAAAGTAGGGAAAAAAAGTAAAGTAGGGCAAAAAAGTAAAGATTGCAACTTAATTATTTTATAAATAGTAGAAAATGAATGGCTAATGTAATGAAGTTGTTGAAATCAGGTTGGCGGCACTGCTTTTTCGACCATGATCAGCGATCATAGAATCCTTAAACGGAAAGATTTCCAACTTCCCTCTTTATCTACCTGTGTTAGACTACTAGAGGTCGACCAAGAAGTCATGGAAATGTGAGGAGTGCGCTAGTATCGACATGTACAGTCAGTTTTTATTAAAATAGACCACTGTCAAAAAATACAGTGTTATTCTTTTGTTATTAATAATTTTATTTTTGATAACTTCTATATTTTTTGCAACAGGCAACACTGTACCTGATAAGAAATCACAATAATATACGATAATATCTTTATATTATTATTTATTGATTATTCACAATAATATTCTTTAAATCTAAATAAATTTTCTTCTATCTTAATCGATTTTTTTCTTATTTCTGAGTTTGATTTGTTACTTTCCTTATTTCTGGATTTTAGTTCTTACTTTTTTGTGAATTATTATTTGTACTATTACCTCTCTCGGATTGTTTTTGGCAATTTTCTCTTTGGTAAATTAAATTTCCTGGTATTATTAAAAACATGGATAATAACACGAATTCAAAATTAGGAAGAAATTATAAAAATAATGAGATTCTAAGATAAGTTTTCCTTAAAATGTAATGGGGAAAAGCAAACTAGAAATTTGCTAATATTATTTTGATTAATTGTCATGGAGAGCAATCATTTTTATAATAAAAAAATAAATATTAGGTTTGTTCCAACCCCATTATTTGTAGCGTTCTTTGCATTTGCATCATCGCATGGTGAATGGTACAAAATCAAAATTGTTGTGTGACAGTTGTGACTATAATTCGTATTGTATAAAAACAAACAAAACAGGAAACCTAACAGATTGGAAACCTTGTTGTTGTTGTTATTCGTGAGATTTGACGTAACTGCGCATGTCATACAAACTAGAAATGGGTATTGTCTTAGCACCCGACTGTACTGACTTCGGCACTACTCGGAAGTTCCGATTTTAAACTAAATTTTTAACTAAAAATTAATTTGTCAATTTACTAGTTTCGAACCCGGGAACTTTCTCATTCTGAGCTATCGCGCATCTCATTCGGCCACCGAGGCTGTTTATTTTTGTATTGTTTATTTACAAAATAGTACAAATGTCAAAAGATCATAAGTAGTTTACAATTTTTACCACCATATTCTCGTGGAGCGCTAGTGCTTTTACACCTCTAGAATACTGGAGTCGGATACCCCTGACCATGATTATCTTTGTTTATAACCTGCATCTAAATTACCTTCTATTTGAGTTTAATTCCAATTCTTATTTGTTTCTAATATTTAATCTCATATATCTGCTATTAAAAGCGCTAATAATTATTTTTATTAATTAAAATAATAAATAAAAACTGTGCAATAGACGAAAATGTGTAATTATTTCTACTGGAGATAAAATGTTGTATGTATCTCGTGAGTAAAGTGCCATTATTCCCCTCGCGATAATTATCTCCCTCGGCTGCGCCTCGGGAGCTAATTAGAGTTATTCCCTCGGCTTCGCCTCGGGATTTAGGGACCATGGTTCCTTCGGTTTCGCCTCAAGAACCAACTTTCTCGCTCAGGGAATAATGGCTTACTTTACTCCCTAGGTGCATAAATAACTATTGTCTCATCCAATAGGTGGTGATGATAGAATCTCTTCCCGTTCTGAAATTCCGAGCGTTGCGCGCGAATTCTTAGACGCATAACACTGCCTAACTGACAGGATGCATAAATTGTTGAATTTAAGAAGCTCGCTTCTATATATATATATATATATATATATATATATATATATATATATATATATATATATATATATATATATATACCCATGTATGTTTAGAGAGAGAGAGAGAGAGAGTGAATATGTGGGAAGGAGGTTGTCTAAGGTGAGATACTGGTGTCATTTATTAGGAGTTATCTTGGGAAGGGTGTAGGGCCGAGGCCGAGGTTTGCCTGATGTAGACTCGCTTTCCACCTCTAGTTCTGTTTCTTTATCTTTAACCCTTTTTCCCTGGTGGAAAATCCTCAGCATTTTCATTTTTTATTTCTGTCCGACCAAGAGAGAAATAAGTCAAGTGTGGATTTTGAAAGATATTTATCTGTAAAACCCTGAGAGAAAGAGAAACATTGTATTATTTTCATTTTTTTTTTATCTCTGTGAAATACCGAAATGTACTTGGTGAGAATGTATTTATGAAATGATTCTGTAGAATGGATTCATTCTTTTATCATTTTTTGTAAAATACCAGTTGGTTCGTAAACTCTAATGGTATTTAGATACAATTTTCTACTTTTTTTTCTCTATATCTTACAATTTTTTACTTTCTCATTTACGAAATATATATATATATATATATATATATATATATATATATATATATATATATATATATATATATATATATATATATATATATATATATATATATGTGTGTGTGTGTGTGTATATTTGTAATCTGTATTTCAATACCTTTAAAATGATACACCACTCAAAAAATAAAAATTTTGGGTCACCATTTCTTTTTAAGGCCACCAAACATTTCCAAAATTTGACTAATTATGTCAACTCCCGGAAATATCTTTGGCCCACAAAATATTTTTTCCTCATTTTTAGATCATTTCCTTATGGGGTAGCGGGGGGGGGGTGATTTTTTGGGGGGTTTTGGTTTGGTAATTTCGAGAGTAAAATGGCCGCCATTTCGGAAACACGATATATATTAGTAATATACATTTCAATATCTTTACAATGATACCCCACTCAAAAATTACAAAAAAAGATAGGTATAATTTTGCGATCAGTTTGCAGTTGCTCTCTGATCAAATAAATTTTGAATTGTGAAGTTCGCAACATTTTTCGTATTTTTGGGCAAAAAAGTTTAACTTGTTTACCAAATTTCATGTGTGATTTACCAATTGATGTCAAAAGAGAAAACTTTATTACAAGAATGCAAAAATTTGTTTAAAATTCCCAAAATTTCCCTAGGGCCCCCAGATACCCACCTTTGTCTGGAAGCTGCAATAGCTCTACCACCCAATGTCTTGTTTTTGACTAAACTTTATACTATGGCCATGTTTTTCATAACTATTGATTAAATGACACAGCTTATTATAGATTTTAATTAATATTGCATAATGTCTATTGACTGATCTATTTAATCTACAATAATTAGGTGCACAACTTTTATTATGTTAAAATAACTATTTTTAATTGGACATTTTTTATAAAAAATACTTGTGTTCATACTTTTGTTCAAACGAACTACACCGTAAGTTTACTTTATACAAAGTATTAAAATAATATTTCACCTAGAGACGCATAAAAACACTGTTTTGAGAGGTCTTATTTTCAAAATTTTACGAGGAAGGGCCCACGGACCCCTCTCCCGGAATGTGTCCCACTAATAATGCACTGCTGACGACGCCCATGGTTTTATGTTATAACCTAAACATAGGATAAATGTAAGGAAGCCCCAAAAAAATATAAGTTAAGAGATAAGAAGTTATGTTAAGAATATAAGTATATTATATAAGAAAAGTGTTTAACCCCTGAAGACTTAAGTAAAAATACATTAATAAATAAATATCGGTTGTTTCGACTTGATTCGATTGAAACAGCTATGAAATATAATTCGAATCTAACATCGATATAATTTAAGGAACGGTAACGTTGGTGTGATGTGAGTTCAGATATTCTAAACAAATCTACATTCATAAAATTCGGCACTATATGAATATGAACTAACTATAACATGTAATAACAACTTACAAACTAATTAGTGAAAAAATATAAGAAAGTCACTACGTACCTTGAAAGCACAATTCCTTAAGTTGGCTTTACCACTGAATAAATATTACTTTGACATCGTTATTATGTATTATATACGTCAAAAAAAACATTAGTTTATCTTTAAAAGTAACGGAAAACTAATATGTCCGGCAAAAACTTAAATTCAAACTCATAAACGATCACTTAAACTAAGCACAATAAGTATATTAACAAAATGGCGGATAAGAAAACTGAGGAATAAAAATGTTTGCAATATGATCACTGTTGCCAACAATTAGATTTTCTAGAATAATTCTTCTTTTTCATTATTTAATTGAAATATTTTTCCTAAAAAATAAAGAATATTTTTAAAATAAGAATGATAACACTTTGATTTTTTTTTTTTTTGTTAAAAATAGGTAATACTATAATCGAAGAAAACAAAATATTTCGTTTGCAGGGGTTGTCTACCTCTATCCTTATTTTTGGATCAGCTGTTCGGCTTTCTTTTTGTTCATTTTTCGACGAATCTACCACGTCACCAACTTCTTTTTAAAAAAGTTAACGTTCGGATTTTTCTTGATTTATTCATTGTAATAGATAGTGAAACAGGCGATTTAACGGTTGATATTCTTGAAAAGTTGTTACTCAAAAACAACAACTTCATCTACAAATATTTTATTTTAATTAATTTTTGTGTTCTCTTTTAGTTTTTAATTTAAGAAAGTGAATTATTCAAGTGAAATTGATTAGATCGAAGATCATTATAATTATTTTTTCTTCACACCTACTTTACTTTACTTCAAAAGGATGATAGAGGATATCAACATATCTGAGGTAAGCAATTTTTTTTTTAAATATGTTAAATAATTATCTAACGTCTATCCAATGAAAATGAGTTTCTATTTACTTCAGTACAGTTTTATTTATTTAAACTAGCTCAAGTATCCGGCGTGACTCGTGCTTTACGCAGTGAAAAAATGCTTTTAATTTCTTTTTCAAAATTCTCAAAACTTTGATGTAAAAAAGGTTGATAAATTTTATCAGTCAAGAAACGGTATTAAATTTGGAAATCAGACGTAAATAGTACAATAAGCGTCGAGTGCGGAAAGTAGCATTTTGCATGCGAGTGTGGAGTTTGCACCCGAGCGACAGCGAGGGTTGTAAAACCACACGAGCAATGCAAAATGCCGTTTTCGCACGAGTGGCGTACCGTACTTTATCTACGATTGTTAGATTTAAATAATAAATACAGATAAAAATAAACTTGCTGCATGTAAGTTCGTATCTCTTCTCTTGATAAAGATGGCATTAAACTTGAGTTGTATTTGTTGCCGAATTAATTATTTCTGGAGGAGTATTATTATTCTCTACATTTTCGTCAAAGCCACTTAATTCATTCATTGTTTTTCACTAAAAACTCGATATAAACAGTTATTTTAATAAAAGAATAGCAAATTACTTTTGTTAAATGTAAACAAACTCTCTAATCGTGCGTAAAGCTGAAGAATTCCTCTTCTTTACCGCACTAGTGTGGTATAGAAGAGGAATTCTTTAGAACTATGAGACGCGCATGCACAATGAATACAGGTACGTAAATAATCACTTTCTACGCATCTAAACAGAGATATAATGTTTATATTTCGTATCAATCGTAGATAAAAGTAATTTTCGTCTTATTTTGAACAACGAGAAGTGTGCAAAAAGATGTGCGCGGGCTTACATAGTAGTTAAAACCATGAAGTGTGTATAGTGACTCCATGCAACCCTTACTTTTAGAGATGCGTTACCTTGATGCTTATATTACTTCATCAGAGCTTAGCAATTGATTCTATCATCAAATTGTACAGTGGCTTCCTTAAAATTCATAAAATTTCTGTTCCTGATGAAACATGCCCATACAAAAATTAATATAAAATTATTCCAATTGTGCTTCTATCGTCAATATTGCGTTTTTAGCGCCAAAATTTCACCCAAAAATGCCCCCCGCCCCCTACCACCCTATAACGGCTAGTCCTAAAAAACTTAATACCTTATGGTGGGGGGATTGAAATAATTTAATTTAACTTCTCGTTATTATCAATAAAAAACATTGTCACCCCTCCGGAAGATCGAACCAGGGCCCCCCCCCCCCCCCCCCCCCCCCTTCTCTACTCCTTGATTATATTTTTTTTTTTACGTTTATATAGAGAGGGATGAAGAAATAATAATATGTTATTTCAGAATATTATAACGTATATAGGTATGCTTTAATAACTTGCGAAACCCCAAAAAGTACTTGGGTGAATGTACTTTCCAGTGATTGTTTTAAGTTTTAAGATGTTAATACAATATTTAAGTTTGTTCTTTATACAGAAAAACACCTTTACATTAGCTGTAGGCTTTACTTTACGTGCTTTAATCAAGTTAAAAAAGAAAATAAAAACCATTTTTTTGTAATATCATTCTAATTGATATTTATCAATTAGCATGATATCCAAGCATGTATAATACACAAAAATCTGGAAATTGCAATAAGATTTTTTTTTTAACTATTATTTAGTTCTAATAAATGGTACAGTAAAGGATATCTTCTATCAACATTGTTAACAAGATTTTTTTTTATATAATTACTTACTTGTATTTATAGATACACGAATATTATTAACTTAACGCCCACACTCGGTTTTTAAGCTCTAATTAATAATGAAATAAACTTTACAATGGTCGGTGGTTTTTAGGGTCCGTAGGAAAAACCAAGGACCCTTATATTTTTCTTCGACCAAAAGTAAATAAACCACTATTTGGAAATTTCGAAAAAAATATTATTTTATTTTTTATTGACAAAATACGTTTTTTTTTATAATTATGGTCTTTTCGATGTATTTATATGGTTGTAGTCCGGTTCAGTGGCAAAAAATACTTTATCGGAAGTTTGATTATGTGTTTTGAGGATATCAGAGCCATAGGATAGTTCAAAGTAAGCTTTTTAGCATTTTAAAAAACACCATCAATAGGGTACTACGAACTATACAGTGTGGTGGCCTAGAGACCCTCGCTGTGTGCTGGCTAGCACACACTTGACCTATTTATTTTTAAATAAAATTATCAGGTCTACTCTTAAGGTTTTATTCAATATGAAGCTGATTTTAAACGGTAATTGAGTGAGAAAGAGACCGAGAATTATTATTGACATCGGGAATTATTTTAATATTGGCTGCTGTAGCTGTAAGTAAAATAAACAGGTCAAGTGTGTGCTAGTCAGCACACAGCGAGGGTCCGTAGGCCACACTATATAGTGTTTAACAGTAAAGTGTATAAACAGTGTTTTTTAAAATGCTAAAAAGCTTACTTTGAACCATTTTAAGGGTCTGATATTCTCAAAAAACACTCTGATAAAGTATTTTTTTGCCACTGAACCGGACTACAACCATATAAATACATCGAAAAGACCATAGTTATTAAACAACGTATTTTGTCAATAGAAATAAAATAATATTTTTTTCGAAATTTCCAAAAAGTGGTATCTTTACTTTTGGTCGAAGAATGTTCAGGAATTTTTTCAGATTTTTTGCACTTCACATAAGCGAGATAGAGGGGGGGGGGGGCACGTTTCACACCCACTTCAAACTTGCCTACGCTCGCCCTATCAAAGTTATATCCAAAGAATTATATATTTTTGTAATCAGCTCGACGTACCCTTTCATATGATACCCCTCACGGTGTCGAAAAAAAAATAAAAAAAATGTAACCCTTAAATAAGTTAGTTGAAAGTGTTGCTTGTAGTTTTCAATTCTTTAGAAGTTGGGTCAAACAAAGGAATAAAAGTCTCACTTTTGCAATATTTCGATCCCTCCTTGGATCATTCTCAAGCTGACTGTCTAGAAGATTACATCATGATGGTTATTATTATTTAAAATCGGTTTAGATGTTAAAATGTAGTAAAATTGAATCATAGTGATTCTCGTCATTTAGCTGAAAGCAGGTTCTGTTTATTGCACTATTAGTTTTAAATTAATAAATCCATTATTTTTATGTAGAAGTTCCTCATATTTATTAAAAAAATATTTTTTTTTTTCTTTCTACTCCTTTATCACTTCCCACGCCCACTTCCCATGCCTACGCACTTGCCTACGCTCGCCCTATCAAAGTTATATCCAAAGAATTATATATTTTTGTAATCAGCTCGACGTACCCTTTCATATGATACCCCTCACGGTGTCGAAAAAAAAAAAAAATTTAACCCTTAAATAAGTTAGTTGAAAGTGTTCCTTGTAGTTTAAAATAAAAAAAATGTAACCCTTAAGTTTTTTTAACCTAATTTTTTTGAAAAATATTTTTTTTAAGTCGCTATATTTTTAAAATTGGTGGGTAGGTACAAGACACATACATGCCAAATTTCAAAGTGATCGAACGAAAGGTGTAGCCGTGAGAGCACGCGAGAGGACGGACTGACAGACACACGCAGGAAAATATAAGTGTCCTTGGTTTTGCCTACGGACCCTAAAAACGCATAAATTTATAGACATCAGTACGTAGATAATATACTTAACCAATATAAGAGATAAAATAAATATTAATTGTTTAAGCTGAATTCACAAAAGATGAAAACAAGAAATAAATAAGGCTTCTAATTATACTCTAGTCTAGAATGTTTCCTTTTTAAAACGAGAATAAAGATTTAACAAAAGAAAAATTATAATAAGGCTAAAACCGGAAGCGTTAAAACGGTCTTTTCACTGATAAAATCCACGGAAGACTGAAGTCCTATGTCTATTAGCTTGTTTTGATGAAAAGACACCTGTCCCCCCCACCTGGTTCCTCTTTCTCACTTTTATACGTTTTTCAAGAGAAATGGAAGGATTTCAGAAAATCAAAGATAAAAAAAAAAAAAAAAAAAAAACAGACACCTTACATAGTTAAAATATCAAAACAAAGAAAGCAATACGGTTGTTCACGATTCTCTAGTAAAAAAAAGAAAGAGGTTCAAACATTTCAATGTAGAAATTTATAGTCTTCTAGGAATCAGCCATTACAAAACCCACTACTTCATGTTTAATTAATCTTAACTATTTTGTTTATTTTCTTAAACATAATATTTAAAAATCCCGTCAAGTACTTGCCAGCAAGTTACTAAAAGGGTTTCTTCGATCATAAGAATTCATAAATACATTATTATTATTTTTATTTATTTATTTTTTTTTTTGTTTTTTTGGAGGTTTAACTGCTGAGGTTATTTTCCTCCGAGAATATTAAGAAATATTTATAAAAATAAATAGAAAGCAAATAAAAATATAAGGGTCATTTTCAAATAAAATATACCTTTTCTGTCCCAAGATTTTATAATTTTATTGTAACTAAAAAAATTCATATTAATGAAAAATAAAAAAACCTTTATGTTTATTGATCAGATGTCTGTCTATTATTGTGTTATTCAGGGTTATTTTATGGCTTATAAGGTGAAAATTTCTTGCTTCAAAAAATTTTAATGTTAAAAATTGTAATGAGTGTTACGTCCCACAGTAGTTTTGATAACATGTAATGTATTTTTATTCATTTTTTTCATACGTTTTTTTTCATTATATATTTTTTTTAACCAATAAAATATAGGAAAATTAAAACTTTAGTACAAAACGAAACAAATATATTTATATGTATGTCCCAAGGGTTTTGTAATGAGTGTTACCGATAAGAGTTGGCAGAATTAGAGGGTGAGTATGAAAGAAAGAAAAAGAAGGAGGGATTAGGGTTTGTTTATGTTAAGAAGACATTTAAGTCAGTAATCAACGACTTTTTAGATTGATAGCACTTTATTCTTCTCTACAATTAATATTTCACTAAAAAAAAATGGTGAGTATTTTTATTCATTGTAATGAGTGTTACCATCATTTTTTGTAGTTGTAATCAACATTTATTTATGTTATTAATATGATTTAGTAGTTATTAATTAGTATAATCAGTGCACATTAAATTGGTTTAATTAATAAACATAGATTCCGAGGAAAGAATTTTTAAAGTTAAAAATGTAATGAGTGTTACCTGTAATGAGTGTTACTATTCCGTTAGTTCTACAATACTGTATATTTTAAAACTTAAATAAAACGATTGAGTTTAATGTTTTTACAAAAAATAAATTTGCCGCATGTAAACAAAAATTGTAAATAAAAGTAATGTTTAAAGTTTGTGTTAAAATTTAATTTTTTCTAGGTCCAATATATAAATGTGTAATGAGTGTTACCATAATGTAATGAGTGTTACTTGAATAACAACAAATTCTTATGGGTAGCCGTGTCCAACTATTTTTTTAATAAAGAAAAAATATTTTTTCTTCTTTTTTATAATAAAAACTTTTATTACAATACACTGAAAACGTACCCTTTACATTTTTGAAGTTTTGAGGAAACATTAAAAGATAATAAATGTAACACTCATTACTTTTTTTAAAAAATTACAAATATTTTAGGTCTAAAAAATATTTCTGGTGGGATGAAAGAGAATATTTACGTCATATATACAATTTAGTAACGTTTCATAAAAACAGAGAAACAAAATTTAAAAAAATACCGTTTTTATGATAGTATTACGACAAAAATGTGATTTTTTATGTATATATGGTCATATGTATGTAAATAAATTTGAAAACTGACTGTTCTTGAACGAAAATGTCATCCTAAGTCCCTGATGTGTCAGAATAATCAATATTATCATGTCTAAGGCTTATTTTAATTTTCTATATAAAGTAGCCAAATTGATTTCCCTAAAAGTACTTTTTATTTGAAAATGACCCATAAATACATAAGAATAAATGGATATTGGTATTAATGAGTGGATGAATGAACTATAGTATTAAGTAGTTTTTGTGTGTATTGTTATTGATGTGCGTGTAGTAGGGTGATTAATTATAATTTGTATTGTAATGGGTAATGGGTAAAAATCTGGAAAAAGTTATATTTCTTCCATAAGCCCAGCTTGATGTAGATATTGGAGTAGCTTTTGTACGTTCGTTTCGTCGTCTTTTAAAATGCCAGGCATATTTTGGGAGAGTGAATTTTGATTTCGTAGAGGTTCTAATTTAGTCCAGTCAAATTAGCTCAAAATGGCGGCGAATCTTGCATTAAATCATGTAGTTCCAATTTTTTCAGGAATGTGTAGGGGGTGGTCCCCTGAACAACGCCTAATAAAGTCCCATCGATTTCAGGCGCCGCGGGTGGGGGGAGGGGGGGCAAAAGATCACATATTTCAGTTTTCGGCGTTTATCTCGAAAACGGTAGGTCGAACAGAATATGTTATTCTATTCAACATTAAAGCTGATAAAATTCTCTTTCAAATGATATATCCTATTTGAACCTAAGTGTTACCGTTTTTGAGATATGAGTCGTTGAATATGAAAACAAATTTTAAAAAGTGGCAGTGGTTCAGGTATCTGGTCAATCTTTCTCTTCTAACTCTTTACCCTTCCATTTTATCGAAAACTCGTGGGAATGAAAGATGTAGAGCGGAAAATTTCCTTCAAAAATGAATCCAGTTATGCTAATTTATCTTCAACCGGTAAATAGCTAGAGCGTTTTGAAATTTAGGGGCACTTGTCAACATTTTACTAGTAAAATGCTGCTTGTGACTCATGTTTTGTTTCCAATGTCTGTAACGCTATGTAAACAGTCTCTCACGCGTTTGCACCAAGTTATAATAGTGTACAACATTTTCATTACAATAACAGGTCGTTCAAAATTAGGGAAAAGTGTTTAATTTTTAATGAAACAGCTGAAGAAGGTGGTTGTCGGAGAGCCGGGAATGCCGGGACTCATGTTTTGTTACCAATGTCTGTAACACTCTTGATCACTTAGTATGCTGTTTAATTAGATAAGTATAGTATTTATAACCCGTATAAATAATAATTTATGTATACATGTACGTAAATCTATATTTCGCAATATATAGATGGACACTTGTATTAGAGAGAAGGAAGTAATAAATCAAACCAAGATGTATAAAATGTGTTCATAAAACCGAAAATTGGGTATCAAAAATAGGTTCAAACAACAATACTAACATTAACTATATATACAATTCATTTCATCAACTGCTTTCTCGTTTATTAAAAGCCGTCAATATGATACTTCGGAAAAAGTTTAAAAAAAAGTCAAGCTCTTCAATATCAAATTGCTCCAAGTCTTCTTGGATCGGAACACTGTGCCTTAACACACGAGCCTTGACAGTTACTGAACACCGGGGAGCAGTTGATCCCCGCATTCCAGGCTCTCCGACAACCACACCTCGTTCCGCAGCCAGTAGTACAACGGCAGAAGAGTGTGTTGAGGACACTGTCTGGTGCCAAAGGGGCTTTTGTCTTGATACTGTAAGGTGTCCACATCTTTCCTCGTCCATCCCCAACATTCAGGTAGGAGGGATTCGTTCCCCAACCATTGCTGCACCTCCAGAAACACTCTGTATGAATGTTGCATTGCAGCATCTGTTGTGGGCGGCAAAGCTCGCAGGTTGGCTTTCATTCTTGTTGTGGATTTCACGAATCACGAAGCATATTATATCAGTGAACAAAATTGAATAAAATAGATGAGAATTGTATAATATTCAATAATTATTATATTATTAATAATATTATAACGTATTATTAAATATTAATTAGTTGAATTAATTAATTATTAAATTTACCTAATGGGGTCAGTACGGTCTGAGAAAAATTAAATGTACTTGTAGGGATTGAGATCATACTTTAACGGGGACTGGAACATGAGCAGGAACATTCATTCCCCAGCTTCAGCAATGTCTCCTGGTGAAGATTTAGGATTATAAAACACTTTTGCGATGTTTGCTGTTTCATTGGCATACCTCTGGAAACATTGTACTATTGCTTGGTATATCGTTTTCTGCACTCCACATAGACGACACGACCTTTCAATCTTCGGAACAAATCATCATGTCTTCAAAAAACATGGCTTTCATCTCTTCGTGTAAGACTAGCACTTATTAACGTTTTCATCCCTTTATCACTCACTTGGCTTGCACCTTTTTCAGCTGTTTCATTAAAAATTAAACACTTTTCACTCATTTTGAACCTGATATTGTAATAAAAATGTTGTACTCGATTATAACTTGGTGCAAACGCGTGAGAGACTGTTTACATAGCGTTACAGACATTGGAAACAAAACATGAGTCACAAGCAGCATTTTACTAGTAAAATGTTGACAAGTGCCCCTAAATTTCAAAACGCTCTAGCTATTTACCGGTTGAAGATAAATCAGCATAACTAGATTCATTTTTGAAGGAAATTTTCCGCTCTACAACTTTCTTTCCCACGAGTTTTCGATAAAATGAAAGGGTAAAGAGTTAGAAGAGAAAGATTGACCAGATACCTGAACCGCTGCCACTTTTTTAAAAATTTTTTCATATTCAACGACTCATATCTCAAAAACGGTAACACTTAGGTTCAAATAGGATATATCATTTGAAAGAGAATTTTATCAGCTTTAATGTCGAATAGAATAACATATTCTTTGCGACCTACCGTTTTCGAGATAAACGCCGAAAACTGAAAAATGTGACCTTTTGCCCCCCCTCCCCCCACCCGCGGCGCCTGAAATCGATGGGACTTTATTAGGCGTTGTTCAGGGGACCACCCCCTACACATTCCTGAAAAAATTGGAACTACATGATTTAATGCAAGATGAAAACCTAATTTGACTGGACTAATTGTTGACATTCACATAAAATGTGGAATACAGTCCTCTGGCCACAGAGGGTATAATATATGGGCCTGTCTTGTTTTGTTATTAAATATCCATGTGTCAGTCTAGAGTGTCCGATCCTTAGTCTTGCAAGTACAATTTCTTCGTGTCTAACCTTTCTGTAACTTGTTTGCCAATCTGATACTAGCGGTTTTACATATTTTAACTTATCATTTAAACTATTTGTCCATTGGTTTTGCCAGTGTCTTTGTAAGGCTGTTCTAATATTTCCATTGAGATCTTTGGCCGTAACTGTAGTTTCTAGTGGTTCTCCCACTGTAACTGCGGCTTGAGCTAGATGGTCTTCTTTGGAATTTCCTGGAATACCTATGTTGTGACTAGGTATCCAGCAGAACTTTACCTTGAGATTAGTTAGATGTATGTAAGTGAGGATCTTTGATACCACGGGGTTATGACACTGAAGGTTTTCTAGACTTTGTAATGCAATTTTTGAGTCTGAGTGTATATCACAATTCTGTCCATTCTCTCCCTGACTGCGTGTTTTATTTTATTTTATTTATAAAATATGTATAAAAGGTTTCACTTTTAAGATGCAAGGCGCGCATATATTATCCTTTAGTATCATCGGTATGCACTTATTTGGTTATTTTAAGGGTAAAATGGCCGCTATTTTGATAACACATTATATTTTTGTGAACCAAATTTCAATACCTTTAAAATGATACCCAACTTCGAATTTTTAAATAACAAAAATTTTGGGGCTCCCGAGTTACGGCCCCATAAATTTTTAAAATTTGTCTTTTTTATATCAACTCCCGGAAATATCATTGGACCACAAAGATGCATATTGTTGTGTATTTGCCTTATCTTGAAGACCAATCCTAATGGGGAAGCAGGGAGGGGGGGGGGGTAATTTTTTTGCGTTATGTTTTAATTATTTCAGGGGTAAAATGGCTGTCACTTTGGAAACACGATACATTTTTGTGATCCAAATTTCAATACCTTTAAAATGATACCCAACTTCGAATTTTCAAATGACAAAAATGTTGGAGCTCCCAAGTTACGGCCCCCTAAAATTTTTAAAATTTGACTTTTTTACATCAACTCCTGGAAATATCATTGGACCACAGAGATGCATATTATTGTATTTTTGCCTTATTTTTAGGACTTGTCCTAATGGGGTAGTGCAGGGGGATACATTTTGGATTTGTTTTATTTTTGGGGGGGTAAAATGGCCGCTATTTTGGAAACGCGATATACATTTGTAATCTACATTTCAATACCTTTGAAATGATACCCAACTTGAAAATTACAAAAAAATTAAAATATTACGATCAATTCGCGATTGATCGCAGATCGCAGAAATTTGAAGTGTTTAAGTCCAAAATAGTTTTTCTGTTTTGGGGAAAAAAGTTTAACTTTTATACCAAATTTCAAGTCTATAGCTTCAGTAGGTCGTGAGGTATACTCCAAGATGCGATGGACAGACGGACGGACGAACTACCAAAAGCATAAGGGTTTCTAGGACGACCTCGAAACCCTAAAAAACTTCAACTTTGAAGCGATTTTCTGGGTTCTCTGTGGATTTTTCTTGAAACCCATCGGGATACGGCTTAGTAATTTTTCGCTTTTCAGTCTCGGTACCGGGAAATTCTCTCGCAAACTTAATTACCACACCTGGTTTACAACTTTAATATCAACTAATATTATTTTTAATTATTATTACGAATATAATTATTTAATATTTCAATCATAAATATTGGCGTGATTGGGTGTTCGGGGCTTGAGAAGCGGGGCCCTTTAGGGGAGGTCCGGACCCCACGGCATCAGCCGTAACTGCCGCCCCCTCTCGACGAGCCTGACATCTGCCAACCAAGTTTGCAGCTTTGAAAGATCTGTGCTAGCAGAAATTTGCTGACTTTTTTCTTATTTTGCCAAATATCTCTGCCCCTGAGCATCCAAGAGAAAAAGTAGTTATTATCAAAATTCACATCCATAATAGTTGTTCTAAAATACAGTTTTTATTACTTATTACGATCGTGATCGCAATACTTTCTCCCTAATTACACACACAACTGCATGAAAAAACTAAAAGAAAGAAATGAAAATATATATATATATATATATATATATATATATATATATATATATATATATATATATATATATATATATATATATATGTATATATTATTTTTTTATTGCTTCACAATTCTTTTTATTTTTCTTTATCTCTCAATAGTTGTGTAAAATGGAAATAAAAATGTTTCAGTTTTCGTCTTTTTTTTTTTTTTTTTTTTAAATAAAAATGTTTCCAGTTTTACCATATTTATCTAATAAAAAGAAATATCCCTTCAAACCACTTTTCCTTGACTATAGACGTCGCAAAAAAAAGAAACCAAGAATTTTTTTTCTAATGCTATGCAAATTTTCTTTAACAAGCGATGAAGTTGTGGGGGGCAGGTTGAAGGGTTACACCCCCCCTTTACATTTCAACCTCTTATTTTAACAATATTTTTTTTAAGTGATCACTTTTTGTGTTTCATTAAATATAAAAGGGGAATGAAAGAATAAAAGGGAGAGAAATCAATTTGACTTTTAAAATAAAATACCAAAAAAAATAAAATTGGGGGAACAAGATCTTCATCGTTTTATCTTCCCTCGAATTTCTTTACAAAATGTTAAAATGTTTGTTAAAGTATTATTAAACAATAGACCTAAACTTCTTTATTTAACAAAAAAAACTGACACTTTTGAAGAAAAGAAAAGATAAAGAAGTAAGTAAAGATTGATTATTATTATACATCAAGGGCTTATATTATAGTAAATTTAAAAAGCTGTCTAATGCAACTCATACTAACTTTCTCATATCCTCCAGTGTTTTCCTTTTGTTAGTTATTTTGGGGTTTTTCCTAGTTTCATTCAATTTTTATTAGGCTTCGATTCCAGCTGGTAGGGGGAACCTCAGAGCAAGGAAGATGTAGAGGGAACAATGCTATAGAATCTGGGTCTCAAAAAGTGGTTCATAATGCTTCCCCTCTCCCCATATGCTAACACTTTCAAGCGGCAGTTTGGTGAAACAGTATCGATATCTCGATAAAAACTCGAAATGTATCTGATATCAGCTGATAAGAATCCGTGATATTTTCTTACGACTTATAATATTTTTATTTTTAATACATTTTTCTTTATAAATATGTACTTTAATGTTTGTTATTAACCATATTAATTATCTAAAGGCAGTAACATCGTTAATAAACGTGTAACAGTTCCTAGATAACCATTAGCAATCTTCTTTGAGTGGGGCATCAAATAAATGCTATTGATAAGGATTTGTTGACAAGAGTCTGTGGGGACGGAAGAACAAGGAATAGACCAATAAGACAAGGACCAGTGACCACGTGATCACTTTAGTTCGGATTGAGCTCACTTGGGAGGTTTAGTATAGGGGGGGAGCATAATGAACCACTTTTCAAATCGGATTGTTCCCTCTACCCCTTCCTTGCTCTGAGGGGGGAACAACAGTTACGAACACGGTGCTCCTAGCGGCAAACTGTTAAACTGTATACAGGTTTGACATTATCATAAAAACTAATCAAAGACTTTTAAATATCGTGCCAGGAAGTTTGGGTTTCGCGAGAGCTCGATAGATTTTCTTTGTAATATACTATATTTTAATGATTGGCGGGCTAAAGTGAATAAACTACATGCAAAAATGTGACGCACTTAAATATCCCGCCAGAAAGTTAGAATATAATTGGAGGTAGATTGGTTTTCACTTGTATCCAATATTTTTATATAAAATTATATCAGAGCTCCTAGCTCTAGCGGACCAAATTGTAATTAACAAGTCAAGTGTGTGCTAGTCAGCACACAGCGAGGGTCCGTAGGCAACACAGAATTGTTTAAGTAGTTCCTATTGATGTAGCTTTTTAAAATGCTAAAAAGCCTACTTCGAACTATCCTATAGTTCTGATATTCTCAAAACACATAATCAAACTTCTGATAAAGTATTTTTTGCCAATGAACCGGACTAGAACATATAAATACATGCAATAGAGCATAACTAGGCATCGCGTGGCTCTATCATTGAAGCGAGCGTATTGCAATAAAATACTGAATATTGAAATTTGTTAATCATGATGAATGTCATAGTTGAAGATAAGTGGAAGAGGATAGTAAGGGGTAGAGTGGGGGTACTCGGTACAAAGCTTTACTTCATAACAAACCTACACACAAAACGACTATAAGAATCTTAACCACCCGGAATAGCTTTTAAACTAATATTATAAATGTATCACTTCATTACTCAAATACTACTGCATGTATCAAGTTGAAATTTTACATACTTGTTTCAATTGTACTTTAGACGATGTACATGAAGTTTTATTAAGATCGTTACGTTAGAACGTAAGATATCGGTAAAAAGGTTGTTTTCTCTATTTTAAACGTTTAGGTCCGCTTTAATAGTTTTAGCGATCTTTATTAAATCATAGCAGTGTCGTTGTTGGTTTTACTGAAAAATGTCATTTGAAAAAAATGTTTGTCTCATCGAGTAGGTGATGATAGAATTTTTTCCCGTCCTGAAATTCCAATTTTAAATTTTAAATTTGAAGCTCACGGTTACGGGACCATTGCGCGCGAACTCTTAGACGGATCACGCTGTCCAACGAACTTAGCTTGAGTATTGGTAAGAAGATCATGTATACCAAATTTCAACTAAATCGGTCAACTTTTACTCAAGTTATCGTCACACGCGTAAACGTTACTGACAGACAGACAGACAGACAGACAGACAAGATGCATATTTCGTTGAAAGTAAGAAGCTCGCTTACGCTCGCTTCAATTAACATTATTTATTGTTGTATTGTTTATTCTGTAGAAACTATTAATAGTTTTAGCGACCTTGAACACTTCATAGCGGTGTCGCTGATTGTTTTACTAAAATTTATTTTTATTTTTACCGACCTAAAATTCCAATTTAAAATTTGAAGTTCACGTTTACGCGAGCGTTACGCGTGAACACTTGGACGGATAACGTTGTCCAACGAACTCGTCCTGGGCATTGGTAAAATGAACATGTCTACCAAAGTTCATCAAAATCGGTCTACTTTTACACAAGCTACCGTCACATGTTTCAAGGATTTGCGGACACACAGACCGACTGACAGACAGACATGAGACCAAAAAATGTTCCCTGATGTCTGAAACGGATTTCTGTCTTGGAATTTTTAAAATCGGAGACATAAAATTTTTTCGTCCTCAATAAAAGTGAACACAATGCTTTCGTTACCAGTCTTGCTTTTTTTAATAAAGTAAAAACTTTATTAAAAAAAGCAAGACTGGTTTAGTATACTCACCTACATGTCAACAAAAACAACAATAAACATGTTTATTTTTTACTTTCAGCGAAGTTTACTAAAAATTCCGTTCTATGAATAGGTAATGATATATATATTGATCGAAACTTTAGTAAATGAGGAAGCTTTTCCTGAAGTCCGAACAGTTTAAGCTCGGTTCTATTCTAAGTTATGGAACCACAAAGAAAAAAGATTTTTTTCATTTCTTTTAAAAATAATATTTGTGTACATTTTTTGTCATGTAATTTAAGAGAATGAAAATGAAAATTACACTTTTCTGATAGGAAATTTTGTCAGCTTAAAACTAAACTAAAAAATTTGTTCTAGCTTTTATACTTTTGGAGCAATTAGTGTTTTTATGAGCAAAGACATGCGATCTTAAAAAAATCATAAAATTTGAAATTATGGGAGAACGGTTAATATTTGACCGTGTGTTTTTTGTAGCCCCTGAGGCGTAGAAAAACCCTCTTCATTTTTTCACATATAACGCCAGTCACCCTGTATTTTTGTAATAAGCTCGGACGGATGGACAGACAGACACACATATATGGGTCCTTGGTTTTGCCTTCGCACCCTAATAAAAATTGATTAATTTTTGATAATTTCGCACCTTAAGATCCATCTATTATATCAATTAGACAAATATATACAGAGTTTCTCCACTTTATGGAAAAACATTGAAATGTCGATATGTGGATTTAATGCCCAAAAACATATCCATGATTCTATGTTTTTCCATGAAATGGAGAAAAACTCCATGAAATGTTTTTTTTTTTTTTTTGTTTTTTCTATTATTGTATTAAAATGTATAGATCTTATATAGTAGTATAGATATTTGTTGTTTTTCAGATGTTTGTTGATTTTTAAGCCAAAACAAAAACTGTAAAAAAAAAATTAATATTTGAGGTTTGTTTTTTTTAACAAAAAAAAAGAGTGGGATTGAATTTAAAATTCCTACTCGAGTTATTTATTTGTCTTTGAATTGGATTCTTATTCAGTGAACTGAACCTAGCGGAATCAATCCGCGCTTAATCAACCAAAGGTTTATAAATCAAACGTAAAAACGAATTTGTTTTGTTTTCCATAATTCAAAATCCGAATCGACATAATATCGATCATCTTTCATTAGATATCTTTTATCGTTCACTTTATTTGAAGTATTTATTGGGTACTCTCACACCAGAATGAACATTTTACGCGATCTAAAGTCATTAATATTTGCTTAAATAGTCCCTATGGAGAGCATAAAATTGCCCATGTATACATGGGTCATTCTACACATGTATATGTGACCAATGACCATGTTATGTATGGGTCAAACTAACCTTGTATATATGGTCATGTATATGCATGCTGGTCATTGCACTCATGTGTGCTTGTGTCATTTTAACCATGCACATGACCATGTACGGTATGCCATTCTCATTTAAATGGGGCAATTACTGTCCCAGCACTTCAGACGCAAGCAGGGCCGTCCCTAGGGGGGGTCAACCGGGTCAAGCTGACCCGGGCGCCACGTCTAGGGGGGCGTCGCCAGGCCCCCGTCTTAAAATACTATAGGTGAATTTGGTAATAAAGGGGGGCGCCACATGTGCTTTTGACCCGGGTGCCTAAACCCCTAGGGACGGCCCTGGACGCAAGTGACATGTCTTAGTAGATTTTAATGTGGTTAAGGGGGAAATTTGTTGATGGTATATAACACTATATATTAAGCAAGCTAGATAATGTTTTTAATCTAAAAGTTCGAGCTAGAAAATTAATTTGTTATTAATTTTGTCCAGGACAAACTTAAAGTTCTCTAATCTTGTTTCACACACAGTTTAGAATATATCCTAATCTTTCATAGACACTAGACTTTTTCAATACAGTTGAGTCTCTTTAGTCCGACACTCCACCAGTCCAGCATGTCCAGTAATCCGGCACTGTGGCGGAGGCCCCCCTCTCCTCTTGCCCCGTGTTAGATAAGATAACTAAAGGAGGGGGAAACTAGGAAACACAGGGGCACCAGGGTAGACAAAAACAAACCATCAGTGGTTGTTTTTATAACTTTGTAAATGCAGTTGTTTTATCAATACAATAAATAGGCTAATTTACTTGTGTAATAATTGTTTATTATCAAAATCCAGTAATACGACATGGCATGGTCCCATATGTTTCGGATTAAAGAGACTCAACTACAAAAAGATGTATAGATTTGTGAAAACAGGTTGAAAATTCTGAAAAAATTGCATATTAGTGAGTGTCCCAGGAATTTGTCCAAGAGATTACTTCCAGTCCGTTACCGGGATTGTAAAGACGTTGGAAGGAGTTTGAGGATTTTGGAACGTTGCCCAAAAATGTATCAGTTAGTTAATTCCTTTCAATGTCAAAATGTGCGGTACGTAACCTGCCCGCGAGTTGCTTTCTCAATAAACAGAATATATAAAACGGTTTATAACTACTTTATGCATTGAAGAATGTGATAAAATTTGTTAAGAAAATATTATTATATATAAATAAGAAATTTTATTTTCGAACAGTTACTATGAATTTAATTTAAATATGTTAACAATTCGTGAACTGTTCTTGCTATAAAATGAGTCTTCATATTTATGAATTCATATTTATAATTACTAAATTTAATTGCTATGGCTGTAAAAGGGGGCCCATACCCTCTTAGCGGCAGATGCTACATATTGCTGCCGTTCCCGCTACTAAAAGAGTGTAATCGTTCCATTTTAATCCTTTACATAGGCCTTTTTATACATGCAATCTCATAAAAATTAAATATCCCATATGTTTTTAATCAAAACTTTATTTTATTCAAACTTCTTTGACTGCATGAGATTATTATAGAGAGAGTAAAACCTTGTTTTTCAATATGAGAGTTCGTGCGATAGTCTGTCTACTGTCAAGACAGCAACTATCACATAGACTGTCACTGTCTGACACTCTGACCACCTGTCACGTCATCACTCTTAAGCCCCGTTTACACGGTGACGGTGATTGCTCTCCCACGATAGAACTATCATGTCAGTCTACGTCATAGAACTATCGCGGAGGTGTACAGTCTACTCGGCGAGAGTTAACATACACCAAAACTTGTTGTCTTGTTCTCAAAGTTATATCCGTATCCTACATTTTTTACTTGAATACAGAAATAAAGCATTAAATATATTATAATTGTGATGGTTAGTGGTAGTACCCATTTTTATTTCTTATGTATTTGTATAGGTGGATCCTCTTAAGTGTAAAATTCAAATAAACAGTTACTTAAGGGGGCGTCGTTTCGACCTGTCCAGTCATTATCAAGCCTGAAAAAACGATATTTTATTTGAGCATTATGGAATAATACATATTAATGTTGCACTGGTAATCATCACAGAAAAAAATCACTATCATAATTTGACATTTTGGAAAAATATACCTTTACATTGATGGAGATAACTCCTTGGGTTAAGTCATATTTAAATTTCATAGATAAGAACGTATTGTTCTCTTGTCTACATTATCTCTTATAAAAAGTCATCTTTTACCCGTCAGTTCTTACCTATGAAATTTAAATATGACTTAACCCAAGGAGTTATTTCCATCAATGTAAAGGTATATTTTTCCAAAATGTCAAATTATATAGTGTATTTTTTCTCTGATGATTACCAGTGCAATATTAATATGTATTATTCCATAATGCTCAAATAAAATATAGTTTTTTTCAGGCTTGATAATGACCGGACAGGTCGAAACGTCGCCACCTTAAGTAACTGTTTATTTGAATTTTACCCTTAAGAGGATCCACCTATACAAATATATATTATATTGTTTAAATTATAATACATATACAGCAAAAGGAATATTTATATTTTCGAAAACAACAAAATCTGAAATCAATGTGAAGCAAACTATCATATGTGGTGCCTATTAGATCTGTTATCACCTGATATAGAAGTATAAACAAACAATAAGCCAATCAGCGTCTAGTATCTAGCATGGTAGTTCTAAATTCTGCCGCGTGAGTTCTCTGACTGCTGTGATAGAAGACTCGACTATCTCGTCAGACGAGATAGTGTGATGGCTGATAGTTCTATCACGACAAAATATATCACGTATTCTACACGGGGATAGTTGAGTTGATGCGATT
Source organism: Gerris lacustris (assembly GCA_951217055.1). Lineage (NCBI taxonomy): Eukaryota > Metazoa > Arthropoda > Insecta > Hemiptera > Gerridae > Gerris > Gerris lacustris. The sequence goes on along the minus strand of OX578283.1, from coordinate 11,308,863 downwards.
ACTTCTCTCTACAGCGCCTTCTTAAATCAAAGCTACTAAGCTGGAACTCAAAAAAGCTACTATACAGGACAATTCTCAGGCTAGTGGTAATGTATGCATCGGAAACGCGGGTGATGACCAGCATGAATGAAGCCTTACTTGACACATGGGAGAGAAAGATGCTTCGAAGGATATATGGACCAGTATGTAGAAATAACGAATGGAGGATCCGAACTAACCAGGAGATTTATAGTCTTTATCAAGAGCCAAACCTTGTCACAGAAATTAAGCGAGGGCGATTAAGATGGCTAGGGTATCTGGAGAGAATGCTGGTGGAGAGAGCTGTCAGCAAGATCCATCGACTTAAGCCTGAAGGCAGAAGCTGCAAGGCCGACCACGCAAAAGATGGCTGGACGACGTTGAGGAGGATTTGTGGAGTCTCAATGTGAGGCGATGGAGAGGGAAGGCCCAAGACAGGGACGAGTGGAGGAGGATCGTGGAGGAGGCCCGAGCTCTTCAAGGGCTGTAGCGCCGCGGAGTAGTAGTAGTAGATAGTTGATGCGATAGTTGCTATCGTGACCACAACTATCCCACCAACTTTCGCCGTGTAAACTGGGCTTTACACTATATTGATTGACCAGATAGTTGAGAGTACTCTCGCGGCAGTCACAAGAAATATCGCACCTAGTAGCACTTAGAAACAGAGCTTTGTTTGCGGTATTATTTGTCAGTTCGGATAACCTTGAAAGAAGGTTATATGCATTTTTTTTAGCGATTTTATATTATTTCGTTTTCATTGGTTTCATTTTAAATATCATGCAACTTGAACTTGCAATTGAAAGAGTTCAAGAAAAAATGCACAAAAGATCTTCAAGTGCTTGACTTTAAATTACGGTACTTAATACCTGCATATAAAGCATCTCATTGATAACATATTGAAGAAACATTAAAACGTGAAACAAATTAAGCCTCCTATTATTGAATTGATTTTCCATTATCGGCTGCAAATGGAACAAGTAATTCCGTTTTCGCTTATTAAACGTTCAATCGAGCGCATATTGGAAAAGTTGAAGCCCTTTCATCTCCTCTTATTAACTTAGCGACAAACCCTTTCCCTTCCTTTCTCAAGACTTTTCAAATAATTGATCAAAACTTCACAAGGCTATAAGTTTCCGACTTCGGAATTAGCTGCTAAGAATATAACGGACTTAACGCGTTCCGGAAAATTAAACGGATAACTTTTCCGCACTTTATCCTTCTCCACTCGAAGGAAGAGGGTTTTCCAATTGATTTGTTCCGCTTGTTGATAAATAGATTGTGAAATTTAAACATCACAAGGCTCTGATAATTCCGGTTTGTACTTTATCACATACCATGGGAAAGCTATTTCCTATCGCTTTAAATTTATTAAACGGGAAAGTCTATGCTTGCTGGCCCTGAAGATTACCTCTATGAAATAATCAGCAGACAATTCCCTGAGAGGTAATCCTTAAACGATTTAGAACCATACGGTACATGTTGTCGACATTAAACGATTTAAGTTAAATGCACAAGTTTAGCGGAGTGTTACTGATTAATAGATTTGTAGATCTATGTTTATATATTGGGTTAGAAATTATTATATTAGACAACAATGTCTTTAGAATGAGTTCATAAGTTTGTGATATGCAAAAAAGAGATTGTACTCGTATATAAAACTAAAATTCTATTAAGTCTAACAGTCATTTATCATGTACATGTCGTCACATCTATCAATGTAAGACCTTATCATGTCCATGTCGTCACATCTATTAATATTAGACCTTATCATGTTGTTCGCTTTAGTGTGCCATGACAATGTAGTCACATCTATCAATGTAAGGCCTTATCATGTCCATGTCGTCACATCTATCAATACAAGACCTTATCATGTTGTTCGCTTTAGTGTGCCATGACAATGTAGTCACATCTATCAATGTAAGGCCTTATCATGTCCATGTCGTCACATCTATCAATACAAGACCTTATCATGTTGTTCGCTTTAGTGTGCCATGACAATGTCGTCACATCTATCAATACAAGACCTTATCATGTTGTTCGCTTTAGTGTGCCATGACAATGTCGTCACATCTATCAATACAAGACCTTATCATGTTGTTCGCTTTAGTGTGCCATGACAATGTCGTCACATCTATCAATGCAAGGCCTTATCATGTCCATGTCGTCACATCTATCAATACAAGACCTTATCATGTTGTTCGCTTTAGTGTGCCATGACAATGTCGTCACATCTATTAATACAAGACCTTATCATGTTGTTCGCTTTAGTGTGTCATGTCCATGTAGTCACATCTATGAAAACAAGACTTCTTTATTTAGTGTACCATGCCGTCATAATCTCGAGGTGATTACCAACAGTGTGGTTTAGTTCACATTGTTGTCACGTCTCAGAAATCTGAAAACAAGACATTAGACAACATTAAATTCTACTTTGCATCTGTTTACGGTGGGTGGGGGAAGATGCTGGAAGATCAATAAATAACAGATTTAAACTGCAGACTAAAACCCCGTAAACTTTTGAATGTCGATAAGAATAACTATAATTTTAAAATAAACATTATTATGTTAGAGAAAGAAAAACAGGGATTTGTTTCATTGTGCATAAGGCTATATACAGGGTGGTCCAAAAGTCTCCCCCCCCCCCCTCTTAACTTTTGAACGGTTTGAGATAAATTAATGAAACTTGGGGGATCTCTACCATGCAATGGGAAGTTTGTATTCATGCAATCACCCACTAGGGGCAACCACCCACTTTGCCCCCAGGCGACCCAACTTCAAAATTTCAAATTGGAATGTATATTTTTGATAGCATATTTGGATTTTACAGTGAAAAATAATAAACTTTTACTTGGAACTATTTTTTCTATCTCCAATATTTTGCCCCCTACAGGGGGGCAAAGATAGCAAAATAACCCTTCCGAAATAGTAAAAAAATAACTCTAAGATCGTTATAAAATCTAAACAGTTTGAAATTAAGTAATGAAACTTGGGGGATCTGTACCATGTAAAGGAAAGTGTGAAATCATCCACTCGCGTACTAATGGCAACCACCATTTTGCCCCCAGGAGCTGAAATCTACCCTTTTTATACCTTTGCCCCCCTATAGGGGGCAAATTATTGGAGATAGAAAAAATCGTTTTAAGTAAAATATTTTTATTTTTTGGCGTAGAATCTAAATTAGCTATCAAAAATATACATTCCAGGTTAAAATTTTGATGATAGGTGGTCTGGGGGCAAAATGGGAGGTTGCCCCTACTGCGCGATTGCATGAAAACAAACTTCCCTTTACATGGTACGGATCCCCTAAGATTCATTTATTTATCTCTAACCGTTTAGATTTTACAACGTATGATAGTAAGGGTTATTTGGCTATCTTTGCCCCCCTATAGGGGGCAAAATATTGGAAATAGAAAAAAAAGTTACAAGTAAAAGTTTATTATTTTTCACAGTAGAATCCAAATATATACACTCCAATTTGAAATTTTAAAGTTGGGTGGCCTGGGGGCAAAGTGGGCGGTTGCCCCTAGTTGTTGATTGCATGAAAACAAACTTCCCTTTGCATGGTAGAGATCCCTCAAGTTTCATTAATTTATCTCAAACCGTTCAAAAGTTAAGAGGGGGGGGGGGAGAGACTTTTGGACCACCCTGTATATTAACCGTGATAAATAGGACTTAGACGAAATTAAAGAGTGCAGCAGGGTGGAGAAAGTATAAGCAGATATTAATTATACTTGAGCGTACAGTGATGACATCAACATCAACTTGATACCTCTGGTTCACCCACAGAAGCGTCGCATTATGAATTCATACACAGTTTGGTGACGCAGTGGTTTCAGAGGCTTTATTGTGAGTTAATTTCAAAAGTTTGAAGACAGCGAGTTGTTAAACTAAGTGAAATATTTAGAATGTTTTAAATTAACTTGAGGAATCTGGTTACCTCCGTATTCTCTCTTCTTCCCAACTCTTCCTCCTTTATACTCTAAATTGGATTTTCTCGTTTAAGTTCGCACAATGTTATCTATTGTCATCAACAGAAACTATTACTATCTTAATTTGGATCAATTGAGGAGGGGGAGGTCCGTGGTTCGAGTCCCGGCACTGAAGTCTATTTTTCTCTGTCTTTCTCCCTTTATAAATAGTAATTATGATTTGATTTAAATTTAAATTTAAACCTTCCGTAGCATGAATACAACCAAAAACTTATAAAAATTGAATTTCTAATTGATTGTACTAAGTACAAGTACGAATTGAGTACTTTATAATTACAAGCGTATTTCTCGGTCTAGTTCTATTGTCGTTTGTTGACTTCTAAGACTTGTAGAAACATTTGAAAGCTTAATTCGGGATTAGGTATCGATATCGTCAGAGGAAATTATTCTTCAGTGTAGCTTAATTGGTTAGAGCTCCCGCTCACTAGAAATGAGGGGGAGATCCGTGGTTCGAGTCCCGGAGCTGAAGTCTATTTTTCTCTTTCTGTCTCCCTTTATCAATAGTAATTATAATTTGATTTAAATTAAAATTTAAACGTTCCGTAGTATGAATACTACCAAAAACTTATAAAAATATCTTAATTTGGTTAAAATCTGCGAAAACTATACAGTAATGATTGCCTAAAATTGGTACTCTCATAACTTTTGTATAGTTAAGCTTAGAGATACAAATGAAATAATATCTACTTTAGTTAGTTTGCACTCTACGTTCCAATCATTACATGAAAGCTTGTGCCGAATGTTTACTAGTGCACGGGGAGCCAATGAGAGTTCAGGATTTTAAAATGCTAAGCTCTTATTGGTACTTATACATCATAATGGTTTAATCGAAAAATAATCTGTCCGACACAACTCGTGTTTAACTTTGTCATAACCAGTGCATAATTACTTCCACCGGCGTTTTCTAGTTAGCCACATTTAATAAATATTAAAACATTTTATCAAAATTTATTATAAAAATAATTCCTCCTCGGCGAGGAATTGAACCCAACCTCTTAAATTTTGCTATTAAATATGTCATTTTTAAGTTTTAGGTAGTATTCATACTACGGAAAGTTTAAATTTTAATTTAAATCAAATTATAATTATTATTAACAAAGGGAGACAGAAAGAGAAAAATAGACTCCAGCGCCGGTACTTGAACCAAGGGCCTCTATATTTCCAGTATAGAGCTCTACCAACTAAGCTACACTGGAGAATAATTTCCTCTGTCAGTAACGATACCTAGTCCCGAATTAAGCTTTCAATTTTCCACAAGTCTAGAAGTCAACATTAACGACAATAGAACTAGACCGAGAAGTATCGCTTATAATTTAAAGTACCCATTTAGTACCTGTACCTTGTACAATCAATTAGAAATTTCATTTTACTACGTTTTTATTGGCTTGCATTCTTGTTTGTTTGTTTGTTTGTCCGGTACAAATCTGGCAATCGATTTCTAACTAACTTACCGAATAGCTAGACATTTAAAACTTTTAGCATAGATCAGAACACGATGACAATGCATTATTTTAATACTTTCAGCAGAATTTAATTAGTTTTCAGCAAATTTTGCTGTACGGAAGGTTAGTTTGGAAAAAATCCGCAAGTTATTTTATTTGTTTTGCCATATCCAATATTTACGCAATCTTCATTTTGATGGGTCTCAAATTTGTGATAGATAAACTTAGAATAATACTATATATAGAAGGAGCATAGAATCGGAATCCTAAGCAATTACTGATAAGAGACTGAAGCCAACTTTTGCCGAGAGGTTGTGTCCTTAAGACCAGGCTGCCAACATAACAACACTCATTTTTTTCATTATACTGGAGAAGGTTGGACATACTTTTGTAACTATTCAAAGCCCGCTCACAAACAATCAAGAAGACAAACTGACAAACCCTGCCATTGGTTATTGTTTACGTTTCATTCTGACGTCATTTTTTTCACCTCACACGGCATGATATAATAAACATTATTTTCAGCATATTTCAAGCTAAAAATAAGATAAAACACAATAAAAATGTTACAATAAACGAAACTAACTATCAATAATTAAAATTTAATAAAAATTAAATTAAAAAACCGAAGGCAAATAATTTTAGAGTTATGACGTCACAAATTTCCAAAATGAATTTTTAGAACGCGGATTAAGGGACACAACCAAAGTTGGCTTCAATGTTATCAGTGAGCCTCCTTCTATATATTGTATTATTCTAAGTAGATAAACATTGGAATGACAGCAAAACAGGAAATATCGATTATATTATTTCAAATATATCGATGGCATGCTTTAGATTTGGTGTTGGGGAGATACGTTGTACAAAGATTTATCCTCATAGGTTTAAGATCAGCTCTCTGGATGGTTGTCATATATGTGAAGAAAATAAATTCAAATTCGGAACTATTTTTTTTTCACTAACATTATATATTATATAACAATAACAATTATATTATCAACATTACATACGATTCAACAGAAAATTTAAAAACGTAGTATATAAAAAGTTCTTTTTATCTTGAAATTATTTAAGTTTTAGGTAGTATTCATACTACGGAAAGTAAAAATTTTAATTTAAATCAAATTATAATTATTATTAACAAAGGGAGACAGACTTTGTTAATAATAATTATAATTTGATTTCTATTAAATATAGTTATTTTCTCAGATATTTGATGTTTTCAAATTTCCATTTTCAAAGTTCCATTGATTTGTAGTTTTCACTGGGAAAACTACCTATATGGTTAAATTTGCATTTAAATATGGAATAAAAATTAAAAATTTTTAAATCAAAATAGTCGGAACCATTTTCGAGAAACAACTATTTTCACGGTTAAACATATAAAGTTGTTAATAAAAACCATAATGAAAGATGGTTGACATTATTATGGGACCAAAAATGGGTTAATAATGAATGGGCTTAATAATTAAATAACATTAAAATCGGACGAGTAGCTTTAGATACGGTTTTTCTGATCAAAATGATTCCCTTACCTTCAATAACCTTGGAAACAATCAATATTTTTGTATAAAAAAAAAGAATAAAATGTAAAAAAAGGAATAATTTAAGCCATTTATCGAAAAACGAAACCAATGTAGAGACTGTAGTTCTAGGCATTTCATTATTTTGTAAAGTATGTCTTTTAATATAAAGTTGTTTCCACCGAAGCAATTTAAGCGGCCGACTGGAAGCATTAAATTTGTATTCCAAGCTGGAAGGAAGGGAAGAGGTTCGAGAAGAGAGGGTGTATTTTTTGTGTGCTGGAATTAAGAGAAGGGGTAGGGGGGGGGGGCAGAGACCGGGTCTGGGGTAATTAAAGCAATAAATTGGAGTTAGAGGGCTATTGGCATTTTACTAGGGAAAAACCAGAGGCATTGCTTGGGCAAAAACAACAGCCAGTTTATCCTCATAAAGCTGCTAAGAGTCGGTTCGCTAAATCAGCTGCCTAGTCCCGCCAAACTCCTCGTACCGCGGGAACACCAACAACAAAAACCCGCGCTTTACACTCCAACCTATTAGATAATCATGCTACCTGCTACCTAATATATGTGGTTTTTTCATGATTAGAAAATAACAGGTAATCAGATTAATTGTATAATTAATTGAGTCACGCAAAATGAGATCATCAATGTAAAACGTATTTCACTCTTCTGGAATTTTTACGTGTCTAAACTTAATGTAAATTTGGTATACATACCTATTCTAGTCCAGGAGATAGCGTGCAAAAAAGTGTCTGACTAACATCAAGCTGGAATTTTGTGTATAAGTAAATCTTTTGGTGCCTTTTAAGAATATGTGGTCGGCTAAGTTCGTCTGCGGGACATAGCTTGGCAATAGGCATTGAAAAAAAAAAAAAAAAAAAAAACAGTGGAGAGCTGCCATGTCCCGCCCTTTTGGTGGATACTATAATTTTCATGATCCTGAGTACAAACTTAGTAGACCAATAATAAAGTTGACGGTAGTTTGTCACTTAATAGGTTAGTTAGTAAAATATTACTCTAAATCAAAGAGGCCACCTATTAAGTGACAAACTACCATCAACTTGATATTTGGTCTAGTAAAAAATTTCGTACTCAGGATCATGAAAATCATATTGTCCACCAAAAAGGGCGGGACATGGCCGCTCTCCACCGGTTTGTTTTTTTCAAATGCCTCTTGCCAAGCTATGTCCCGCAGACGAACTTAGCCGACCACATATTCTTAAAAGGCACCAAAAGATGTACTTATACACAAAATTCCAGCTTGATGTTAGTCAGACACGTTTTTGAACGCTATCTCCTGGACTATTCAGAAAATCATACCTCAAGGTGCAATCAAGAAATGGATGTTAGTTCTAAATTTTGGGACGATTACCTCTAAACATTTGTGCAAAAAGATATTTCTCAAAAACGGTCTCGATGTTTTTATTGTAAAAGGTCTTAAATTTTAGTCCATTTCAATATAAATCTACTAACTGGATTCCCGTACTTCACTGAGGAGCGTCTTTTATTTAATACATCCTTATAATTATAAACTATACCGCCAAAAAATATTTAAGTTATTTTCTATGTGAGATTATCTAGAATATCTTTAAACTTTAACCCCTTGTTTTTGGGGATGATTTTTGGAACAACCCTATATTTTATACTCCATTACCATTTCACCAGGGGTGCCCACGAGGGGGGTATAACGGCGCACAGTGCGCCGTTAAAATTTTTTGGGGGGGGGGGGGCATGTGTTCATTAATAGGAATAAAACGTTTGTTTATTCTATGAAACTTCTATTTATTTCAGGGGTGCCCACAGAGGGAGGTTATGACGCTGACTGCGTCGTTAAAATTCTTAGGGGGGGGGGGGGGTAGTAAATATCACTTTTTTCCACTTGGGGGGGGGGGGATGGATGTGATAATAAATATATATATTTTTTTTAGTTATCTAAATTTTTAAAGATTTGTGCCAATAATGAGTGAACTACAAAACAGTACTAAAGAGAAAGAATAAGAATGATATCGTGTCTCTACGTATGCTGTAGTCGTAGTGTCAATTTATGGATTCCAAGATAAGGAAAGAGAGGCAACGCCAGTTTTGATATTTCCAGGAAGTGGCGGGAGTAATTGGTAGTTCTGATTGACGTCTTGTCTGCCACTAACACTGTCTGTGCAAGAGGTTGACTGGATGCTATTTGCGTCCGCATGTGTTTTTACAACGCCGGGGGGGGGGGGGGGGTAATTGGCCAGAGGCCTGGGCCTTCGGGGGCCCTGGTTTGTTTACAACCAAAAAGGCAAGAAGTATATTGAAGTCAGTGGCGTAACTATGGGCCCGATTTTGTGGGTAAGCCCCAAATCCAATCTCTTTGTACAAACTATCCTTGTACCAATGTCAATGGGGGCCCCTTTAGAACATAGTAAAATCTAACTTGGAATTATACTTCTATACCATTATCAGGGATCAGGGGGCCCCATTCAGATCTAAACGCAATTTCATTTGCTCATCAATTGGAGGGGCCTCCAATGCCCTAGCTACCACTAATTGTGATGGACTTAAAATTATTCCTAATGTCATGAGTCTGAAAGTGTGAATTCTTGTGTTTCATTTAGTTACTTAGATTTTTGTGATGTTTTTTTCTAATTTAATATGGTCAATGTTAATTTACAGGAGAGAAACTCATAGATAAATCATATTAACCAACTGATGTTAATAACTTTTACAATTTTATTTGTCATGCAGTTTTTGTGTAAATAAACTGTTACTTAACTATTTTGATTTGCTTCCTCTTAATCTCACTATTTTAGCAAACAATTTTGTAGCCCGTCTTAGTTAAACTTCAAAATTCATCCCCACCAAACATATTTTCCTTTATGGACAAACTTACTCTCCGAAATCCTTAAAACTTATCTTTTTGCACTTGAATTTTAAAAAAATTCTCCGGGGGAGGACCCCCGAACCCCCCGCCGTTATTTGTCCAAAGGGGCCCAGATGCTACCTTGCTCAGGCCCGGAAATCCTCTTAACGGCCCTGCTAGCTGTTGGGCTGGACGAGCAATGAGCAGAGTTAAAATAATCAACGACAGGCTAATGTCTACAATGGAAGACACATGGCTTTCTAACTTAATGGTCATATCTGCAGGAAAAAGATGTATTAGCTTCAATTTCCAAAAACGAAATCATATTGATGCATTTGCTTTATCAACATCACAAAGAAAAAATTACTTGTCCGAGCTTAGAAATTACTTGTCCTCTCATTTCTGTTATACTGAGGCTTTCTTGGTTTTTTTTTTTTCCTTTATTCAAATTAAGAGTTTTATAATGATTTTTCTTCACTTTAAGTTTGCATTAAGATCTTTGAAACGTTCAGTAACATTTTCATGCACTAAGATCAGGATGTAACATATTTTTTTAATTAATATTAGTATAGAGTCTGCCAATATTAATTTCCTAAAAATTTGTTTAGATACAATTTTGTAGGCAGGTGTAGTTTTAGTTGAATTTGTACGTGGTATGATATACGTTTTTGTATTCATATTGCATTTTTTATTATGTTTGTGTGATTTAGTGCTTGTGATTGTTTTATATAAAATAGAACAATCCTCATATAATATGTGGACCCATATAATGCAAAAAGCATTACTTTATCTTAAATAATTTTGAAACGAACTGTTATTTTTAATAAAATCTCAGGTTAACTAAAAACAATTTGTAACGAGAATGTACTTTATAAATATGTACTGACAAATATATGTCAGGTAACCGAAGAAGACGAGTATGTATTAACATATCTCAAAAAGTTGGGGGGGGGGGGGGTGCGCCATAGAGCTTAGGGGGGGTGGGCACCCCTGATTTCACACAACGTAACTGCAAAGTTCAAATGTTTGTGTTGGGTACATAATGAATACAGGTGCGTTAACAACAGATGGAGAAACGAAGGAAATTATAAGCATTTTTATTTTCGAAATTTTGAATAAGGAGACAAAAAAAAATCTGAATTAGGTAGAACTCGAATTCTGGTGTTTCATATGACAAGATCAAAAATAATTAAATTGCTATTGAATTAAGTTTTCTCTTAATTTATATTTAGTCTTTAATATGAGCGACCCCAACCATATCATGTCCTACCCTCCCTTTATCAAAAAATGTATGATCCCCTAAACATAAGAAAAAAAATAAATACGTGTCGTGTCGCGGGACCGTGGTGTACCGGGTGATAGGAACGAAGTTCCTTACATTTTTCATTAAACATAAATTATAAAATCACACTGCTAACTACGTATACGTAGCTAACTACTTATACATGGTGGAGTTATAAAAGAGATAAAATTATAAGTAACTAACTTGTATCTAGCGGAGTTAAGGCAAAATTAAAAGAAAAACATTATTTGTATCATAAAGCAAGCGTCTTACAATAAATATGTATTGAATATTGAGAAAAAAGTTAATCATGATGAGTTTATAGTTTAAGAGTATGTTTGTAGTTGTTAGGAAATAGGACTGTTTTCTACCTACCCGGTCTACTGATTTAAAATATTATAAAATATATCTCTTAACTACTTAAAAACGTGTGCTTGTATCAGGTTGAAATTTTACATGCCTGTTTCAATTGTACTTTAGACTTTTAGACGATGTGTAAGTTTTATTAAAATCGATACGTTAGAACGTAAGATATCGGTAAAAACGTTGTTTTCTTTATTGTAAACGGTCTAAAGAAAAAACTTGTTTACCAACTAGTTTCGTAAAATATATTTACATCATCAGGGTAACATTTATGAACACAATACAAGACTATAAAGAAAGTTCTATGGTAAAGTTTGGAATGTGAATAAGTGAGATTGGAGAAAACAGAGTTTAAGGATTGGATTAGTTAGAGGAACACAAGGGTGGGGAACAAAATGGAGATGAGAGGATTAACAGTAAGTGATCAGGTAAAGGTTGCAAGTTAAGGTCAGGGTAAAAAGGTGGTGGGTTGCCTTAACTTAAAGATATTTTTGTTATTTTAGTTTTTAAGTGTTTGTTGTAATATCTTTAAGTTAAGGCAACCCACCACCTTTTTACCCTGACCTTAACTTGCAACCTTTACCTGATCACTTACTGTTAATCCTCTCATCTCCATTTTGTTCCCCACCCTTGTGTTCCTCTAACTAATCCAATCCTTAAACTCTGTTTTCTCCAATCTCACTTATTCACATTCCAAACTTTACCATAGAACTTTCTTTATAGTCTTGTATTGTGTTCATAAATGTTACCCTGATGATGTAAATATATTTTACGAAACTAGTTGGTAAACAAGTTTTTTCTTTAGACCGTACCTCACTAACTCCCTCACATCTATACTTTACGGTTGCTAACTTCATCTTAATTTATTGTAAACGTTTAGGTCCGCTTTAATCAATTTAGCGATCTTTATCACTTCATAGCAGTGTCAGTGTTCGTTTTACTAAAAAAATGTTTTTATAAAAGTTGTTTGTCTCATTAAATAGATGAAGTTAGAATTTTTTCCCATCCTAAAATTCCAATTTTAAATTTGAAGCTTACGATTACGCGAGCGTTTCGCGTAAAACGCTTGGATAACGTTGTCTAACGAACTAATCCTGGGCATTGGTAAAATGAACATGTGTACCAAATCTCAACTAACGCGGTCATCTTTTACTCAAGTTATCATCATAATAGATTTCGTGACGCTTGGTTTAGTGACAGTGATTTTGGGACGGTCGTTTTTTTCGGATTCACTCCCTGCCTCCAGAGCGTGCCATAAAGAACTTCGTTCCAAAAACAAAGTTAGGTGATTCGTAATCACCCAACTTTGGAGGCTTATAACTCTACTGGGAGGGGTTCGGATCGAAGAAAGTTCACGGTAAGGTACCGTCTCCAAAGTGTCCTTCATAAGAGAGGGTACTTATGATTCAGTTTGGTCTTCACGTAAAAAAGTACTCGTGATAACACTAGTGGGTGCACTATCAAAAACACCTTAAATTAGTCTATAGGCACTTGAGGGCGCTGGAGGGGTCGGATAAAAAAACAACAACAATCTAGCTGCGTCACTTCAAGCCAAGGATGTTAAATAAAGGGGGTGGAGGGTTGTGGAAAAAAGTGACCCCATGAAGATAAATATGTAAAATAGAAGCTCCAATGGGACTAATTACCTTCCTCTTGGTTATAGGTTTCCAAGAATTTGTTAATAGTTAAAACAGTTTATAACCTGATAAAGAAGGTAATTTGTCCCAATCTAAAGTTGTGAGCATGCGCAGCATGATTTTTTATCCAATTCCTCTTGTCCCCATGGGGTCACTCTTTGCCTTTAAACCCTACCTAACTTTCCATCCCCTTTATTTAACATATTTGCTTCAAGCCCTACAAGATATGCTAGTTAATTATTTTCAAGCCTGAACAAAAATCCTGTAGTGAAATCAGATAGTGTACAAATTTCGGGGTAAAACTGCAATTATCCAGCCACCTAGGAAAAGAGGTTAGAAAATTAGGGGGGGGGGGGGGCTTCACTTGAATGTACTGTTTAGACAAAGGGATATCATCTCTAAAATGTATTTATTATATAGATATAATCTTTCAAATGTATAAATCTTAAAAAATGAACTGTTTTGACAAAGGGATATAATAGCCCAGGAGATAGCGTGCAAGAAAGTGTCTGACTAACATCAAGCTAGAATTTTATATACAAGTCAATCTTTTAGCGCCTTTTAAGAATATGTGGTCGGCTAAGTTCGTCTGCGGGACTGCGGGACATAGCTTGGCAATAGGCGTTTGAAAAAAACAAACCGGTGGAGAGCGGCCTTGGCTCACCAATTATGGTGGACAATGTGATTTTCATGATCTTGAGTACAGAATTAGTTAGTAGACCAAAAATCAAGTCGATGTTTTTTTCATACTTGATAGGTTAGTTATTCAAATATTACTAAAAATCAACGTTGTCACATGTCAAGGGACAAACTAACATCAACTTGATTTTAGGTCTACTAACTAATTCTGTACTCAGGATCATGAAAATCACATTGTCCACCATAATTGGTGAGACATGGCCGCTCTTCACCGGTTTGTTTTTTTCAAACGCCTATTGCCAAGCTATGTCCCGCAGACGAACTTAGCCGACCACATATTCTTAAAAGGCGCTAAAAGATTGACTTGTATACAAAACTCTAGCTTGATGTTAGTCAGACACTTTTTTACTCGGGAAGTTAGTTGACACTCGATTGCAAGATTTGTACTGGACAATCGAACAAACAAACAAGAAAGCAAGCTAATAAAAACGTAGTAAAAATATAGTGCAGTAGAAATAAGTGAAAAAATACCTTAAGGTGGTACTAATTGCAACAAAAATGATTCTTGTTGTAAATGGTAGGTAACATGCCCCTAATCAACATAATATAAAAGTATACATCCGTACCATCGCGCAAAATGCGTTTTTTTTGGCCGCCATCTTGAAAAAACATGAAAATTTTCATAAAAACTCATGTGTGGTATCAAATCACAGGGAATATAATGCTGAAAAAGAATATGAGGTTGGTTTTTAAATGTAAAATGATTACAAAGATGAAGTAGAGGGGGAAATATGAAAAATTATACCTTAATAACCTAGTATTTACACCTTAAATGCTTAAATGATGCTAGATTAATCGAGTCTAGCAAAACTGATCAGAACCGAAATAAATTTACTGTACAAAAATATGGACTTTTATCCTAGTTCATCAGATATTGCATCTGTTAAAGAAAACAAGTAAAAAAAAAGTGCAAGAAAACAACATATTTTTGGGGAAATTGACGAGTTAAAAAACTTAATTAATTTTTTTTTTTTTTTAAAATAATTCACATAATTGTAATGAAGTGTGATCTTCTAGTCAGGCTTTTGTAGAGTAAATTTATTTCGGTTCTGATCAGTTTTGCTAAAGTCTCGATTAATCTAGCATAAGTTAAGCTTTTAAGGTGTAAATACTTGATTATTGAGGTATAATTTTTCATATTTCTCCCTCTACTTCATCTTCGTAATCATTTTACACTTGAAAACCAACCTCATATTCTTTTTCAGCATTAAATGTCCTGTGATTTGATACCACACATGATTTTTCGAAAATTTTTATGTTTTTTCAAGATGGCGGCAAAAAAAAAGCATTTTGCGCGACGGTACGGATGTATACTTTTAGTATGTTGATTAGGGGCGTGTTACCTACCATTTACAACAAGAATCATTTTTGTTGCAATTAGTTCCACCTCTAACGCTATTTCTACTGTACTAATACACTTGATTGATACATTCTGCAGCGATGCACGGCTCAATTATGTGTTTGAAGGTATTATTAATATTAATACGAGTACTATTACCTAGTATAAATTGGACTAATTTATTTCTTTTAATAGTGATAATTAGGATGTGCTAAATAGCTTCATTCCCTTTCCAGTTATATGATTGTCCGAATAGCAACATATGTAGATTGAATCTCCTCCTAGAATGTGTGTGAGTTACATTACTACACTATTAATTTGCATATTGCATATTATGATACATTTACATTATTAAGCGCTCCATTAGCCTGATGAACTGACTCTGTTCTGCTCTTCTTACAGATCACAGTTTAAGAAAAAATCTATCCAATAATAACTTGTAATAAACTTTATTCACATACATTACTGGCTGTGGACTGTTTTGCAATGGAAAGTGTTATTTTTACTATTACTACGTTTTTATTTGCTTGCATTCTTGTTTGTTTGTTTGTTTATCCGGTACAAATCTGGCAATCGATTTCTAACTAACTTCCCGAATAGCTAGACATTTGAAACTTTTAGCATAGCTCAGAACACGATGACAATGCATTATTTTAATACTTTTAGCCATCTTTCAGCAGAATGTAATTAGTTTTCAGCAAATTTTGCTGAGCGGAAAGTTAGTTTGGAAAAAATCCGCAAGTTATATTATTTGTTTTGCCATATCCAATATTAACGCAATCTTCATTTTGAACGGTCTCAAATTTGTGATGGATAAACATTGAATGACAGCAAAACAGGAAATATCGATTATATTATTTCAAATATATCGATGGCATGCTTTAGATTTGGTGTTGGGGAGATCCGTTGTACAAAGATTTATCCTTTTATAGGTTTAAGATCAGCTCTCTGGATGGTTGACATTTATGTGAAGTAAATAAATTCGGAACTATTTTTTTTTTTTCACTAACATTATATATTATATAACAATAACAATTATATTATCAACATTACATACGATTCAACATTTCATTACATACGATTTCAATATTTCACTTTATAAAAAGTTCTTTTTATCTTGAATTATTAATGTATTGCTTCTGAGCTTACTGGAGGTAACACAAGCACTGTGGTCGTTCTGAAGAAAGAACTGTTTTTATTTTCTCACATAAAGAGAAAGTATTGTGATAGCACGGAAATTCTATTTTTGATGGATTTACACGTTTTGAGGTCCCCTGATTCCAAAAAAGTGATTTTTAAAAAAATGTCTGTCTGAGCTGTCTCCAAGAGCCTAAAATACAGGGCCGATTTTTACGAAATTTGGCATACATATTCAGAAAAATGATATCCCGAGGGGAAATCGAGAAATGAATTTTAGCTCCAAATTTTGGGGCGCTACCTCCCAAAAACTCTGAAAAAAACGTGAAAACAAAATGTTTATAGAAAACAGTTTTGACTAAAAATTTCTAAAACGTAGTCGTCATTTAATACGAAAATTTCTAATACGTAGTCGTCCATTTAAATACGACCGTTTTCTCGAGAAAAATCTAGTTCTTGAGAAAATAGCTTTAAACGTGGATGGAGAGAGGCTGGGTTCGATTCCTCGCCGAGGAGAAATTATTTTGATGATAAATTTGCATAAAATGTTCACACACGTGCCCCCTCCCCCTGGATACGGTTTTCCAGTCAGCCATTTGGATTCATGATGGCGGCCAAACATGTAATTGAAACCAAGTCTCCTCACTATAATTATCACCTCTTCTAAAATTAATTATTAAAATTATTGTATTTGGTGTGGTATGGTAAATGTATGGCATTTGGTATGGTTTCTAAATCATTTTAATGTCTCCCAAGTTTTTTTTTTTTAATTTGATTTCTAGGGCGCAGAAGGAAAATATCTCTGCTTTTTATGAAAATTTAACTTTTAAAAATGTTTTCTTATAGACCTTTAGGGATGAAAAATGTTTTTTTTTAAAAAAACAATATTTTCTTTCGATTCATAAATTTACTATATTTCGCCCATACCTGGGCATCTTCAGGTCTATAACAAAAACAATATTATAACAAATGATTTTATTCACTGGGGGGGGGGGGGGGGGGGGTAAATAAGGACGTTTGTCTAAGTGTATGTGTGTCTGTCTATGTCAAGCATAACTCAGTTTTTTTAGCTAGAAAGTTGAAACTTGGTGACAAAAATCAGTCCTTACATGTACAGGGTGGAGCGCGGCAGACTTATGAATTTGAAGAGGGGATTGCTCCCTGTTCCACGTTTCAGCAGGACGGGGCCACAGCCCGCAGGTTTGCGTAAACTTTTTGCAAGACAGATTTCCCGGGCGTCTCATCTCTTTAAGAGGCGATTTAAACTGGCCAGCAAGATCGCCTGATTTGGCACCTTGTGATTTTTTTCTTTGGGGATACCTTAAATCCTTGGTGTACGGCGATCGTCCCAGAACCCTGGAAGCCCTCAAGAACAACATTCGAGCCAAAATTGCCGAAATTCCTGTGGAAATGCTCGAAAGAGTGCACAAAAACTTCGAAAAAAGGCTTAATCAGTGTTTGGAGTGTGAGGGGAACCACTTATCCGATACTTTGTTTAAATCTAGGTAAATATAAATTTCCCATTTTATTAAATCAGGAAAATTATTTTGTAACATTCTGTGTTTTATTACATTTTCAAATTCATACGCTCCACCCTGTATTTGTGTTGCCTAGAAAATCATAAATTTGTGGCGTCATTGAGCCCATTTCTCAAAGCCAGCAAACATTCGTAAACAAATAAATAAAATTAACTGATTGCACTGACATTTTCAGCAATTTTACCTCTTTATAATACAAACATTTCTACTGAATTACGCTTTGATATCTGCCGCCAGTTAAAAAATATTTAAATTTGGATTTTTGAAACTTTAATGCTAAATAATTTTGGAACTAATTAGCTGATAGTGCTGAAATTCATACTCATAATACCTTTGCATAAGATTAATAATATTCATCCATATTTCAACTTATCTGCCCCGATTTGGGAATTATATAATTGGTAATTTTATTTTGTCACAACTGAAACACTCTATAGTTCAAAATTTCTTTGTGGTCTTCAGTTTTAGACTTCAACAATTTTGTGAGTAGAGACTCTAAAAATGTGCAAAAACCTATAAAACTTTATTTCTATTATGATCATATGAATAGTTAAGAACATTTAAAATATTAATAGTTTTACTTTAAATCAAAAAATTATAATTATCAAGAACTACAGGAGACATACAGAGAAAAATAGACCCCCTCACGGGGACTCGAACCACGGGTCCTCCTATTAATCCGTTACAGGTGCTCTTACCAACTGAACTATACAGGAGAATGATTTTTCTCTGTCGTTACCAATACAAATTCCCCGAAACCAAGCTTTCACAATCTTATTCTACAAATCTAGTGAGCCAAATATTCACTGCAATAGAACTAGACCGAGAATTAATGCTTATAATTATAAAGCACTTAATTAGTACCTGTACCTAGTACAATTGGTAAGAACACCTATAACGGATTAATAGGAGGACCCATGGTTCAAGTCTCGGTGCGGGGGTCTATTTTACTCTGTATGTCTCCCGTAGTTATTGATAATTATAATTTGTTTTAAAGTAAAATTTAATCTTTCCTTAGTATGAATACTATCAATAACTTAAAAATTTGAATTAATAATAAAAGTTTAAAAGAAGGAAAATAAAAACAATTTTAACTCAAATATAAAAATAAATATAATTCAATTATAATTTTATTAAATTTAATTTTCAAAAAAAAAAAGTTATTGCATATTAAGTGCCAAATATAATTACAAACAGTAATCATTTGAACTTGGGGTTTGTAGTTGAGCAAGCCTCACAATTATATTAATTAATTAAAAAAAAAAAAAAAATAGATATCTAAGTGAGAGATAATATTTAAATCCAGTGATAATGATAAGGCTCAGTTTCAAGTGACAGACGAGAATCAAAAAATAAATTCCACATCCAAAGGCTTACTGACGTCATTACGATTTAATCACATCCATCTTTATCAGTAATTTCTAGAACAGAATAAACAAAACAGAAAAAAAACATCAGTTAAAAAATTATATATTATACGAACGTGTCAATCAATAAAAAATTAACAAAAGTATGTAAATTGAATGAGTTACAAGAAAAACCAAGATTAGTTATTTACTTAATAGCAACTTAACATTGATTTATCTATGACAATTTAGTTTTGAGGAATTAGGAGTTTCAATGGAATGCAATGTAAGATACCCTAGTTCACAAACTTGTCAAGAGACAATTTTTGGAAAAAGGGTTAAACGATAATCTGAACTATTATAATGTACTCTATCATAATTCAAGGTGCAGTAAGAGGAAGAATTGCTCACAGGCTGGAATAAGGTAAACACCAAAATAAGTGATAACAGTTCTTTCCTCTGAACTATTATAATGTGCTCTATCACAATGCAAGGTGTAGTAAGAGGAAGAATTGCTCAAAGGCTGGAATAAGGTAAACAAAAAATAAGTGATAGTGATAACAGTTCTTTCTTCTGAACTATTATAGCGAACTCCAGTGACGGATCAAGGGGGGGGGGGGCAGCCTGCCCTGGGCACCCCATGTCAGAGGGGACGCCGAGCTAGCCTGTTTTTTGTGCTAGAAACAATTTTTGCAAAAAGTAAAGTGGAAGTGCTAAAATGAGCGCTAGAACACCCTGGAGAGCTCCAGAAAGGAAGCCAAGCCGCGTGAAATATTAAAAGTGTTCCCTATTTCATTTTCATTACAATTTTTGAACGATTTGTCAAAGGGCCCCATTAGAACAACAGATGTTATCGAGAGCGCCCAGAATCAAACAAGATGGAAACCAATGTAAATTAATCCAGTAATTACTGTAATATTTATATATTAGCTAATTTGCAAAGTGTGTAGCTGTAATTGTTATAGTCTTACATAGGGCGCCTTTGGAGCAAGAGGAATCAGCAAGGGCGTCAAGAACATAATATTTGGAAAATAATGCAAATAGGCAATGAAAATAGGCGCAACAGAGATCTGCTGGGGCGCCAACAATTAAAAATGTTTGGAACCCACTGTAAATTAATACATTAAAAATAAAAAACGACCCCCCCCCCCCCCCCCCATATTTGGGGACATATTATATTCGAAGCAATATGGTAGTTATTTTTATAGTTACGTTCCGTTCCACTCATCCCTAAAGGATATATTGAGCTGTCAAGCTGTCGCTTTTCCCAGACCAGATTGAGTTTCAGGTTGACTCGCCGATGGACCCCAGAGTCAGGCATCCAGAAAAACAACAATCTCAATTTACAGTCTTTAAATTCATTCACAGTTTATTCAAAGACAATTGACTTCTAAATATACCACTTAACACAATAAACATAATTTTGTTATTTGGATTTTTTATTTGTGTAAGTATTGCATTTATAGTGCGATATACTTAAAAGCACTCTGAACATTTATCAAGTATAAAAAAATAGAGAATTAAGAAAAAAATCAGTATGATGCTAACCTGGGACTCGGTAACAAAGCAAGCTTCTACCTTGTTGACATCTATATTGTAAGGCAGGTAAACATCAAACCAAGGCTTCTCGTTTCCATTCACAGTAATGCTTACTCTATTCGTATCTAATTCTAGATCAAAATCCTTTGATGATTTCTAAAAACAAACAATATTATTACATATATTATAGTTATTGTGATTAATTACTTGGAACAATGTTTATGATTAATTATTTAATTATACTATTGTGGGATTGAGAGCTCATTAGTGGCATATTAGCTTCGCACACAGGAGGTCTAGATTCAGTCCCTGATACCATCACCAAGCTTGGATGTTTTCCCACCATCGCCATAAAATCGGTAACTGCTAAAGGGAATTGTGTGTGACTGCTGGTTTCAAATGTCAATTATATGATTTGAGTGAATACACTAACCCTGTGTCTGAGGAACCCCTGGATAAGGGTAAATGTATGCCAAGGAAGAGTTGGTGTAAGTGCAGGTGTAGGTGGATAAGATATCTAGGTATGGAAAAGAACATGCCAAGTAGCTCGCGGTGAAGGTGTAGGTTGCCCCTTACATCGAGATTTAGCATGATGCTTTTGAAAAACAGAATAATTTGTTTTACATCACTGCTTACCTCGCTACCAAGAGGGTGGCTGAGTTTATTGGCCTTTCAAGGTCACCTCCTTTACCCCAGCCTGGTTAAAGGAGGAAGGTTGGGCATGGAGCAAACAACAAACTACCCCACCTTATAAAAATCACATTGACGGAAAATGGACAGATGCATGGAAACAGGCTTAATATTTGATGATGGAGAAGGAAAACACATGACATGGGCGAGTGGAGGAGGATCAGTAGAGAAACAGGCTTAATGTTTGGCGATTGAGAAGAAAAACACATGATATGGGCGAGTGGGG
Source organism: Gerris lacustris (assembly GCA_951217055.1). Lineage (NCBI taxonomy): Eukaryota > Metazoa > Arthropoda > Insecta > Hemiptera > Gerridae > Gerris > Gerris lacustris. Next base: position 11,287,256 of record OX578283.1, on the reverse strand, counting down.
GAGGATCAGTAGAGAAAACCCTGCTGCATAGGTCCAAATCGAAGTACAAAATTCGATGGCACCGTACAATTCACTTTAGCCAAACTAACATCTATTATACTAAAACCTACTTGACTAATTAATTTTTCCTTAAAAATCTAATGAGATAACAACAATATCTGCATATAATAGTTTTGGACAAATTCAAAAAAGTATTTATATATATCAATAAATAATAAGGTGAGTTGTGGAAAATACGAATGCCCCATAAAAATTAAAGGGTACAACCCCTTACGTGCGAAAAAGCACCCGGTAGGAGTGGGGGGGGGGGATTAACAGAAAAGACCCGAAAGCTCTTTTACTACCTTAACTACCTTTGTATTCATTCCACAATTATCATTTTTAACTAGGATCTATCATCATAAGTCTAAATTTTAAATATATACTATACTATGCTTGCTTCGATATTAGAACCATACGATGCCTCGTAATAAAGAAAGAAATACTCACAACATTAAGACGAAGTGAAGCTATTAGAAGCTGAGGGCAACCTGTCTCCGGGTATTGCTTTAAGCAGAAAAGTCCACAACAGCTTTCCTGCCCATCGCCCTGTCCGACTTCTCTAAGTGGTTGTTCAAATTCACAATTTTCTACATGATCTGTGTGATCTTCTCTTTTAAAACTATGTCTCGCTCGGTCTGATTCCTGAATTACATTATCTTTAGTTAGCCGACTCTCTTTTATACCCTTTTCACTCTCTTCAGAGGATAAAGGAACATGGTTATCTTTGTTCAAAGCATTTGTTGGATTAACTTGTTTTGTAGAACTACTTTGAACGTCTTTTATACTTGGAACATCTTTGCATACTGTGTTCTGTTTAGTTTCTAAAACATTTGTTATCATACTATTTGATTTTTGTTGACTAGATTTTGGTTTTTGATTAGGTTGGGTGGTCTGAGATTTTGCCAGCACTTTATCTTGTTCATGTATGTCCTTCTCGCTGACAACTTCTATTAAGCTCTTCTTGACAGGAGGAGGTTTTGAGGAAATTTCTTGTATGAGTTGTCCAGGAGCTTTTTTCACTTCTCTTTGCTGAATTCTCTGCACCTGAAGCTTTCCTATTACTTTACGATTTTTCAAAAGCAAAAATGCTGAAAAAAAAAAAAAAAAAAAAAAAAAAAAATAGAAGAATAAATAGTTTGAGAAAAAAGAACAATAGGTAGGAGAAAATAGTTATTTATGTAACTAGGCAGCAAAATGGAATTTTACTGATGAATGATCAGATAGCCTCCAAGCCGAAGGCGAGGACAGGCTATGATAATTAACTGCCGAGGCAGAAATGTTTCCTTTGCTGCCTTGTTGCATACAATATTTCATCTTCAGGCAGCAGAAAAATGAAACTGCTAAAACACCATCTTTATTAATATAACATAGTTAATTACTGTGATATATCAAAAATATAATAACATATGTATTAACTAAAATTAATGTTCATAAAGAAATCAAATAAGAAGCTTGGGAATAATAACAATAAGTGAATGGAAAACTGAATCTATAACAACTAAATTCAAAACACGCTTATAACACACAAAACTTCTGAATGAATAATGCACGCAATATAAAATATTTATTTATATTTTTACTAACAAATTACTAAATGTATTAAAGATATCTTCTATTTCTTAGAAGAAAAGAAGTAACTAGGATAAATCAAGAAAAGTAGCTAGTCTAATCTAGAATGACTTTAATAATAGACATGATTAGTGTGACGTCACAACAGCTTTCGAAAATTTAACTCAGTGTTTGTTATGTTCCTTTCTCTTATCACCTCTTATCAAACCCATGTAAAATGAATGGGAGAATTTTCTCAACTTTTTAAATAATTAATTATTAAATTATTATTGATTTATAAGAGTTTTCACCCTTTGAACATTGTTGTACCAAGTCTTTTTTAACGAGTGTAACAAAGAAAACATTAAAAACTTTCGTTTCAGTTATTTAAAATGAGTATTTGTGTGAAGGGTCATAACATCGAAAAAGCTATTTGAGTTAATAATCTTTATACTTGATTTTTTGTATTTCCTGTTGCCATAAAAATTCACAGGGTGTGTTCGTGTTCATATTGTGTGTCCGAAAATAAATTTTCCTCCAGTTTTGAAACTCAATGAAGTATACTCAGGGTAAAGGACTTGTAGAAAGATAGTGATACTTAATCTGCCAGGTAATAAAAGATTATTTGCTAATAATATTTTGTTCCTGGTTACTTACAATGTGCATTATATTTAACCGATGTTGGAACATAATTATATACTATACAATAGTTCACTGATCAGCCTAGGAAAAAGACGTTGATGACGAGACAAAGAGCAGACAGTTATTTTACTATTATTATTTGTGTATTTTTTGTTATCTATATTAACGAGTATAATAATATAAGATATGAGTGCCTCGCATGTATACTTGTTTAAAATTTTGATTAAATTTAATACATTAATTTAATATTATGTACTTAAGTACTCTGACATACTTTTACAAAGAATAGCTTTGTCCTCCGAAAAAAATGAAATATAGATGAAATTTTCATAACGCTCGAGAAGGTGGAAGACATAATATACAAACTAAAATAGAAAAACGATTTAAAAAATAAACAATAAATAAGAACGGACCCGGACGGTATCACCACAATAAAACACACTCACAATAATACTTATTTAAACCACTAGAACGGCAATTTTTAATGTTTTCTTATCTTACATTGTTAAAATAGACAGTATAATAACGTTCAAAGGTTGAAAAGTCTTATAAATTAATAATAATTTAATAATTAATTATTTAAAAAGTTGAGAAAATTCTCCCATTCATTTTACATGGGATTGATAACAGGTGATAAGGAAAAGGAACATAACAAACAGAATCGAATAAATTATCGAAAGCTTACGCCATCTTGTGACGTCATTACTAATCATCTCTATATGGATGTTGGATGTTTACATGAAGCTGCAGTGTAGCCAGTGACTCCGCTATTTTTTTTAATTAGAGATCTACTATTCATTGAACTTTTAACAGAATTAACAAATATAAACAAATTATTTTATTATTAAAACGTTTATTTATTAAATATTACTTATTGAACTATAATATATAATGTTATAAGATAGAGATAATAGTATAAACTGTTATTGCCAACATTATAACAATAAACATTTCGCTGCCTAGGCAGCGAAATGTTTCCTCATTTTACCGCCTAGGCAGTAAAATCACATTTCTCTGCCCAAAATCAGTTCAATAATGCCTTATTTTGCTGCCGCAAGTAGATAAAAAACATTGTTGTACGGTATGTATGTTACAAGTTGAGATTTTTGACACTAAGATTGACCAACCTAAATGAGGAAAAAAATAAAGCCACTAGGCCAGTGGAAGGGGTAAGGCTAGTGACATTTTTGTTTGCGTAGTTGCCCGACTTTCTATAATTTAAAATCCTGACCTCTCATTGGCTCCCCACCCTAATTTTTTCGAATTTTCCAGCTCTGTCAAGTATTGAATCTGTCAATTTTGATTGAATCTATAGCCTTATAAATGCAAGATAGTATGATTGAGAAAAGTATACAAGATAATAGTATAATCACTTGCTTTTTTATTTAATTCTTTTTTAAATTCTACTTGGTTAATATTATCACAGTAAAATTATGTTATATATATTAGTCACTTCACATTATATGGAGTTAGTTTACTCATAAATTAAAATCTTGTACGTATCTTACTTATTGAATACTTACGTTTCTCTGATTGATCAAGTTCTAAAGAATATTTATCCTGGAGAGCCTGTATTGAAACATTGAGGAAAAATGTATTAAACACTTCTGAACTGTCCATCTTCTTGAAGAAATTGGAATTCACAGCGATATCGTAAACACTGCATGGATTCCGAGCTGTCAAACAAAACAAAAATAGTCTGCCAATTATTAAATCTAGTAGCATGCCCGTGTAGTTAGTTAAGCGTTTATTTCTTTATTAAGTTCATTTAACAAATATCATAAAACAACACAAACGAAAGCCTTGGTCATCTGACCGTTAGGCGAAACAGGCATGCCCGTGTATGATTATTGGAAAAATAATCACATGGGAATTGAAAGTGCGGTTTCATTTGGACCTATTTTGATTTGCACTTATTGTAATTCAATATTAAATGTGCCAGATATTTAACATTAATATGGGACCACCTATAGGCTACTTTTGACAAACTTGTATCACAAACAAATATCTAAATTTCTTCAAAAGGGGTGTGTGGTTTTTAACTTACGGCTATTTGTAAAAATTTTGAATGACCATCAGACAGGGGAAGAAAATACAGCTCAATTTGACTGTCTCTACAGTTTGGGGTAATACTCCTAAATTTAGAGGTACAGTCGATAAATTTGGCCTTGGGATATGACTTTTCTGAACATCAGTCATCAGTTCCATACCTGCTGGTAGGGCACATTTTTATCTGTCTATCTTAATTTTTCTTTATTATATGAATTCTTCAGGCATGGATTATGGATTCAGAGTAGCCAAGGTGCTAAAGTCAATAGTTACATCTTCTCGGTCATCTATGAATCAAGGTTGAGGTCATGGGTTCAATCCCAGTCAATAGTTACATCTTCTCGGTCATCTATGAATCAAGGTTGCAGACATGGGTTCAATCCCAGTCAATAGTTACATCTTCTCGGTCATCTATGAATCAAGGTTGAGGTCATGGGTTCAATCCCATGACTAGGCACTTTGATTTACATGCACCACTATTGATCAAATGGTATTCGCCAAATAAGTGGCCTTATTGTTAGGTTCAAACAAGTGATCAGTCATTCTCTTTGTACTACTAGGGAACTATACTAGTCTTATAATTAGGGCTTACTGACAGCACAGGTTGCCCAACCTACGAAGGGGGAAAAAATAAAGGCACAAGGCCTGTAGGAGGCACTCCGCTAGTAACATTTCTGTTTGCCTAGTTGCCCAACCTTCTAGACATCAAAATCTTGAGCTCTTATTAACTCTCCTCCCTATTGTTTTAAATATTTCCAAGCTATCAAAGTAAACTCTTTTTCTAAGACCAGTTTAGGCATTTTTAGAAAAATATTGTATTTGTTAAATAATAGAGTTATAATATAAGTTAGAGAAAGACTTACACTTATCAGACTCTATGTGGAGATCACCGATGCTAATAGGTATTCTAAACATAGGTGTGCCATCCTTCATAATCATCTCAAGTAATTTTTCTTCTGATAACTCCTCCGGTTCAGGAATGGCATCTGTGTGGCACACATTCACAAACACCTTGTCCCCTTCAAGAGTCTTCAACTTCACACAGTAGCCTAAAAAACAAACATTTAATAATTTTGATTCTAGAGTAGACAAGAATAACTTTAATTAAGGTTTAAAAATAAGATTTTTTTTTTTAAAATAAAGTAATTGATGTACAAAATGTAATTTGAGACGTTTAAAAAAAAATATCCACCGTTTTTGTGGTTTAGAAGCACTCTTTTAATTATGTTATTTTTTATTATTTCCCAATTACCAAAAGATTGTACAGCAATCAAGATCATTGGAAAGTTACTTTCTAAACACGCTCAAGCCATTTGCACAAACTGGTTTGCGCAAGCCAGTTTGTGCAAATAGCTTGAATGAAATAGACATTCAGTTTGACTTGCACAAACTGGCTTGTACAAGCCATCTTCTGCCGATTCTCCCAACATTCTAGACGAAGCTCCTAAACTTTTACTCCTTGAAACACATGGTTTCACCAAACCAATGTATTTGAGCACAGCAACTGTTCTTTGTTGTTAATTCAATTGCTAAGTTTATCAGTTAGTTCATGTGTGGATAAGTCAATATCGAGATATATTTTTTGGACTCTTTGCAATCAACAACGTGAGCATAGCAATGAAAACACATATTGAAGGTTCATCAATCTGTGAGGTTCAGGCAAGAGGGTTCATTGTCAAAGCACATTTAAAGTGACGTAGAGTAAATCCTACTTCATCCATTCACCCATTATAATGTGAGCTTCTATTAAAAATAACATTTTGATAAAAACGATACCTGGGTTAAGTTTCACATATTTCCACGGTATATCATCAGGTTCTTTCGGTTTAATATTAAAAAGAGAATCCGCTGATATTTCTTCATCCCCTTCTACAATGTCCTGTAACATAAATAATAAACACAGTCACAAAATTATTATAAATACGTTGTAAGTAGTATTAAGATGATAATATTTTCAAAATTTTCCAGCATACTAAGTGAATTTAGATTAATAAAATACTCTTATATTAATTAAGAAAACTTTGAAGAAATTAAGTTAAAGAGTTAAGTGCTGCAGCTCACGAGCAGTCATTTCGATTTAAAAACAAAATAAAATATGTGTGGTGTCGCAGGACACCCGGTAGGAACGAAGTTCTTTACATTTTTCATTAAATATAAATTATAAAATCACACTGATAAGAACGTATACGCTGCTAACTACTTATACATGGCGGTGTTGGGACAAAATTAAAAGTAACTAACTGTTTGCACCTAGCGGAGTTAAGGCAAAATTAAAAGAAACAAGAAGCATTATTTGTATCATTAAAGCAAGCGTCTTACAATAAATATGTATTGAATATTGAGAAAAAAGTTAATCATTATGAGTTTATAGTTAAAGAGTATGTTTGTAGTATATAGCCTGAGGGAAAAGAACTGTTTTCTACCTACCCGGCCTACTAATTTAAAATATTAAAAAATATATCTCTTCCCCACTCAAAAACATCTGTTTGTATCAGATTGAAATTGTACGTGCCTGTTTCAATTTTATTTTAGACGATGTGTAAGAAGTTTTATTAAAATCATAACGTTTGAACCAGGGTTGGCACCTGGGTGGGGAATATTAAAAAACCCACCCGGGTAAAATGAAAAAAACCCATGTTAATTTCCCCGGGTTTTTTGTGGGTTTTTTAAAAAATATATAGAGTAAAAATATTTTATTCTTTTATATCAAGTATTCTTGTGTGATTGCAAGAGCTGTGAAACTAAAAAATATGCAGAATGTCACATATATCCTAATTCCATGATAACTAGAAATTATTTTTGAGCTTTGTATGGCTTAAATCTTCTGCAATCCTGTTCATTCCCAAAATTCTCTATTTTATTCTTGGGCAAAAGCAATTTTTATTTATATCAAAATGTAAATGTATACATATGTATTATACTGAAAAATTAAACTACTTTAATATTATTAAAATAAAATAATATAAACTAGGGGGCTCCGCCCACTACTCGCTTCGCTCGTCAACCCCAGAAAAGCGGGCGCTGCCATGAACCTTCGCTTATAGAAATCTTTAATTATTTAAACTTCCACAACTTTTTACAATTTGACACTCTCACTGAACTTGTTCGTTACAAAACTTTTATAATAATATAGATAGATATAACAATGTAATGTACATAAAATGTAGGCTCTAAAATAAATACACCCTATTACTTTCTCATATAAAGAGAAAGTATTGTGATGGCACGAAAAATTGGATTTTCAGATTTTGATGGTGTTACACGTTTTGAGGTACCCTGAGTCCAAAAAAGTACTTAGTTTTTAAAAAATGTCTGTCTGGGCAGACGCCTGGAGCCCAAAGTACTGGGCCGATTTTGACGAAGTTTAGCATATATGTTCAGAAAAATCATACCCCAAGGCGAAATCGAGAAATGAAATTTAGCTCAAAATTTGAGGGTGCTATCCCCCCCCCCTAAAAAGTGAAAAACATTTTTTCGCGAAAACGGTTCCGATGATTTTAATTACAAAATTCTAAAATGTGGACAATTTAAATACGAATCTAACGATATAAGCAGTTTTCCTGGGAATAATCTAGTTATATAAGCTAATAAATGGGCTAAGTAATTATGGACTCGTATATGAAAAAGTTTGTCTGAGTTGCCTTGGACCGATTTTTATTATTAATTTTATTATTATTATTTCGTAGAAAAAACCTAATACTTATATGCTTATTTATAGGGTTTGCTAGACACAATTGTCATTTTAATAAGATTTGTTACATTTTACTATGTTAAAAATAACTTTTTTTTAAAAAACCCAAATAACCCATAAAAACCCAGAAAACCCCGGGTTTTATTAAAAAACCCAGGTGGGTTGGGCTTTTTCCATAAAACCCGGGTTTTTTCCAACCCTGGTTTGAACGTAAGATATCGGTAAAAACGTTGTTTTCTTTATTTTAAACGTTTAGATCCGCTTTAATAAATTTAGCGATCTTTATCACTTCATAGCAGTGTCGGTGTACATTTTACTAATAAAATGTATTTAAAAAAGTTCTGTGTCTCATTAAATAGATGAAATTAGAATTTTTTCCCGTCCTAAAATTTAAATTTGAGCTTACATTAACGTGAGCATTGCGCGTGAACACTTGGGCGGATAAAGTTGTCTAACAAACTCAGCCCGGGCATTGGTAAAATGAACATGTGTACTACATTTCAACTCACTCGGTCATGTTTTACTCAAGTTATCGCCATCGGTAGATTTCATGGCGCTTAGTTTTGTGACGATAATTTTGTGACGGTGATTTTGGTCGTTTTATTTTTATTAATTTACTCCCGGGCTCCAGAACGTGCCATAAGGAACTTCGTTCCAAAAATTATTATATAAAACAGCAAATAAAAAATAAAATTTAAACTTGGATAGGTTTTGAGGAGAATCTAGAAAAAAGATTTAGAAAAGAGATTGTGGAAGGTTCGGTTTTAAAACATTTATGCTTTTAAATTCGCTTAAAACTTTTAAAAAATTAAATTTAATCCCTAAAATAAATCAAGAAAAAAAGTGAGTTTAACAGAAGATTTTAGAATAAAACAATTTCCAACATAGAAATTCATTAATAAAACATTTCTATTAGGGACAGATCAATTTGAACATTTCTTCTAAGTTTTATAAATGCTCGATAAGTTTGTTTCAATACTTTTTCAAAGCTGTCAGATCAAATCTTTAAAGTTCCGGTCGAAATTAATTTTGAAACTCACCTTCAACAATAGATTTCTTTCCAAAATCGATGGATCGACGTCCAATAGATTAGGCATGACTCAATAACAGTTAAATTATTCAAGCTGCACAAACAATTAGATATTTAATGAAAAAAACAATAAACAAACAAGCTTCGATTAATTTATAAAGACAAAAAGTTGGCTTGCACAGAAAACAGAAATCAATCTGAAAAATAACTATAACCAGCATAGAGGTTTCAAACAAACTTCCTAGAACATACACGTATTTCAAAATCCACCTGTGCTCATACGTTTTAAAATGTCACGTCAAGGACTAATCTATTATAATTACTTAATTCAAGGTTACTTAAAAATACTGGTATTTCATTGGTTATTATTTGTTGTGATTCATCAATATTTCAAGTTGGTGAAATAGATGATGAGCTATTTGAAAATAGTAATAAAATGTTTTTCCTCTTTCTAATTATTTTAATGGATTTTCAAATGAGAAAAAAATAATATAAATGTATACTCATAACCGTCTATTAAAATTCCAAGGACTATTGGACCTATCATGTAGAATGTATTACTTTTTTTGAAAAAAATTTACATTGTCGGCAACAACCTGTTGATTTTTAAAATTTCCATCATGATTTGACTCAGATCAGAGGTTCAGAACCCCGGCGGGCTTTGCCTGACGTACTTAGGTCCACGGGATCTTCAATTTGAATTGTTATTTTGTGCTTTTATTCTTTAAACTCTTTAATTATTATTATACGGACTTTTTTAAACGTGTTAAATGAATATTTCGTTGGAAATAGATGTTATTTCAGTGTCCTTAGTAAATTTTATGTGATTACTTATAAAATTAATCTAATTTTAGTGTATCGTTTACTTTTTTTTATAGTGAATTCATTACACAAGAAGTGGAAACTTAACCAGGATATATTTGATGCTTATATTCCGTCCTATTTCACTTTATTACTACTAAATATAAATGCTTTTTTACGAGTTTCGTTGCTAAACAATAGCAAAAATGGAGAAGTTTTGCGGTTCTAAATTTTGGGTAAGTATGAACTAATAAATATTTGATTATTTTTCCTTAATCTATTTTCCGGGAATTAACCGTGACTCATTCGACTGAACTACCTTTTTCTCCTAATATAACTGACTGATTTTCTTAAAAATTAATCTCAACTTAATGTAAATGAGAACAGCTTCATACTTAAAATGTTTGAATGAAAAATATTTAAATTGAAATTGATAAAATTTCCAAAAAGATAGGTAAAGATCTCATGAAGTTGCCTGAATTAAAATGCATTGATCTCAGAATTAAATTATATAAATATCTCATCAATTACCTACCTGACGTTAAAATAACTACTTCAGTGAATTAAATCAATACATAAAATAATCACGGGCAAGAACAGCTGATTAGTACTAGATGGTCAGATGAACCACTTTGATTTGAACATCTATTTATATGACCATTAATATGGACTTAATCTTCCTTGGAATCAAAATGTAGGTTAAACTAAAGAATATGAGGTGGTCTATGGAAAAAAACGGCAAGGCCTCACTCCAACGTATTTTTTTGACAAAGGGATATCAACTCTCCTATGAGCAAATAGTACATATATAATTTCTTAAATCATACAAATGTACTGTTTGACAAAGGAATATTACCTCTAAGTGTATAAATTAAGCAAAGTTGTGCCGCCAAGTGATTTTCGACCGTATCATCTCGTTCAGTTCAGCCAAAACGTCATATATGGGACTCTTGCACTGAGTGATGACAGTTATTTTCACTTAAAACTGTCGTAACCTGTCTCCCAAATAGCGGCATTGGTAAAACTGCAGTTATCCAGCCACCCAGAGCCGGATTTAGGCATAGGCCTTTTTTTTATGCTTTCATTAACTTCGGTAATCTCAGGAGTTGGTAGGAAATCCTACTTATTCATAGAGAACGTGACAAAAATCTTCGTTTTAAAGTAAAAATATTCAATCTTAGTCCAGTTAACCCTCTGGGACGCGTGGTCCTGTGAGGCCTAAATTTGAGGTATAACTGTGAAATTGAGATAGATGTGGGTGCGATTGGAAGATGGGGATTTCTCTAGCTACATTTCTTGCTTTTATCAAGAGAATCAGTCACTGTTTGACATTGTACGTGATTTTACTTCAATTCTGTGCCCATATTGTCCTGACAGGGGACCCCCGCCACTTTCACTTAAATTTTAGTATGACGCTAATTTTAGTGAAATTTATACATATAATACAAAATAAATTAATATGCTACCTGAATTTAAAAATAAAATAATAAAAATATACAGAAATAATTATAAATTTGAAAATGTGACACTATGAGTTGACAAGCTGTCAATTATTGAGTTCATTGTAATATAATAATACAATTATATATAATATGGTTTTGCATATTATCTGTGTTAGTTATTAGTAACTATTACCTTTACACTGGCGCCCAACGAAAATGTCTAGTTCAGAAGAAGATTTTAATGATAGTTTTGATGGTGAAGAAGGAGAGAAGAGAGAGGGATACGAACTCCGTCCCCGTAAGCTAAATACGACCAGTCCAACAAAAAAAGAAAAAAAAGGTAAGCCCCCTACCTCTGTTGTATTTAGTCAGGAACAGTTTGGGGAATTGTTAAGTAGCGTACAGCGAATGAATTTTGAGTTTCAAGAGAAACTCTTACAAAAAACTCAAAATTTAAATAAAAGTGAAAAATTCGCGGGTAACTTTGTTAAATGTACTTCTAGATTTGATGGTAACGCAGGTTCTGATGTGCGTATTTTTCTAGACGCAGTCAAGGTTTATAAAGACTGCGCTGGAGTTTCTGATGAAAACGCGTTATTAGGTCTGCCTATGTTACTGACTGATCTGGCGGCCAAATGGTGGTCAGGGGCGAAGAACAAAATCAAATCATGGAAGGAAGCAAACAAAGAATTGCGTAAGGCTTTCAGAGGCGACAGGCCGGCCTATCGCATCTTTCAAGAAATATTTAAATTGGAGCAAAAGGAAAAGTCGGCTCAGGTATTTATTTTTGAAGTAAGCGCACTTTTTGCAGAACTACCCTATGGATTAGAAGAGATAGTTCAACTTGACATAGTTTATAGCAAACTCAAGAAAACACTTAGGGAAAGAGTGCATAGGGAAAATATTAAGGATCTGGCGGATCTTATAAAGCAGTGTAGTACGATAGAGGAAGTGCTAAAACCTGATACACCGGAACAAGCATCAAATAAACCTCTTAAGCCCAAATCACACATACGTTGCACATTTTGCCGCCGCAGTAATCATGATACAGCAGACTGTAGAATGAAGAGCAAGATTGAGAATAAAGAAGCAGAGCCCCAAAAAGCAACGATTATTAAACCAGATAAGAAAATAAAGTGTTATGGCTGTGGAGCCTCTGGAATGATTAGAGCGCGCTGTCCTCGATGTAACAGTAAAGAGAGTTCAACAAGCGCTCATACGGCAGAGATTGATGAAGAGCTATACACGGCAGCAAACGATAATATAAAAGTCGAACCGTTACTTGTACCAATCTCCATCTGTGGACTAAAGGGCACAGCAAGGTTAGATACAGGAGCCACTTGCAGTCTGATGGGGCGAAATGTTTATGAAAAAATAAAAGATAAGGTTAAATTGACCCCTGTAAACATTAACCTCACTTTGGCAGACGGTATAAAAGTGCCGCGAAGTGGTCATACAGGAGTGATCGATATTGTAATCGCAGGGAAAACGGTACCTACAAAGATGATAGCGTTGAATGATGCCGGAGACAGTGCTACACTACTTGGGGTGGATTTCATGAAAGCAGCCAAGTTGATCCCGGACATAGCAGAAAACGTTTGGTATTTCAAGGACAAAGAAAATAATAAATTTGAATTCATAAAGAGACAAACAGTAACTAATAGGCAAGCAGTTAATGCAGTGAACCTTAGAGAAGATGAAGCACCGAGTCTCACAAACAAGCAGCGATTGGAACTTATCGAGCTACTAGAAAGAAACAATTCAGTTTTCAACACTGCTGGTGAGGCAACGACGTTCGCGGAGCATGCCATTATAATCAAAGAAGGTCAGACCCCAATATCAGTACCCCCTTACCGATTGTCACCTCAGCGTAAGAAAGTGCTGGACAAAGAAATCGAGAAGATGTTGGCGGAGGATGTTATAGAAGAGTGCGAATCACCGTGGGCTTCTCCGGTGCTGATGGTTCCAAAGAAGAACGGACAAGTTAGAGTATGCGTGGATTTTAGAAACCTGAATGCTGTGACAGTAAGCGACAAATATCCCATGCCAAGAATAGAAGATCTTTTGCACGAATCAAAGAAAGTAGCGTTTGTAACATCCCTAGACTTAAGGTCTGGATATTGGCAAGTTAGTGTCAGGCAACAGGACAGAGACAAAACAGCTTTTGTGACACCGCTAGGCTCTTACAGGTTTAAAAGAATGCCATTCGGGTTGAAAAACGCTGGAGCGACCTTTCAGCGTCTTATTGATAAAATGAAGGCAGTGCTAAAAGATGTTTGTGTCATCGCATATTTAGATGACATATTGATAATGTCCGAAACTTTTGAGCAGCACCTTAGAGATTTACAACTAGTATTTGATAGATTAAGTCTATATAAACTCCGAGTAAACAGAGAGAAAAGCGTTTTTGTAAACTCAAAGGTCAAATATTTGGGACATACAATCTCGCAAGAAGGTATTCATGTAGACCCCGAGAAAGTTTCGGCACTAGTAGATAGGAAGCCTCCTAAAAATCTTAAGCAACTGCTGTCTTTTGTCCAAACTTGCTCGTGGTTTCGAAAATTCATCCCTCACTTCGCGGAAATCGCCCGACCGTTGACGGAGTTAACAAAGGATAAAGCAGAATGGAAATGGAGTAGAGTGGAGGAGGAAGCATTTGTTAAGTTAAAGCAGTGCCTAACGCAAGCTCCAGTACTCCAACGCGCTGACTTCACTAAGCCATTCATTTTGAGAACAGACGCTAGTAATTATGCAGTAGGGGCAGCCCTGATGCAGGGGGAGGGGTCAGATGAGCGACCAGTTGAGTACGCAAGTAAACTACTTACTCCCGCAGAAAGAAACTATTCGACCACAGAAAGAGAGGCTCTTGCAATCGTCTGGGCGGTGGAGCGGTTTAGAAGCTATATCGAATGTAACGAGATCCTTATTAAAACAGATCATCAACCGCTAAAGTGGCTCATGTCCCTGAAATCGCCTTCGGGAAGATTGGCAAGGTGGGCTCTTAAATTACAGCCATTTAATATAAAAATTGACTACTCACCAGGCAAGTCGAACGTGGTTGCGGACACCCTGTCAAGACCTCCAATGGAGAGTGTAGTCATGGAATCAGCCCAAGCAATCTTCCCAGCAACAACCAAAGGTTCGTTGAGGATGGAGCAGGATAAAGATGCTGAGCTGTGTAAGATAATTAAGGAACTGGAAGACAATAAATGCCCTGAGAACGTAGCATCATGGACAAAACGAGGATATATAATGAACGACGGAGTCCTGTACCGATATCAGGTGGATTCAGATTGCGAAGAAGCTCAGTTAGTAGTTCCAAAACAGAAAAGACAAGACCTCTTGAAAGAACACCACGATGCGCCTATGGCCGGACATTACGGAGCCGAACGGACATTACATCGGTTAACACCCCTATTTTACTGGCCTGGCATGAGAAAAGATGTGGAAGACTACGTCAAGAAATGTGTTGATTGTCAGAAGTATAAAGCAACTAATCTGAAACCAGCGGGATTGATGCAAACCCCAGTATATGCAAGGCGATTTGAGTCGTTGTCAATTGACCTGTTTGGTCCACTACCAGTCTCTCAAAAGGGTAACAAATGGATTCTTGTGGTAGAAGATAAAGCATCACGTTGGGTTGAGTTGTTTCCTCTAGTCAGTGCTACTGCTGAAGAATGTGCAAAGAAACTGATAGAGGAGATATTTTTACGATTTGGTCTCTGCAGAAGAATAACAAGTGACAATGGAGTCCAGTTTGTAAGTGCCGTTATGCAACAGGTATGTCATGTTTTAAAAGTGGACCAATGCCTAACAGCCGTTTATCACCCTGAGGCAAATCCGGTGGAGAGGAAAAACAGAGATTTGAAACCTCAGTTGGCAATATTTGTAGGAAAAGAGCATGCAACATGGGATTCAAAATTACCCATGATAAGGTTCGCCATGAATTCAGCCAAATCCTCAGCTACAGGTTACACGCCAGCATACCTGACGTTTGGAAGAGAACTGCGGACAATAAGTGATGTGGAGCATGACGTGAGAGAAATTTTGAATAATGACAACTTTGTCCCACAAATAACTCCATACTTAAAGAAACTTCAGGAAGTCTGTGGAAAAAGAGCAGGATCGTCAGAAGGAATATTGTGATCGCAACCGAAGACCAGCACCACGGTATAAACCTGGGGATAGAGTTTTAGTGGAATGTCATAAGCGAAGTGATAAGGCAACCGGTGTTACAAGTAAACTTATGCCGAAAAGGGACGGGCCCTACGTTGTTGTGAAGGAAATTTCCCCAACTGCCTATACTGTAGCGGACATAAATACCCCAACAAAAGTGCTAGGAAAATATCATACTTCTCAATTAACACCATTTGTTGGTCAAGCGGCTCCACCACCAGTTGAACCGTTACGAAGACGAGGAAGACCAAGGAAACAACCATCTTAATATTGAGGCTAGTTCCCCGACTGGGACAGCTTGGGAAACTAGAGGGGGAGTGTGTGACACTATGAGTTGACAAGCTGTCAATTATTGAGTTCATTGTAATATAATAATACAATTATATATAATATGGTTTTGCATATTATCTGTGTTAGTTATTAGTAACTATTACCTTTACAAAAATTATAATTGAGACTGACTAATTTTGTGCTTATAAACTATGAGACTAAACAACAGTATTTTATAAGTTAAAAAAATAATAAAACCAATTTAGATATGTTTTATAATATTTTTCTAAAATGATTTCAAGTTTATATTTATTTTACCTGTTGTGTGGGCGTATAAAACAGATTAAGTCCTATCAGGGGTACACGCCTCCTCGTGTCTGAGCTTTAACAAAGGAAACATTGTGGAACTAAATCAGTAAGTTTTAATATATGGCATAGTTTTGATGTAGATAATTGATGTTTGAAATTGAACATATCAAATCCTGAAAGTTCTGAGGTGAAGCTATGACCTTAATCTTGGAAAGTAGATTCAATTTTTTTCACAAATATCTATTAAAAGATTGCCGCTAAAATATGTTGGAAATTATATACACAGTGGGTGATGCTATCATATTTCCAACATGAGTTATTATTTTTACTGATTCTACTGAACCAGAAATTTGATCCTTTGGCTGGTGTTTTTTTTTATTGTTGGTGATAACCAACAAGTAATGGATTACTCTTAGCAGATAGTTTTGGGACCTGTCCAGTGGCTAACTAGAGGTAAGTGAGGTGGGGTGGAGGATGCTACTCCACTGTTTATTTTCCACTTTCCTGAACCATTCTAGTGGGTAGTTATTAAACTAGCCATTAGAACAAAGTACCAGCTATTTCTTAGTTTGTTTTAATCAATTTTAGAAGTAAGTGATAAAATAATTTATTGTTTGTTTAATTTTCAGGATGCAAATTTAACTTGGTATACAAGCGATCCAGAGTTGACATCCTGCTTTGAACAGACTGTGTTAGTTTGGGTGCCTGTTTTATTCCTATGGCTGTTTCTATCTTTAGATCTCTACTTCACGTTGACAAGCAAGTCTCGAGATATACCTTGGACTTGGAAAAATATTTTAAAGTTTGTAAGTATCAAATTATTTATTATTATTATTTTATTTTATTAATTAACATATGAACTTCTTTGATTTGAAATAAAAAGGACTATTCTTAATATCATATCACCCAAGTAGAGGTGAGATTAAGGTACAATATTTATATATACAGGTTGGTCCAAAGGTCCCCCCCCCCTCTTAACTTTTGAACGGTTTGAGATAAATTAATGAAACTTTGGGGATATGTACCATATAAAGGGAAGATTGTTTTCATGCAATCACGCACTTGGGGAAACCACCATAAATTGGAGTGTAAGTATATTTTTGATAGCATATTTCGATTCTACGGTAAAAAATAATAATATTTTACTTGAAACTTTTTTATATCTCCAATACTCCGCCCTCTATAGGGGGGCAAAGATAGCAAAATAACCCTTCCGAAAATAGTAAAATATAAAATAACTCCTATATCGTTATAAAATCTAAACGGTTTGAAATAAATTAATGCAACTTGGGGGATCTCTACCATGTAAAGGGAAGTGTGAATTCATCCACTCATGTACTAGGGGCAACCCCCCATTTTGCCCCCAGGCACTGATTTATACCAATTTTATTCTTCTGCCCTATGTAGGGGGCAAAATATTAGAGACAGAAAAAAGTTTGAAGTAAAATATTCTTATTTTTTACCGTAAGATCCAAATCTGCTATGAAAAATATACAATGAAAGTTTGAAGTTGGGTGGCCTGGGGGCAAAATGGGTGGTTGCACCTACTGCGCGATTGCATGAAAACAAACTTCCCTTTACATGGTACGGACTCCTTAAGTTTCATTAATTTATTTAAAACCGTTCAAAAGTTAAGAGGGGGGAGGGGGGACACTTTTGGACTACCCTTGGTAACTCCTATAATGAGCCGAATTTGATATGAAGATATACTTACTGTCTATTACTTGCTCGATCTGAGGATCTTTGGACCTGTTTCTGCTACACGCCATTATTAGCAGAAGAATATAGAACTTTGAGAGTCTACATGAACTCATAAAGTCTACATGAGAAAGTGGCTGTACTATTACTGATGTACGCACTTTTGTATTATTATTTTAAATAATTTGTTGTTATAAACCTGACTTTCATTAAAACAGGGACCTTCAGCCCAGAACACTCTGTTATAATAAGCTTTGAATGTATTAAAATAGGATAAGTCAAAATGTTTAAGCCAGGTTTACAAAATCTAAGTATACTTGGACCAAGTCAGTTTTGACTCTATTTTGACGCTACTTGGATCGTGTAAACAGTGTATCAAAGTCAACTTGGACATCCAAGTTGAGTTGGATGGGTTCCATCAAAGTAGACTTTGATAGAAACAAAAATGGCGCCCACCTGACAAATTATGAGAACGAGCAGTCAAAAAATGGCAGATGTGAGATTGAGTTGGGTTTTGTTAACCAGATGTGTGATATATCACCACTGTTTGAACACTTAATAACTGCAATTAAACTGGAAAGTTATAGAGGAAAAAACATTTCACACAATCTATCTTATCCTCTACTTTAAAGTGTATCAAAATTCCACTACTTGGACCAAGTATACTTGGATCGTGTAAACCTTACTTCAAAGTTCCACAAACACTTGGACCAAGTGGATTTGATCAAAGTGACTTGGACCGAGTCTACTTGGATCGTGTAAACCTTACTTCAAAGTTCCACAAACACTTGAACCAAGTGGATTTGATCAAAGTGACTTGGACCAAGTATTCTTGGATCGTGTAAACCAGGCTTAATTCAGAATAAATTAATGACACATTAAAGAAAGAAAATATAGAAAGTTGTTCCAAACAAACAACTAACATAAATATAATCGGAGATCCCAGTATTTAATATAGGTCTTCCTGTAGAATCTCCACTGTTTATTCTTATATTATATTTTATTTATTTTTTTTGTTTCAGATTATTAATAGTTTTCTATTAGTTATTTGTATATATGATTTTATTTATGTATTTATAAAGAGAAGTGATGGTGCTAATGTATACGATGTACAAATATACACTCCTCTAATCAGATTTATCACTATAGTAAGTACTATATTTTTTTTTTTCTAAAATTCTATATTTCTATAATATAATGTTGGTGGATTGCTACTATCATTAGTGTTTTGGAATCTGGAGGTTGAGGGATTGGATTCTCGACTCTGGAAAAAAGCCCCCTCCCCCCCCCCCCCAAAAAAAAGCTTTATCAATTCTAATCTTAGTTTTTAGTTAAAACTGTCCATAAGTATTTTATTATAGCATTATTGATTCAGTAAACTGAAGGCAAATGACAAGATGTGAAAATGTGAGATATAAATAACAAGATGTAAAAACGCGAGATATAAATGACAAGATGTGAAAACGTGAGATATAAATGACAAGATGTGAAAAGGTGAGATATAAATAACAATATGTGAAAACGCGAGATATAAATGACAAGATGTGAAAAGGTAAGATATAAATGACAAGATGTGAAAACGTGAGATATAAATGACAAGATGTGAAAACGTGAGATATAAATGACAAGATGTGAAAACGTGAGATATAAATGACAAGATGTGAAAACATGAGATATAAATGACAAGATGTGAAAAGGTAAGATATAAATGACAAGATGTGAAAACATGAGATATAAATGACAAGATGTGAAAAGGTGAGATATAAATGGCATAAAATGTGAAATTACAGGGATTGGTGTTTGGGTCATGACAATGGACCTACGTACACTTTGACCATTGTTAAGAATTCCCTGAGTAAATACAATATAACAGCTGACTTCCTCCATGCCTACAACATACCTACTTGCCTGAATTAACTTCCTGTAGTTGATAGAGCTTTTGACTTATTTTTATTTTTTTTATTCAATTGAACCAGATCAAAGCAAAATTGTGACATTTATTGAACACTGCAAGATATACATTTGTACAATATATACAATATACATTTGTACAATATATACATACATATAACTTGCATGTTTACAATGATTGTAAACAAGCCCAAGGTGATTTTGAAGTTGCAAAGATAAATTACAATCATATGTTAATTCAGTTTGACGGATTCTTTTCCCAGGTGTTTAATAAATAATCAAAAACTTATAGTTTTCATATATTTTTTTATTCAGAGACGTTTCGACCCTTCTCTAAGGTCATTTTCAATCCTTTTAAATTTCTAAAAATGAAAAACATTAACAATAAATAGTTAAACTCCTTTATCTTTTCATAAATTTTATACACAAGAACTGTTGTTCGTGAATAACAAGACTTTGAATATTTCTTTTAAATTCCTAACTTTCATGAAAACACTTTATTTGTAATACAATTAATTAATATAAATTTTATACGTACGTTTCAAAAATACATTTAGATGATGTACAAGTTATTCCTCAAAGAAAGAGTTTGTCAAAAATAATAAAATCTAATATTTTACATAACACCCACTTAGACTAGTAATCAGTCACACATATTAAAAAAACATTGAAATAAATATATACAACTTCAACAATTCATATTACTGCTTAGCAAGTTTTAATAGAGAGTACAAATTAATTTAAATTACTTCGGGTTCTTATTAAAAATATTACAGATTTTTCATCGAGAACGTTTGAGTGCATTTAGTGGCTTAATTATTATTAAGATGTTACAATTTTCTTTATATTATTCTAAAAACCTGTGTGTATTACAATTGTGTGTATTCTGTATTTTATTATTTATTTTTACGAAGTAGAAATTATAATTAAATGATCATTTATTATTATACAAAAATTAAAAATTGGGGTATGAGATAAGTGGCGCTGCCTGGGAGAGACAACGTGAACTTTATATACTATGTGCTCAGTGGCGCTGCCTGGGAGAGACTTACGTGAACTCATAATATTCAATGGTATTATTTTTATTTTACTTATAAACGTTTATTTTTAATTTGAATGTTCGTTATTAATTTTATTATATAATCTAATCTTTAAATTTTTTGAATATATTATTGTAGTTTTTGTTTAAATGGCCTGAGTCTGTTTTATGGTTTAAATTTTTATCGATTGTTTTAAAAATGTTAAAAGATTCTAGAATACGTCTTTTACTAGTATTTTTTTCATATCCCATAATTTTAGTTTTTTCAAAAGCAAATTTGTGTCCTGTGTTAACTCATACCCCAATTTTTAATTTTTGTATAATAATAAATGATCATTTAATTATAATTTCTACTTCGTAAAAATAAATAATAAAATACAGAATACACACAATTGTAATACACACAGGTTTTTAGAATAATATAAAGAAAATTGTAACATCTTAATAATAATTAAGCCACTAAATGCACTCAAACGTTCTCGATGAAAAATCTGTAATATTTTTAATAAGAACCCGAAGTAATTTAAATTAATTTGTACTCTCTATTAAAACTTGCTAAGCAGTAATATGAATTGTTGAAGTTGTATATATTTATTTCAATGTTTTTTTAATATGTGTGACTGATTACTAGTCTAAGTGGGTGTTATGTAAAATATTAGATTTTATTATTTTTGACAAACTCTTTCTTTGAGGAATAACTTGTACATCATCTAAATGTATTTTTGAAACGTACGTATAAAATTTATATTAATTAATTGTATTACAAATAAAGTGTTTTCATGAAAGTTAGGAATTTAAAAGAAATATTCAAAGTCTTGTTATTCACGAACAACAGTTCTTGTGTATAAAATTTATGAAAAGATAAAGGAGTTTAACTATTTATTGTTAATGTTTTTCATTTTTAGAAATTTAAAAGGATTGAAAATGACCTTAGAGAAGGGTCGAAACGTCTCTGAATAAAAAAATATATGAAAACTATAAGTTTTTGATTATTTATTAAACACCTGGGAAAAGAATCCGTCAAACTGAATTAACATATGATAATAATTAAAGAAGGTGTTAAGTATAATAGCGTCATTTGAAGATAAATTACAAGTTAAAATAGATATTAATTATAATATTTCCTAAGGTTGTCTTCAGGGGTATTAATTGTTGACATGACATACATGACATGACAGACAAGTTATTTTATTTTGTAGTATCACTTGTATTTATGATTTGATTCAGTTGCATTCTTAACTTATTGTGTGAACATTAAAATCTTTATAAACTATTAAACTATTTACAAAAGGTTATGGGCCCAGGCACAGGCAAAGAAGATAGTAACTATGGAATCAAGCAATTTAATGGAACAGGATTCAGCAATTGGAAACTCAGAGTAGAGTCTGTGCTTGAAGAAAATGAAGTTAAGAATATGACAACTGAACAACCTCCAATAGAAAGA
The DNA here is from genome assembly GCA_951217055.1 of Gerris lacustris. NCBI lineage: Eukaryota > Metazoa > Arthropoda > Insecta > Hemiptera > Gerridae > Gerris > Gerris lacustris. The sequence continues at coordinate 11,265,164 of OX578283.1, read as the reverse complement.
ACACCAGAATGGAATAAGAAGAACAATAAATGTAAATCTTTAATAATTAGATTTATAGCAGATAGTCAACTTGAACTAATTAAAGAAAAAGGGACTGCTAAAGAAATCTGGGATACATTACTAGCCATTTATGAAAGAACAGGAGTTGCTAGCCAACTATATATTAGGAAGAAATTACTAACTTTAAAATATGATGACAGTTCTGAATTGTCATCACACTTCATAAAATTTGATGAGATAATTAGACAACTGAAGTCAGCTGGAGCTCATGTTGAAGAATTAGATGTTATATGCCACTTACTCTTGACTCTTTCCAAATCATACAACAACGTTGTGACTGCAATAGAAACTCTAAATCCAAATGAGTTGAATCTTGAATTTGTAAAAGGAAGGTTACTGGATGAAGAAATGAAAAAGAAAAATATGTCAGATCCAAATGCAGTAGGAAGACTAGAAGGTGTAAATGGAGCAGCCTTTAATATCAAAAATAAATTTTCAGTGAAGTGTTTTCGGTGTGGTCGATCTGGACATAAGATAGCCGAGTGTAAATTTAATCCTAAATTTAATAAATCATATAATAATAAATATAGAAGTAATGGACGTAGTGCTCAGTTAACTACTGAAAGTGAAGTTGAAGAGAACTCAACAAGTTTCCTCGCCCTACATACAGAGGGACAATCAGATAAAAACAACATAATCTGGTATTTAGATTCCGGTGCTTCTCATCACTTAGTTAATAATGTGAAATGGTTTACAAGTGTGTCTGAATTAAAAACGCCAATTGTGATATCAGTAGCGAAGAATGGTGAGACAATGACTGCTAAGAAAATAGGAAACATTAACGTAACTAGTGAAGTTAATGGACGTAAAGTTAAAATCACTATCAACGATGTTTGGATGCAAAATAGTCAGACTTCGTTCAGACAATGCAGGTGAATACATAGCTAAAGAATTTAAAGATTTTTGTAGAGGAAAAGGAATTCAATTGCAGTATACAGTACCTTACACTCCACAACAAAATGGTATAGCAGAGAGGCTAAATCGAACACTCCTAGAAAAAGCAAGAACCATGAACTTGGAAGCAAATCTAGAAAAAGAAATGTGGGGAGAAGCTATTCTAACAGCAGATATAATGACAAAGGCACTGACAAAAGTAGTATTTGAGGAACACAGAAGAAACCTCGGAGTCTGCCGAATTGAGGAGGGGTGTTGACATGACATACATGACATGACAGACAATTCGACAGACAAGTTATTTTATTTTGTAGTATCACTTGTATTTATGATTTGATTCAGTTGCATTCTTAACTTATTGTGTGAACATTAAAATCTTTATAAACTATTAAACTATTTACAAAAATTAATAAAATAAAAAAGCTAATCCATTTTCTTTGCTATTTTATTTATTTTTCTTAAGGCGATATTTCGTCTACAAATTGAGACATTTTCAAACCTTCATCAGTCATTTAATTAAATTACTATTCAGTAATAACGTCACTTTGTAAAAATTATCATGATCTTCCTGTGAGGTCAGATTTATGAATCTGACCTCACAGGAAGATCATGACTCATTGTTAAATTAATTAATTTGTTTAATTTTTACAAAGTGACGTTATTACTGAATAGTAATTTAATTAAATGACTGATGAAGGTTTGAAAATGTCTCAATTTGTAGACGAAATATCGCCTTAAGAAAAATAAATAAAATAGCAAAGAAAATGGATTAGCTTTTTTATTTTATTAATACCCCTGAAGACAACCTTAGGAAATATTATAATTATATTAAAGGGGACATCACATTAAAAAATAGATATTAATGTTTGTTATGTCCGTAATAAAATTGATCAAAATTTTGAACAGCAAAGGTAAACATAGAGTAAACAGTAATTAAATATCGTATGAAACATATTATCTAGATATTAACCCAGGAACAACAATATGAATTTTTATAATGTGAACCACACATGGGTCATATCTAACAAAATTAATATTTCCAGCAATTAATAATTTTGATTAATTGTTTAACCCCTTTTTCAATTGACTAGTAAACTGAAAAAAAAAAAAAAAAAAAAAAGAATGGAAGAAGGGACAAATTGTTTTGTTTTGTTTTTTATATAAATATGTATATATAAATATTATATGGGTGCTTTTGATTTTCAGGCTATGTGCTTAGGATTATTGCTGCTACATAAGAAATACGGTCAGATGTCTTCAGGATTGTTATGTACATTTTGGTTTACTGTCTGCATACTGGGTATACCACAGTTTAGGACTGACCTCTACCAGTATCAGAATATGGTAAAGTATTATTATTATTATTACTAATAAAGTGGGCAACTTCCACAAAATATTTCCATTCTCTAAAACTCTCTTTTTACAAGCTTTTATTTAACTTGTAATGTTTGGGTCAAATCTTGCAACTGAATTTTAAAGCAGTTATCCTCAACCGATTGAATTAAAATTTTGCATACACGTTTAGTTTGGATGACACTGCATGGTTAGCTAAGTGACGTCATTCTAAATCCAATATGGCCAACAGCCCAAGATGGCAGACTAATTATTTTTTTAAGCACGCCAATGATAGGGGTTTGCTGAGAAGAATACGAATGTAAAAGCTTGTTTTTAAAAATATTTTTTCAATAAAATTATTAACTATGAATTGCAAAGTAGTCATCATAGAGGAGAAGTTTGTTAATTTTGAAGTGAAATATTATGTATAATTTCTTTGATGTTCTCTGTGAAATTGAATTCAGAGACTTGATTATAATTACTGTAGACGCTTTGGGACCCATACTAATAATAATGAGCCAAAGGTACCACCGAAAGAAGTAAAACATACGAAGTAAAGACTGTGTTTATTACGTACACTGAATGATGTGGTGACACATTAGCTTCTTTTTTTTAAAATCATGTAATTTTCTGTTTATGTGAAATATGTACACACTCTGATTTCACTACAGAGTGAACTAACCTATCTTTTTGGGCTTGAAATGGGGCAGAGTGTTTTTTTTTCTTTATCTGACCCTCTAGTGCCAAAATAGTTATTTATGTACCTAGGGAGTAAAGTAAGCCATTATTCCCTGAGCGAAAAAGTTGGTTCTTGAGGCGAAGCTGAAGGAACCATGGTCCCTAAATCCCGAGGTGAAGCCGAGGGAATTAGACTCTCAGCCGAGGGAATAACTCTAATTAGCTCCCGAGGCGCAGCCTCTAGATAATTATCGCGAGGGGAATAATGGCACTTTACTCACGAGGTACATACTATATTTTATCTCCAGTAGGAAGAAAATACACATTTTTGTCCATTGCACAGTTTTTATGTATTATTTTAATAAATAACCATAATTATTAGCACTTTTAATAGCAGATGATACAATATAAAAAACAAATAAGAATTGGAATTAAACTCAAATAGAAGGTTATTTAGATGCAGGTTATAAACAAAGATAAACATGGTCGAAAAAGCAAGTGTTGCCAACCTGATTTCAACAACTTCATTACATTAGCCATACATTTTCTACTATTTATAAAATAATTAAGTTGCAACTTTACTTTTTTGCCCTACTTTACTTTTTCGCCCTACTTTTTGAGCTCAGGGATGAAAAGACTTACTTTAGTCCCTCTAAACTAATTTAAAATCATAACTTTTTCTCCCTACTGGCGATAAAAGGTATTTTTGATAGTGTGCTCTTTTATCATGAGTACTTTTTTAGGTGAAGATCGTACTGAATAAAAAGTATTCTATCTTGTAGAGGACACTTAGGAGTTGGTACCCTACTATGAACTTTTTTTATCTGAACCCCCTCCAAGCGGAGTAATAAAGTTAATAAAGCCTCCAAAGTTGAGGGATTTTCATTTTTTTTTATGAATAGGGATTCGTTCATTTTTTTTACTTTCTCATATAAAGAGAAAGTATTGTGATGGCGCAAAAATTCGATTTTGAGATTTTGATGGATTTACACGTTTTGAGGTCCCCTGAGTCCAAAAAAGTGGTTTTTAAAAAATGTCTGTCTGTCTGTCGTCTGTCGTCTGTGCAGACGCCTGGAGCCTAAACTACTGGGCCGATTTTGACAAAATTTGGCATACATGTTCAGAAAAATCATACCCCGAGGCGAAATCGAGAAATGAATTTTAGCTCTAAATTTGGGGGCGCTACCCCCCAAAAACTTTGAAAAAACATGAAGAAAAATTATTTCTCGAAAACGGTTCCGACGAGTTTGATTAAAAAATTCTAAAATGTAGTCGATTTGAATACGAATTCAACGATATAAGCCGTTTTCCCGGGAAAAATCTAGTTCCTGAGAAATTTGCTTAAAACGCGGACGGAGAGAGCCCGGGTTCGATTCCCCGCCCAGGAGAAGTTATTTTTATGATAAATTTTGATGAAATGTTCAATAATATTTAAATGTACATTTGAAAACTAATAAATGGAAAATATTGGGTTAGGTAATTATAAACTTGTATATGAGAAAGTTTGTCTGAGTTGTCTCGGACCGATTTTTTATGAATTATTTTGCAATACTTTGAGTGCAATGGTTTTTATTACTCATTTAATTATGATGTACTTGTTTCAGAGTACGGAGTTACCAGGGTTGAAAGTCTCCTACATGGTGCTTTACTGCCTATTTGTCCTAATGTTCCTACTAAATTGCTTTGCTGATCACCGACCCACCAAACCAGAATACCCTATTAGCAAGGTATTTAACAAGCCTTAACTTATGAACATTTGACTTACAAGAAATAATGCTGAATGCTTTTTTAAAAAAAAAAAAAAAAAAAAAAAAAAATCATAATAATAATATTGATTTATCTACCTTTTATTAATAATATATAGTTGCAAGTGCATATTTTCATAATGTGGGTAATTTATTTTGTTAATTACAATAAGTTTATATAAAATCAATTAATTTTAGCCTAAATTAGTAAAGAAAATAGGAAGAGAGGGGGTGAATAAGTTGAGGTTTGTCAGTATTTCTTTTAATATTTTTAGAATTCATACAACTTTTTTTTTATCATTATCTCTAACGTTTTAAAAAGTTTTGTCATAACAAATGTCTATTGAGCAAGAAAGAGTAGGCTATGATAGATTGTGTGTTGAACAAGGATAGAGATAGCTTTGGTAATTTTTAAAAAAAAATTAAATTTTATTTTTCTTGAATTCAGAGTAATAAAACTCAACTGACCTCACTAAAAATTTTTTTTTATAAATTTAAAAAGTTTTCCAATTTTAGGTTATCTTTTAATTAGTTTAAGATAATAAGTTTAAAGCTAATTGTAGATAGTTGTAAAATTTTAAATAATTACAAATTCAAATAAGGGACACATTAATACTGTTAACAATTGTTAATAAGAAAAAAGCATAAACATAGTGCAATATGATTGGAGAAAGGGGATTATTTATTACTATTTTGCTTACAATTTATTTTATTATATGTAATTATTTTTAATTATGAAATCTATCTATTTTGTTTTAACTAAAAGTTGATTTTTATCATTTTATAAGGAGAGCATGGTGGCCTCATGGCCATATTTGTTATTATGATGGCCATGGTGGCCACGTCATAGTACCAAATATTGTTTTTAAGCATTAATGTAGGGTTTTTGCATTTAAGACAGGGTTTTTGTCTAGGTGCCTTTTAAGAATATATGGCCTGTAGCGGTCGGAGAGTTCTCACGGTTTTATTTTTCGTTTTTAAGCTAGGTATGTGCGTGAAACAAGAAGCGACACACTGACGTGACATAAATTTCTTAAATGAAGTTTAATGATTCATAATGTAGAGTTGTAGAGCATTAGGCTATATTGAAAATGTGCTTACACATACACAAAAGTTACATAAAAGTTATTTAAATAAGGTGGCTATATTAAGGGCTGTACCCAGTTTGCACTGATTATTACACACACTTACAACTTACTATCCTAACTCTTTTGGATAATTTAACTCATAATATATTGATGATTGTTACGACATATAGCATGTGGTCGCCTACGACGGGTGCTTGTAGTTCGGCGGGTAGGAAGTTACGCTCTGCTGTAAGTAGGGACGAGAAGTTGACCTGTTACTGGATTCTGCCGACGATTGACATCGCAGGATGAGCTTGTCGGGACTTGAGGATTAAAACCATCTCAGTTAAAGAGAGAAAGAAGAACACAAAAAACACATCGAAGAGGTTGGTTGTCCTGAACCTTGCCCCCTACGGCTTCTTCGGTCTCTTTCAGCGCTATTGGAGCATTTGAAACTGTGGCCCAAAAGTGGCCGGAGATGGAAACGGCGAAAAAAAGCAAACGTGCACCTCAGTGCGTTGGGTCCATCTGACGAATCTCTCCGAGAGTGGGTCAGTTTAAACAACAAGCAATCAAAAACCTAATCGAACTGAAGCGGCTGGATGTAATGCTGTCAGTATGAATTCCTAAACTCACGACTCAATACAACGCTGGTATATTAAACAACACACAACGACGGTGCTTCTTCTTTTTCGTAGTTTTTGGAACTGGGAGGTTACCCAAACGCAGGTTATAAATCTTAATCTTATAATTATCTAAAGTTCGCGTAAATACATTTTTACTTCGGGAAACGTTTTTTTTTCTTTCTAGTGTGTGTTTACATTAAATTTAAAAGGGGAGTCCCTTCAGGACTTCACATTACTCTCCGCCTTTTTTTTGAAAATTTTGTATGGAACAGATAAAATTTTATTACGTAAATATACAAGTCCTACCTTATATTATAGCCATAATGCGTCCTCAAAAAAAAATACATACAACACCTACACACATAAAAATAATCCAAACATAAACAATAATAAATTATGGTAACTAAAGTTATAACAAATTGTCCTTATTGCTTATAATAATAAATAATGACATTTGGTAGTTTTGTGTATAATCAAATCATAAAGTGGCCAAAAAAAAATTTTAAATCACAAACAAAAAAAAAAATTTTAAATCAATAATATAAAAAAACTTAAGTCATAGACTGTGTCATGTTGGCCCACTATGACATTATATAAAAAAATATTATTATTTTTTTTTTTTTTTTTTTTTTAAATTGTACACATTTAATATATTTTTTTATAATATACAAGTCTCTATATTTATTTATATATATATATCAATGGGAATAAACTAAGTGGTATGGGATGGCTGCCAGTTGTTACAAGAAAAAAAAATTTAAGTCTAAAAAAATGTAACTTAAAATAATAAATCAAAATTTTAAAATTGAGAACTCTAAAACTCTGCAGGTTGGTTCACTACAGGTATATAATATTTTTTTAGCATGGATACATGAAATCTGCCTCTTATTTTTTCTTCCTCATCCAACAGAACATATATGGGGTCTTTCACCTTTCCTATTTTATAGGGTCCTTCAAATCGAGGCAAAAACTTTGAAATAATACCCCTATCGGCATCACTCACACTTAACGCTCTCACTAACACCATATCTCCCTCTTCAAAAGTGGTGTGTATCCTGTGCTGGTTATGTTTTAAGTTTCTTTTCTGGGTGGCCTTTCTAATATTATCCGATATAGTCTGTCCTGCTAAGTCCTCATGTTGAGGTGGAGGGCGATCCAAGTGACTGTCCCACAGCTTCACCGGTCTCTTTCCCCAATGAGCGTAGCTAGGAGTACACTTGATGATTGAGTGATATGTTTCATTCATGGTTTTCTCTATGTCAGGTAAGACACTTGGCCACAAACCATGTTTGTGTGATACTAAGCATCGAAATGCATTTCCCAAGTCTTTGTTTATTCTCTCCGCTAAGTTCGACTGTGGGTGTCGGATAGGTGTTAGGACATGTTTGATTTGGTATTCTTCTAGAAAACTTTTCCACTTCTTTGACAGGAACTGTGTCCCATTATCTGTAAGGATAGACTTGAACTGACCTACTTCTTCCATATACATTTTCACACATTTAATAGCATAATATGTGTTCTCCTTTTGTATGGGGTATACCTTGGTATATTTTGAATAATTATCAATGATGACAAATATGTACCGGACACTTCCTCGACCAAGTGGTAGTGGTCCATAATAATCCGCGGAGACAATGTCATTGGGTTCAGACGCGACAATGCTTGACCAACATGCATGATTAGTTCTGTTAGCATCTTTACTAAGCTGACATACCTTACACCGAGTTATATAATCGGTAATATGCTGTTTTAAACGTTTGCAGTAGAATTGTTCTTTTAACGTCTGATAGCATTTGTTGATGCCAAAATGACTATATTGTAAATGAGACCTAGAGATCAGCTTAATAATAATGTTTTCAGGTATGACTAATTTAATTTTATCCTTCTGGTTGACATACAACACCTCATTCCACAGCTCAAAATTTTTAACTTGCTCTATGTTGTCCTTGATGTTCTTGCAAAAGGAGTCTTGCTCTTGGTACGCTTGGATATTATCCAGGAACTCATATTGATTATCCTCCTCTACTATATTATTAATAATGAAGTTTAAAGGTTCCAGCTGTTCTATTCCTGCTATCTGACGGCTGAGCACATCAGGTCCTATATGTGACTTGCCCTTGACGTACACAAACTCACAATCTAAAGGCTGGATAAACAATAACCATCGGGATACTCTAGCAGAGGTATTTTTACAAGCCTGAATAAATGTCAAACCTTTGTGGTCCGTTAAAATGAAAAATTTTGCATGCGCAAGCCATGTATAGAACTTTTTTATACCATAAATGCAACTTAACAGCTCTAGTTCTGTGATACTATAAGTAAGTTCTGTGTTCTTCAATAGCCTTGAGGCAAGAGCGATTGTTTGGAGATTTCCCTGTTCGTCCATTTGGCCTAAACTACACCCTATTGCCCTCCCGCTGGCATCGGCGTGAAGGAAAAATGGTTTGCTAAAATCTGCATGTGCTAGCTCAATCTCACTTGAAAATAGATCTTTCACTTCCTGGAAAGCATCCTCACATGGTTTGTCCCACTTCCATTTCACATCTTTTTTCAATAGGTGATTAAATCCACTTATAGCATGTGCTAATCTATTCGTAAATCTACTATAAAACATAACCAAACCAATAAACCCTCTGAGGTCCTTCTTGTTCTTCGGCACTGGAAAATCACGGATAGCCTTCAATTTATCTGGGTCAGTCTTAATAGAGTTGTTGCTAATAACGTACCCTAGGTAGTTAACCTGGCTCCTGAAGAATGTCGACTTGTTTAAATTCAACGTGACGTTATGCTCTTTGAATGCTGAAAATAGGTGGTACAATACTTGTATGTGTTCCTCAAAGCTGGAAGAAAGACACAAAATGTCATCGACGTACTGAATAATATTTTGTTCAAGGTGTGGTGGAATGACCTTGCTTAAACTACGAATGAGTGCTGATAAGCTTGTTTTCAGGCCATAAGGGACTCTAGCGAACTGGTAGGTGCGACCTTTGAAGAGGAACGCTGTATACTTCCGATCTGACTCGCGTAAGGGTACCTGCCAAAAACTACTGTGGAGGTCGACTGATGAGAGAAACTTGGTGCGTTGACATTTCTGGAAAACTTGGTCGATCGTCGGTGGCATATCATGATCTGAGGCTGATTTGCTATTAAGGAAACGAGCATCTAAACAAACCCTAACTGAAGCATCTTTCTTGACCGTGGTAACTATCGGGTTTATATATGAACTTGTTGATGGCTCGATCACCCCTTGTTGAATCATTCTTTGAATTTCCGCTTCGACCTTGTTAACATGTCCATATGGTATGGGGTAGTTTCTGTAGAAAAATGGTGTATCCTCCTGAACCTTTAGCTCGTGAACATATGTTTGAATACACCCCACTCGGTCTTCAAAAATCTCCTCAAACTGCAGTAACAAACTCCTAAATTCGGCTCTCTGTCGTTCATCTAATCCTGGCGTGTTTGCAACAGCGTAATCAATATCCCCTTTTACTTCATTCCCCTGCTCACGAGTGATTGGCTGGTAGCTAATATGATGATGGTGCAACCCTGCTATGGTCACCTCTTCCCCTATTTCCACCTGATCAAAGACAACGGCGTCCATCCCCTGGGCTGTGCGGAAAGAGAACACCTTCTTCTCAAAGTCTAGGCTGCCTTTCGTGGCATGCAGCACGTCCACTCCTAAAATGCATTTAGCTGTGAGTTTGGGTACTATAATAAAATTCACATTGATCCGAGATTGACTTATGCTGAGTTCGAGAAACACCTGTTCCTTCACTTTGTATGGCTTTCTTGTTGCTGCGCCAGTTACACTAACCCCCTTAATCGGCAGCCGGCATAATGAACGGTCATCCCCGAAATGTGTCTTAAAAAATTCTTCCTGGATACATGAGACCTGTGCCCCAGAGTCTAACAGTATGGGTACCTCTGTACTTCCGACCCGACTGCATATAAAAGGCAAATTCCGATTCACTTTCTTAACCGTGTCTTCCTGGACGTCACCTCCTCCTTCTTCGAACTCGAACAAATTTTTTATTCCCCATTCCTCGTTAACACTGCTACTATCCTGGGACAATTGACCTCCCCTAATCTTCGGGTCGCCGACACCTAAGTCGCAATTTCCTATTTCTTTGTTGACCTCACCCAAGTTCTTTTTTAAAGTACTACACTGGATATTGTTGGGCTGGTTCCTCTTTTTAATGCTACTTACAATGCCACCTTTAACACTCATACATGTGGCAACACTCGGGTTCTCAGAACCTAATTGATCACTAGCTATTACCTCTGATGTCTCACAATTTACTTCAATATCAGTCTTCACACAATTAGAGTTTTCAGAATTAAATTTATTATTAAGGGTTACTACCCCAGAGTTTTCAAAAATTACATCATTACTTATTACATCATCACCCCGCTGAGGTGGGTCATCTAATACAATATTTAAAATTAAGTCAGCGCCTGGCAACGCAATCCCACCACTCAGTTTAAAGCCCCGTTTACAGGTTCAGGTCGTTCAGCACTACTGGCCTCACTCCTATTAATGTTATGTACCACAGGAGGTTTCCTTACATCATTTCGCTCCCTGTGATTGCTATAATTATAATCATTACCCCAACCCCTTCCCCTGTCATCTCTTCGATGTGTTCTTTGACTATATGGTCTATATTCTTGTTGCCTATTAGGTTGGTGGCTAAACCGATTTGGCCGTATATTATGTGGCCTATTATTATAATATTGCTCATCCTGGTACAGCTCTGCGTCATTAAATTCGTGGAGTATATTTTCGAATTCTTGTAAATTTTTTACAAGTGACAAGCGACACATGTGTGCGAAGTCGCGCCCATAATGTTTTGCAAGGTGTTGAAGCAACTCCTTGTCATTAAATTGGTCCCACTGACCCTCAAATTGTTTAGCTTTGGCGTACATAAGACTTAGATATGTGTACCTGTCCCCATTAAAACCCCTCGTAAACTTTCCGTTAACAACCTCGTTCCGGGTTTTTTCCTTAATTGCCTCATTCCAAAATCTCCCTCTAAATAACTCTCTGAATTCGTCATAGTGTAACGCCACATCTATGTTCATCAGCCAAATGTAAGCAGCCTCTTTAAAACTGTTGTCGACAACATGCCTGTACTGAGCAATCATGTCGTTGTTTGTAACGTACCTAGTCAACCCGTCTAAAAACGAGATAGGGTTTTCAGAGCAGTGCCCCCTAAAAATACCTTTGAACTCAGGCCTTGGGACGTGCCCTCGCATCTGTGCGCTAATGGCCTCTATCATAGCCCTTAGGTTGTCGGCATTAGGCACACCTTCATCACTATTATTGGCGACCCCATCGAGATTGCTATTGTGCCTCGCCATGTTCCGTGTTATCATAAATACAACTATAACTTTGCACCTAACAATTAAAGAAGATGATGTAAAACTAAGTTTTCTTTTAAAATAATTATTATATATGCATGTGCAATTATTAGTACAGACTGGTACGACAGATTCAGGTCTACTTAAATTCAGTCCGAAGTCCGGGATGCCAAATGTAGCGGTCGGAGAGTTCTCACGGTTTTATTTTTCGTTTTTAAGCTAGGTATGTGCGTGAAACAAGAAGCGACACACTGACGTGACATAAATTTCTTAAATGAAGTTTAATGATTCATAATGTAGAGTTGTAGAGCATTAGGCTATATTGAAAATGTGCTTACACATACACAAAAGTTACATAAAAGTTATTTAAATAAGGTGGCTATATTAAGGGCTGTACCCAGTTTGCACTGATTATTACACACACTTACAACTTACTATCCTAACTCTTTTGGATAATTTAACTCATAATATATTGATGATTGTTACGACATATAGCATGTGGTCGCCTACGACGGGTGCTTGTAGTTCGGCGGGTAGGAAGTTACGCTCTGCTGTAAGTAGGGACGAGAAGTTGACCTGTTACTGGATTCTGCCGACGATTGACATCGCAGGATGAGCTTGTCGGGACTTGAGGATTAAAACCATCTCAGTTAAAGAGAGAAAGAAGAACACAAAAAACACATCGAAGAGGTTGGTTGTCCTGAACCTTGCCCCCTACGGCTTCTTCGGTCTCTTTCAGCGCTATTGGAGCATTTGAAACTGTGGCCCAAAAGTGGCCGGAGATGGAAACGGCGAAAAAAAGCAAACGTGCACCTCAGTGCGTTGGGTCCAGGGGGGTGGCGCTCTATGGATAACAGTTGGAACCTTCAGTTAGTTCCTGGGGCAGCCACTAGAAGCCGCAGCGAGTTTGATTTGAAATGCGCGCTTCTCATTAGCGGGAAATTTCATGCTGTTGGAGCAAACCTTAATTGTATTTTTATAATCACCGCTAATATACCTCGGCAACACATTGTGTTTTATTTACGCTAGAATTAAATATAAAATGTGAAAATTCGTTATAACGTATATTCAAGTATACATTTGTTTATTATTTGAAATTTTGGAGGTGCATATTTTGATTTTTGTGCTTTATTAAGATAATATTTTTGAGGTAAATTATGGAAATATTCTGTGTACTTCCAATACTAAAGTGTATGATGTGTTTTGAATGAAGAAAGGAATAAATATCTCGTCAAAACAGGTAAGTTAACTTCATAAGTTCTTTCTTGTAATCCTTAGCCTATTTTAATCCTGCATATTTTTATAAATGCCCAAACTCTTAACGGGACTCTAAAAACAACTTCACCAGGTACTTAATCCTTGAATGTAAATGAACCCTTTTGTTCACCACCCTTCACCAGTTCTTACTTTTTATATCATTCATCTGCTATCCCTTGCTACTACAAAAATCCAGGTTTGTTAGCATTTGAATTTCTTTTACTATCGTCTCAAAAAATTGTTTTTACAAGCGTTCATTATGAGGAAATGCTGTGTACCCGGTTGCCAATCTGGTGCTTGCCAAGCGTAAATTACATTCAATAGCATTTTACTTTATAAGCCCAAATTAATTGATCCTAAGTTTATTACTATGTGCAGACATTGTGCTGGCTGCATAACATTTTCCATTGTAACTGTGTTGATCTGTATGTGTACATTCCTTTAGTAAGTATTACTTAAGTAACTAAGTTTGTGCTTAATGCTTATAAGCTATAGTTTTAAAGTTCATTAATGTTTGTGTTCTCTTTTCTAGTTTTCCACATCCAGTTAAAGATGCATTTAACCGTTTTGGAAAATGGCTTGATGTTATTGGTGATCCAGGCCTGAAAGCAATCAACCCTATGGATGTGTATAGGATAATAGGATAAAGCGTATTTGCCGGGCTCATTTCACTGATGAATGCTTTCTAGATGGGTAGCGTAGGCTGCTCAAGTAAGGTGCCATTCCTAACAGGAATTTACCAGGTAATAATATTATTATTATTTAAAAAATAAAAAACATACGTGTATCTAGTTGCCCCTCTCGTAATTAAATACAATAGTAATTTTATATAATCTTATTAAATCAATCTAATTCTGTCTAATAGATCCTGGTTCTGAAGAATCTGAGTCGTCAGAAAAGTCGTTGGACACGTCGACTTCCAGCACTGAGAGAAAATTGTCATCAGGTAATCATTTGTCAAGAATATTCTTTAATGTAGTTTTATCTTATTTTATTGATTTCTAAATATTAGAGAAACAATTTGAAAGAAAACAAATTTTCTTGCACTAAATTTATTAGGGATTCTGTAAAGGAAAAAACTATCACTTAGCATAAAACAGTTTTAAGAATGTATTTTTATAAAATTTTCTTATTTGTTGGATATTAATTTATAGCTTCATGCGTTGTTTGTTTACAGTTGGAGTTTTATCTTCAGATATGCCCTCATCTCAGGACTCTAATGTTTCTTTAAATCCATCCCGTCAAGGTAGTTAAAACTTCATACTACTATATACTTTGAAAAGTTATAAGTATCAGCTTTGTTTATACCAAATTTGGGTTATTAAATTAATCACTTAATTTTATTGTTGTGCAGGAGGGAGGATAGATTCTCCAACAGGAAGTCGGATATTACCTGCTGACCCAGGTGGACAGTTTGATGTGTCAACTTATGGTGAGTTTGTTGCTGTAACATGCCATTTTTTTTTATTCCATCAAACAGACTTTTTTTTTGGTATTATCATAATGCAAATGTCTTTGAGGATTAAAACCCTAACAATTGCCTAATTTATTTACAGGTATCTCTGATCACCCTTCTTCTCAAGATATCTCAGGTGATATCAGTCAACCCCTTCTCTCAAATCCCCTGCTTTGGCTGATTTATGACAAAATTACATTCTTTCAGATAGTAGTACATATTTATGTTTATTTAGAATTTTAGAAAGAAAAACTAGTTTGCTACATTGTATTAGTTAGTTTATAGGGGGGGAAAAGTCTATATTTATAAATATATATTATTCAATTTTATTAATTTTTTTAAAAATATGTAAAGCGCCTCATTTAAAACCCAATTGGCTTATCCCCTGTTTTGGCAGATTTATGACAAAATAACATTCTTTCACACAGTATTACATATTTATGTTTATTTAGAATTTTAGAAAAAAATAAATAATTGATTTGACGTGATGTTAAATTTAATATAATTTTTATTGCTAGTTGTTTGCTACATTGAATACAACTAACTAATAAGTTAGTTTACAGGGAAATAAATCGATGTATATTATACAATTTTATATTAATTCTTTAAAAATATGTAAAGCAACTCATTTAAAACTCAATTGGCTTATCCCCTAAGCTTTGGCTGATTTATGACAATATTGCATTCGTTCATGTAGCAGTGCATATTTATGTTTAATTAGAATTTTGAAATTTATATTAAAATTATGTATTTGGGTTATTTGAAATAAATTATACTTGTTTATTATGTTATAGTTTGTTTCTAATCTTACGCTTTCCTGTTCATAACTTAAAAACCCTAAATGCTTTTTAAACCAATATATTACATTATTTAATGGGTCACTTATTTGCTGAAGTGTTCAACATTATTGTTTATTTTTTTTATTTGCTAAATAATTCAACTTAATGTACTTTTTTAAGGCACAATATGTAATTATTGGATTAAAACATTGATTGTAAAAAAATTAATTTTTGAAAAATAAGATTTGCCATGATTTGTAAAAATAAATGTTATTTTATTATTTTCAAGGTTTGTTACTTGGTTTTTTTGAACGAGCGCAGTGAGTTCTTCATTACAGAGACTTGGGATTTGAAAAGTTTGTGTGTTTGTTTGTTTGTGTGTTTGTTTGTTTGCGTGTTTGTTTGTCTAACGATAACTGGAGTAAAAATTGATAAATTTCAACGAAATTTGGCACATATATGCATCTCAGCATTTGTGAGAAGTGTATAGTTTTTGGAAATTCCTCACTCAATATTTTCAAGATGGCGCCCAATATGGCGGACGACAAAAAAAGAAAGTTTTAGTCAGCATAATGTGTTATACATCGTTTTAAAGATCTTTAAGAGGAGGAAAAGAATATGTAACTAATACATTTTCACATTTAATATTTTCAAGATGGCGGACGACTATAAAAATAGTTTTAGCCAGCATAATGTGTTACACATAGTTTTAAAGGTCTTTAAGAGATGAAAAAGAATATGTAACTAATAAAATTTCTCAGTTCATATTTTCAAGATGGCGGACGACTAAAATAAAAAGTTATATCCAGCATAATGTGTTATACATCGTTTTAAAGGCCTTTAAGAGGAGGATAAGAATATGTAACTAATAAAATTTTACACTTAATATTTTCAAGATGGCGGTCAATATGGCGGACGACTAAACAAACAGTTTTTAGTCAGTATGACATGTTATACATCAATTTAAAGCTCTTGCAGTCTAGAAAAGGAATATCCAACTATTCAAATTTCACACATAATATTTTTAAAATGGCGGCCAATATAAAGAAAACAAAAAAAAGTTTTACATATCTGCATAACATGTTATAATTCGTTTAAAGGAATTTTAAAGACTACAGATTATGTACTAATACTGTATAAAAAGGCGAGCACAGCGAGCTGGCATTCATTTTATTATATAATTATTATGTACAAATACTTTTACAACAGATGAGCGTAGTGAGCCTGCAATAATTTTATTAAATAAAATATTTACTACAAATGCTGTATAAACAGGCGAGCCTGCAATAATATTATTAAATAAAGATTATGCAGAAATGCTTTTATAACAGGCGAGCGTAGCGAGCCTGCATTAATATTATTAAATAAAGATTATGCAGAAATGCTGTTATAACAGGCGAGCGCAGCGAGCCTGCAATAATATTATTAAATAAAGATTATGCAGAAATGCTTTTATAACAGGCGAGCGCAGCGAGCCTGCAATAATATTATTAAATAAAGATTATGCAGTAATGCTTTTATAACAGGCGAGCGTAGCGAGCCTGCATTTATATTATTAAATAAAGATTATGTAGAAATGCTGTATAAACAGGCGAGCGTAGCGAGCCTGTATTAATATTACTTTTATAACAGGCGAGCGTAGTGAGCCTGCAATAATATTATTAAATAAAGATTATGTAGAAATACTGTATAAACAGGCGAGCGTAGCGAGCCTGCATTAATATTACTTTTATAACAGGCGAGCGCAGCGAGCCTGCAATAATATTATTTAATAAAGATTATGTAGAAATACTGTGTACAGCTGTCATACAGCTACAAATGTATGCTGTATGAACAGGCGAGCGCAGCGAGCCTGCAATAATATTATTAAATAAAGATTATGTAGAAATACTGTATAAACAGGCGAGCGTAGCGAGCCTGCATTAATATTACCTTTATAACAGGCGAGCGCAGCGAGCCTGCAATAATATTATTTAATAAAGATTATGTAGAAATACTGTATAAACAGGCGAGCCTGCATTAATATTACGTTTATAACAGGCGAGCGTAGTGAGCCTGCAATCATTTTATTAAATAAAATATTTACTACAAATGCATGCTATATAAGCAGGCGAGCGAAGCAAGCCTGCATTAACGTTATTAAATTAAGATTATGTGAAATGTTGTATAAACCGGCGAGCGTAGCGAGCCTGCATTTATATTATTTAATAAATATTACGTACAAATGTTGTATAACCAGGCGAGCGCAGCGAGCCTGCAATAATTTTTATTAAATAAAGATAATGTAAAAATGCTATATAAACAGGCGAGCGCAGCGAACCCGCAATATTTTTATTAAATAAATATTATATAGAGATGCGGTATAAATTGGCGAGTGTAGCGAGCATGTATTACTATTATTAAATAAATATTAGTTACAAGCGCTATATAACCAGGCGAGCGTAGCGAGCCTGCATTAATATTATTAAATAAAGATTATATAGGTAAAAACTGGTGAGCGTGATGAGCCTTCAATGACTTTATTAAATATGGATTATGTACGGATGAAAGGAAAACAGTTTAGCTCCTGTGAACTTGCGAATTTATACGAAATTTAATTCGGCTCACATCATCTCGGTCCTATAATATGACGATTAAAGAGGAAGATTGTAGACAGAATGATATACCATACATTGTTTTAAAAGGCTTTATGAGTAGCAAAGTTTTCAACAAATGTGACCGAGATGAGGGTGTTAAAAAGTAAGCTTATTCTTTATGCTGTTTTTCGTAAAATGATTTTAAACCTGTTTTCAGGTTGAATAAGAATATGTTAGGTTTTCACCGAAAAATTATCCTGGTAGCAATATTGAGAACATAGTATGGGTGATGTACTCATAAGACCTCAATCTATGCGAGTTCTTTATGCACCACATCACTAGTTATATAGATATTTATCATCTCTGAAAACTGTAACATGCTTTGAAAAAATAAAATTATCATTTATTTCTACAAAAATGACATGCATAGAAAGTAATATAAAAAATTATAAGCAGTGCTATCTAGTAGAGGCTCACGAACTAATTTAGTTCTTGGGGCAACCACTAGAAAGCGCCACCGTCATTGCACCGATTTGGCGCCAATCTGGCAGGTCTATTATCTCTAGTCTATGGTTGGGTCCATCTGACGAATCTCTCCGAGAGTGGGTCAGTTTAAACAACAAGCAATCAAAAACCTAATCGAACTGAAGCGGCTGGATGTAATGCTGTCAGTATGAATTCCTAAACTCACGACTCAATACAACGCTGGTATATTAAACAACACACAACGACGGTGCTTCTTCTTTTTCGTAGTTTTTGGAACTGGGAGGTTACCCAAACGCAGGTTATAAATCTTAATCTTATAATTATCTAAAGTTCGCGTAAATACATTTTTACTTCGGGAAACGTTTTTTTTTCTTTCTAGTGTGTGTTTACATTAAATTTAAAAGGGGAGTCCCTTCAGGACTTCACAGGCCGGTTAAGTGCGTCTGCAGGACATAGCTTGGCAATGGGCATTTCAAAAAAACAAAATGGTGGAGAGTGGCCACGGCCCGCCAATTTTGGTGGACAGTATGATTTTCATGATCCTGAGTACAGAATTAGTTAGTAGACCAAAAATCAAGTCAATGTTATTTTCACACTTGATAGGTTAGTTATTCAAATATTACTAAAAATCAACGTGGTCACCTGTCAAGGGACAAACTAACTAATTCTGTACTCAGGATCATGAAAATCACATTGTCCACCATAATTGGTGAGACATGTGACTCACAAACTATGAAAACTTGAAAAAAAACAAAAAAAACCACCGTTTTTTTTTTTTAAACGCCTATTGCCAAGCTATGTCCCGCAGACGAACATAGCCGACCTCATATTCTTAATAGGCGCTAAAAGATTGACTTTTATACAAAATTCTAGCTTGATGTTAGTCATACAATTTTTTGCACGCTATCTCCTGGACTATATATTCATTCTAAAATAAATTCATATTATCTTTTATATGAAGGTCTGCCCTGCTACTGAAGGGAGAGTGCATACCACACCAGCAGTTATTATTATTAGTGGGGGATTTGTTATTATTATTACTTAATCAGTTACTATTTATTGTTAATAGTATTTTTTTTTTTTTTGTTTGTTTTTAGAATCCATGTCCCGAGAGTAGTTCATCGTTTCCGTCCAGACTGACTTATATTTGGTTCGATAAGTTGGCATTACTTGGATATCGGAGGCCTCTTGAAGTGACTGATTTATGGGATCTTAACCCAACAGAGATATCCAGTGTTGTCACTCCTAAATTCGATAAACACTGGAAAAAGGCTCTTCATAAATCCGACAAGTATGCTACATTGTGTTCTTTATGAGAAAGTGACTTTTGACAGCGAGGGAAAATAAAAAAAAATGGGGTGGGGAGCCAATGAGAGGTCAGGATATTGAATTCTAGTAGATCAGGGTAACTAGGCACACAGAAATATAACTGACAGTTGGGCGTGGCACTTAGAATAACGTTCTGGTGGCTTTATTTTTTCCCTCGCATAGGTTATCCAAGGTGGGTAATAACAGTTATTTAGCTGTAGTATGTTATTACTGTTCTGTTATCAGGCAATAACCTGTTCCAATAACATGTTAATTGAGTAACAGGGCCTCAAAGAGGGGGGGGGGGGGTATTTAAAATAAATCCCTAAATTATTGTGAATTACGAAGTAAAATAAAATTAAATACCCTTTTTGATAAGAGTCTATGTTTATAATAATTTTTGATACATCAAAAATAGTTGCAGTAATGCGACATCGTAGAGAGGTGTTATATAATTATAATAAAAGTCTTTCTAGGAAAATCGATTCAGTAGAACTGGAGATAGAGTGTATCTTGATACCCGGAAAGGCCTCAAAGAGAGGTAAGACTCTCTGGATAGGTAAGGCAAAGAGGAGTTAAAGTTAACACTAACGCAACGCAGATAGATATAGGTAATAAATAGCCCTAAGCCACAAGGTAAAGGACATTGGGACTCGGAGCAGAACAACAAGGGTCTCATGGCAAGTTAGAACCGAGCTCTACCCTACAAAATCCCGAGCAAAATCTTTGCCGTTTATAATAAAATTATTTAAACTTTGATAACAGAAACAGGGCAGAGAACAGTAAGAATCAGGATAACATTAACGAAACGATAACAATAACAACAATAAAGTGTTATCCTATAACAATAACTGCTCATTGCATCTTGTTCTTGTTACTTGAAATGTTATTGAGTCCGTTCTGTTATAAAATAACAATAACAGATGATCTGCTATTGTTATAAAATCTGTTCTGTTATCTGAGCTGTTATAATGTGAACTGTTACTATATTGTTTTTATTTTGATTAATTGTCATAGAGAGTTGTCATTTAGAAAATAACAAATATTAGCACCAGACTATACTGACTTTGGCAATATTCGGAAGTGCCGATTTTAATCGAAGCTAAGTTTAGAGTTTTTCCCGAGTGCCGTCACTTCTTGGTCAACCTTTAGTAGCAAAGCAGTGTTGCCATGTTAATGCCTCTTTAGAGATCTCTTTAAAAAGTATAGAAATATAATTTATTTTGAATGTTTTTTTGTTTTCCAGTAATATTTCAAACACAGCTGCTACCAGTATTGAATTTATTGCGGAGAAGAAGAAGAAACCAGTGTCCGTGTTAGGTCCACTTTTCAAAGCTTACGGACTTACTTTTATAGCCGGAGCTGTCATGAAACTATTCCAGGATCTCTTTGTTTTTATCAGTCCACAAATTCTTAAGTTAGTGCTCTTATCTATTTTTTTTTTTTTTTTTTCTAATCTAATCCATTTTGGCATTGTAGCATATAATGTTGAATATTATGAGTAATTACTTATTATTAGTTAAAGGGCTCTATTTTTGGTTTAGTCTTCGTCTATTTATGGTTTAGTTCATCTTCACTGAAATTCCTTATTCCGGTTTTACTATTCTTTC
Source organism: Gerris lacustris (assembly GCA_951217055.1). NCBI lineage: Eukaryota > Metazoa > Arthropoda > Insecta > Hemiptera > Gerridae > Gerris > Gerris lacustris. The sequence continues at coordinate 11,243,929 of OX578283.1, read as the reverse complement.
TTTATTGTTGTTCCTTTTCATAACTATCACTTTTATTAAATCATTTAAAACATTGGGCTTTCAGCTAAACCAATCAGAGTTAAATGCAAAATGAGATAAATAAACCTAGATTTAGACTAAAAAATTGTATCCTTCAAACCTGTTTATATTTTATAAACTAGTTTTATAAAAACTTATTTTATAAATCTGTTTTTATAAAAAAGGCTCGTTTACGATTCGCAGAAAAACATTTAAAAAACACAATTTTTGGACGTTTATCCTTAAACTTCTCAAATACTACACTTCTTACAATAATAAACCTTAAAGGAAACCGTTAAATGATACCATCCCTGCTCTAAATAACAAACTCCTAATTTTCAGTGAAATTTCAAAGTTCTACATCCCTGTTACTTTATTAGTCAATCCTTACAACTAAGATGATCTCCATCAACACTCTAATTCCTAAAGGAATTTTATGTAGAGAACTAAAATTATTCTGATTCAATTCTCTACCAGATTTGCTTTAAGTAAACTTAAGCAATGTTCCATAATATAGTATGATCCAGTGTTAGGAGTTGGAATCAATATGGATCACCCTAACCCTCTACAATAGGGAACTTAAAAGTAACTTGTAAATTCAGTTAGATTACATATTTCTACAAACAAATTTTACACTCCAGCCAAAAGTTGATTAATTCTTGCAGCATGGGAAAAAAATGGGGAGGTGAGCCAATAAGAGCTTGAGAATTTTGTGGGTAGTAAGTAGGGCCAACTAGGCAAACAAAAATGTCACTATATGGAGGTGCTTCACCCTTATGATAACAGGCCCAATGGTTTTATTTTTCCTCTCATCAAGATTGGCCAATCTGAGTATCAAAATTTAAAAACTTTTTGGCTGGGGTATAGTCTATTTCAATGTACTCTCCATTGAAGCTGATTCACTTATCCAATCTCTTATTAAATTTTTCAAAGCATTTTTTAAAATTTGTCTGGTCCAATGCCGTTCAGAGCCTGCATTATTGTTTGTTTCACGTCTTCCATGTCAGTAAAACTTTCATGCTTCTTTTTGTCCTGGGGAACACAAAGAAGTTGCACGGAGCCAAATCTGGCGAGTGTGGAGGGTGGGGCAAAGGGGTCATGCCGCTTTTTGTTAAAAATTGGCTCACAGAGAGCGCTATTTATTCAACCTTCTTTTATAATGCTGCTTGTTAGACTTACTTGGGAGAAGTTTTACTTTAATCCCCCTAGTGGTAAAGGTGCCTACATACGATTTGACTAGGTTGGGTGGTTGGGCCACTTTGGTCAGGTTGGGCGAGAAATCGGGTGGTGTGTAGTCGAGGCACTAGCCTGACTTGTCAGTGCACTAAGTCAGCTGTCGGGTGGGCACTGCCACCCGACCACCCTAGGTCGGGCAACCAGACAAGATCGGGCCGTGTGTAGTGCTGTCGTCGGACAAGTTGATAATAATCAGCTGGTTTTGACAGTTCAAGCCTATCATTATTTACAATTTGGTTTGTTTATATGTTTTGTTTTTTATGTTTACACGACAAAGGAACGGTGGCAACTGACAAAGTCGGGAACGTGTGTAGCCGAGTCTACGACCAACCAGATCGGGTCCCGACTTAGTCAGGCCGACATGGTCAGATCGTGTGTAGGACCCTTTAAAGTTTGTACTACAAGTACAAACATAAAAACAACTCAATTCTCGTTACTTTTGGATCCCCCCTAGTATTTAGCTATTTTGCTACACTTGCTAGATTTTCTATCTTGCAGTTCCTACTCAGCATTAGAAAGAATCAAGTATTTGCAAAATTCTTATTTTAGGAGATTAAAAAAATAGTGTAGAATAAGACTACTATATTATATATTTTATATGAACTAATTTGTGTGTCTTTAGCCTACTTTAGGGGTTCTCAAACCCTTATGCTCTTCTATCTTTTGCACCCCTTAAAATATTAAATGTTAATTTCTTGTTTTTCCATTATAATTCTAGACTGTTAATAGAGTTTGTGACAGACAAATCTCAGCCTATCTGGAGAGGATATATCTACGTTATAGTTCTGGTCGGAGCTGCAGTCATCCAAACACTGTTCAGTTCTCAGTATTATCAGTATATGTTCCTCGTTGGTCTTCATATTCGTACATGTCTTATCTCAGCCATTTATAGAAAGGTATTAATATTAAAGTAAATTAATGTTTAATGAACAATTAATTGTAACAATTCCCTCATACCTCCGATGGCCAAGTAGTAGTAGTCTAGTACTTCCTACTAGAACAGGTAGGACGAACCACTTGTTCGAACCTTGCAATTAGGCCCTTTTTACGCCCCATGGTGGAGAGTTCCAGCTACTTCACACATCATACATTTGTAAATTGTCCCCATAAAGGGTGTCCCTCGCCCTGCACCGTCCGCGATTCATTGATGCAATTCAGAGTATCATGGCACGGGATCGAACCCACGACCCTGAATTGCCTCGACTTAGTGATACCTGAGCGAGCGCCTTAAGACACTCAGCTACCCTGGCTCCCTTCCGATGGCCAAACTTTAATATTTCTCGAATGCAAAGATTTCTATGGGTCTTACTTGCTTATCAATTTATCAGTATGGCAGTTCAGTTCCTCTAATCCTTTTTTTAGCACTCAAGAATCTAGTACTGCTAAGACAATTAGCTAATATCATTTTGTTTGCAGTCGCTAAAAATATCAAGTTCTTCAAGGAAAGAGTCGACTGTTGGTGAAATAGTTAATTTAATGGCTGTCGACGCCCAACGTATGATGGATATTACGACTTACATCAATATGGTTTGGTCGGCTCCTTTTCAAATTGGACTTTGTATCTACTTCCTTTGGCAGATTCTTGGTAAGCAACTTATTTTTAGTGACTATAATGTAGATAAATTATTGTTGTAATAAAATGTGGTGTTTTTATTTGTGTTTATTGGTGGAATTTGCCACTGCAAGTAGTGCGAGATAACCAAAAGTTTGCAGGTTGCTGGGTTATAGAATAATTATACAATAAATGGTTTTGTGGAAATTATAATTGAATGAAGTTTAATTATAATTGTATTAATGGTGGTAATTGATTTATTGTTTTTCACACAGTATAGGCTCTGAGTTTCGGTGCTGAGATATTTGAAATTTGCAACAGAATGGCTTCCAGATCTATTCCTTTACTCATCAAATGATTTGATCCTTAGTATGTGGAATCAAATCTAGATCATTTGTAGGGTCCATAGGCAAAACCAAGGACCCTTATATTTTCCTGCATGTCTGTCTGTCCGTCCGTCCATCTGTCACCTTTTGTCCGATCTCTTTAAAATTTTCCATGTATGTGTATTGTTCCCACAAATTTTAAAAATATAGCGACTTAAAATAAATATTTTTAAAAAAAAATTGGGGTAAAAAAACTTAAGGGTTAAAAAATTATAATATTTTTTTTTAAAGACTGTGTGGGTTATCATATGAAAGGGTACGTCGAGCTGATTACAAAAATATATCATTTTTTAGTTATAAGCTTTGATAGGGCAAGCGTAGGCGAGTTTGAAGTTGGCGTGAAAAGTGTCTCTCCCTTCTATCTCGCTTATGTATTCTCCAAAAAACTTAAAAAATTCTTGAACATTCTTCCACCAAAAGTAAAGATACCACTTTTTGGAAATTTTGAAAAAAAAAAAATTCTATTTCATTGACAAAATACTTCTTTTTTTTATAACTAAGTATTTATATGTTTATAGTCCGGTTCACTTGCAAAAAATACTTTATCAGAAGTTTGTTTATGTGTTTTGAGAATATCAGACCCATAGGATAGTTCAAAGAAGGCTTTTTAGAATTGTAAAAATAATGCGCACTATGCATAATAACCAATTGAACTACTACCAATACTGAGCTAACATGTAATAACAGCACCATCAATAGGTGCTACTTAAACAATACAGTGTTGCCTACGAACCCTCGGTGTGTGCTGACTAGCACACACTTGACCTGTTTATTATTTTTTGTAGATTAATTAAGCCTCGCAGCTTGTTTTCTTATAATTATTATTATATATTGTAGTATTTGTTTGGTTTAATCTGTTTAGGTCCATCGACTCTAGCTGGTTTGGGTATGATGATCATATTGATTCCTCTCAACGGTGTGGTCGCTGGGAAAATGAAAACACTCCAGATCAAACAGATGGAGAATAAAGATCAGAGAGTTAAAACTATGAATGAAATACTATCAGGTATCAAGGTAATTCCATCAAATATTTTTTCAGTTTTAATTAGTTTTTATTTATTTCTGATGTTTTTTTGTAACATCCGTTATATTGTGGGGGTTGTAATACTACTAGGATGATGTTCCGATATCTTACGTTCTAACATAACGATTTTAATCAAACTTCATATACATCGTCTAAAGTACAATTGAAACTGGCATATGAAATTTCAACTTGATACAAGCAGAAGTTTTTGAGTAGTGAAGTGATACATTTTATAATAGTTGAAATGAAGATGGTTGGAGCATGTAAGTTAAGGAATATGTAGAAAGGCACCCTTCTCCCCCACTACATGGCTCAATCATCCTCTTTAACTGTCAATTCATCATAAATAATAATTATAAATAAAGAAATTAAAATTGATTTATTCATTGAATACTGTCTGTGTTAATCTCTCCTAGTATAAATGTGCAATTTATGGATTTATATTTTTTACAATAAAAGGTAATTTTTGAATAGCACACATAATTTTAGTTCCAACAGGTTTCCACTATAGAGAAGTTTCACATCTTAGCTATCCTTCGATATCTGCGGAAAAATCTATGACCGAAGTGTCGTGTGTGTGCGATAGAAAGTGCCCAGATCGCCACTAAAATGAGTTTGAAGATGAGGTATGTTAGATTGGAGAGAATGGAAAAAGCGTTGAACTTGTGGTTCGAGAATCAGACAAGGAAAAAGATCCTTTGAGCTCGCAGATCATCCTTGAAAAGGCAAAAACACTTCACCATCATTTAACCACGGAACACTGTGGAATGTAATTCCTGTGGATATCAAGGGCTTTCTTACTCCTCGGGGCTACAGCCCATGTAGGGCCCTGGCCGCCATACCAACTCCTCGCCATTCCTCTCTATCCTGCGCATGTCTTCTCCAAGATTGCACTCCTCCTCAAATCATCTTGGACATCCTCAAGCCACCTCAATCTAGGACTCCCTCTTCTTCTTTCATACCCTGGTCTTCCATCCATCATTTTCTTGGATATCCTGTTCTCTTCCATTCGGGCAACATGTCCAAGCCAGCAGATCCTTGAAGCTTTAATGGCATTTACTATGTCTGGTTGAGCGTACATGTCACTGATATCTTTGTTTATCCTGCTCCTCCACACTCCTTCTTCCAGGACCACTCCATATATTTTCCTGAAAATCTTATGTTCCCATCGCCGGAGTTTTTCCTCGTCATTAATTACTAGTGTCCAGGTCTCTGATCCATAAGTGACAATTGGTCTTATGATGCTTTTATAAACCATAAGCTTGGTATTGCGACTTAATTTATGCAATCTGAAGAATGTCAAGGGATTACAGTATATTACAAAATATAAAACTATACATAATATTATTTTATCTTTCAGTTTTCTCTTTTAAGTTATTAAGGAATCATAACTCTTAATATGTATGTATAATAGTGAATCCTTCGTAGTTATCAGTTTAATCAACTAATGTTTTGTTGCAGGTTCTGAAGCTTTACGCATGGGAGACAAGTTTTGAAGAGCAAGTTCAGAAAATCAGAAAGAAAGAGATACAAGTTTTAAAATATTCAGCTTACCTTAATTCTCTTATTTCCTTCATCTGGACCTGCACTCCACAGTTGGTAAAGTCACTATTATATTATGTATTCTCTCTTTATTAGATATGCACGTCAGTGGCGTACCAAGGTGGGGCAGGATATTATATTGTCACCCCCTCAGGATGATTTTGGGGGGTGTTTTTTTTCTTTCTGCCACAATGACACCCCCTAAGGCTTGTGGCACCCGAGGCGGCCCGCCGCCCACGCACCCGCCTTGGTACGCCACTGATGCACGTTTACATACAGGGCATGCTGGACTCTCATTTAACTTGTAAACCAGCTCAAACACCCCACTTGTCTCGTAGAACCTTAGCTTGAAACTTTTTGTACTCATTACTCCAGAACAAGCCTGGAAAAATCCAGTTTAAAATTAGTTCACACTTAGAAACAACCTAGTATTTGTACATTTTACTTTTAGTTAAGTTCAGAGGACCTCTGAGTTGCCTGTGAAGGTTCCATTACGTTCAAAATACTTTCCAGGTAAATCTACCTGGCTCCTGGACTAAAGAGTAAGAGTATTTATTTTAAATTTATAATATAATGAGTGCGGCTGGGATGAGCATTTACTCATCTATTTATTTATTTATTTGTGTTAACTATCTAATAGTGAGAGCATTTATTAAAATGAATTCGCAGGTGCAAAAGTGTTTATTTTAAATGTATAATATAAGGGAATTGTATGTAACATGAAGGTATCACTTAATTATTCTGATGTTAATTGAAACCATTTGTATGAAGTTTGTATACTTTATAAACAAATAAACTTTATTATTATTAGTTAAGTTTTAGAAAATTATGTAGCTAAAGACTATTATTTATGGACTAGTGTTATGTAAGTATTTAAGCCTACTTTAGTGGTTCTCAAACTTTTATGCTTTGTGGATTCTTAAAGAATTTCATGTACCTTACATAATAGATATAAATATACAAAAAGTTTTACAATTTACCAGACTTTACCGAATAATTAAAATAAAATAAAATAGTGTTTTATTTACAATATGTCTAAAATCCAATAAGTCTAAAATTATTTTATAAATTGATTACCTAACTTTATAATCATTTAAAAGAGAGGGAAGTGTGGTAACCTACCTACCTAGTGTGGTCTCTCCTTCTTTATTATTATTATTAGTTTATTTAATTTAAATGTATTTTTCATTATCTTTCTTTATTTTTTATATTATTTATATTTTTTGTCACAGGTGTCGGTTGCAACATTTGCTGTATTTGTTCTCACAGATAAGAACAACATATTGGATGCGAAAACAGCATTTGTATCACTTTCCTTGTTTAACATACTGAGAATGCCTCTCACTATGTTACCATATGTCATCATGCTTTCAGTACAAGTAAGTTTTTAAATAAATTAAACTTTAAAAAAAAAAATGATCTAATTCACTTTAAATGTGTTAATATAATATATTAAACTTATGATAAAATTTACCACAGCTATGAGTATAAGGGAAGAAAATGAATCAAAAGTAGAAAGCTACTTTTGCTGTAATAAAGATAAAAATAATTTAGTAGATTAATTCGTTGGTTTTTCGAGTAGCTGTAATTTTAAAGGCATTGATCATTTATGAATCCAAGTTGAGATCACAGGTTCAATCCCGGGCCCAGAGACTTTAATTTTTATTTTATTAACTCACTATTGATCATATTCACTATTGATCATATTACTACTAATAGTTAAACAAAACAAAAAAAAAAATTATAGATTTGTGTATGTATGGGTTTATTTGTAAGTGTATGTATGTATGGGTGTGTATGTGTATGTACGTTTACATGAAAATTCAAATAAACTAATGTTAAAAAATAAAATGAAATAATGCTTAAAATCTCGATATAAATTGATTAATAACTTGCTGATGTATAAATTAAATAATATAATATATAGAATAGAATAGCTAAAGGATGTATCAAATCTGATTTTTGTAAGTAGAGCAGTGTAAAAGAAGTTAAATGTAAACGAGCTCACCCCCCGAAGCTGTACAGCAGTGGGGTACTGACATTTGCATGAAAAAAAAAAAACAGCAATAACCTTGTAAATATTTATTATCAATAAATGTCTTTTCTTTCTTTCTTTCTTTCTATTGATCATATTCGTTTTGATGTTATATTTAGGTGATTTGTGAGGGATTTTTAGTGGGAGTGTTGCATTATTGGGCTGTGGTGTGAAGTTGTTGCTGCGCAGTTGGTTAGTGCTTGCTGTACATGCAGCGACTTTTCTGGTGTGATAAATCGGAGTAGATGAAAGAAGAAATACTAGTTAAAATAAAAACTATAATATATATGATATGATTTTTTATTTTTATTATATGATTTCTTATTGTTATTTTGATTTTCAAGAGAAAATTGAAACAATTTTATTATATGTATAATTAGTCGAGACACAAATTTGTATGATTGCTTTACTTCTATTACTTTGTTTTTTATACCAACCTATGTATGGGTATTTATACCCCCTGTAGGGCCTTATATTTTTGTAAGGATTTTTTTGGTAATAAAGAATAATGAATAAGATGGCATATGATAATCAAGTTGTGATTAGGCCAAACTATTTTTCCCATTCAACACGTCTTTTAATTCAGGGATGTACCTTTCAGGCGGTTTTAAATACTACTAAATGAGATTACACAATTTAAGGGTTAATCGTTTATAAAATTTGTTGTTGGGATCCTTTGTGGATACAAACACCTGCAAGCCTGGTGGACCCTTGTAAGAGGGTTCTGCCCAAGACATGAGGAAAAGAGCTGTGGAGTGCCAGAAGGGTGTACTTAGATCCATTAGCACGGCATGGAACCACTGTGGATCCAAACGTGTTCAATGGGTAAAAAAATTATTAAACAAAGAGGATTCCACTATTTACATGAATAGGTGACTTTTTATGCATTATACTAAAGTGATTTTTGGGAAAATAGAACAGTAAATTTCTGCCCTAAATTCAGCCTGCTTATTATATGCAAGATTTTATGTTAGTTGCCATAAAAACCTTATTTCAATAGATTTGACCCCTTCCTTAATTTATCTTGGTCCTCTTTCTTAAGTTTAGTTTATGTTTGTATTAAGCATTTTTTTTTTTTTTTTTTTTTTTTTTTTTTATAGACAGTTGTTTCAATGAAACGTATCAATAAATTTATGAACATGGAGGAATTGGATCCTAATAACGTAACTCATAATTCTACTGAAGGTAATTATTTGTTTACTTAATAAATAAGTGTTGATAGTCCCTGCTATCTGTTGTATGATTTGTGAATAATTTAATTAATGATAGTGAGGATCAGTCCAAATTAAGGATCGATAAAAAATAGATTATGGATTTACCGAGATTTCAATATGATTTATTTCTTTGTTCAAGGTATTACCGGTGTAGCCATGTGGTGTACATGTAGCTTTTCTAAAACCTAGGTCCAAAAACTTGATATATCTAGTTCGAAGAAACTTAATATATCCTCTTTACAGCTTTCCTTAGGATTAGAACTCAGTGTGTTTTTTTCAATGGGTCTTATAGTGGAGATGCAAATATCAACCATGGAGTTCCTCAAGGCTCAGTGCTGGGACCTCTATTATTTTTAATTTATATCAACGACTTACCTGACTACAGTTTGGGGGTGACACCAATTTCGCCATCTCTGGGAAATGCAGGAAAGACCTTGATATCAACAGGGATAATATCATTATGAATGCGAAAGGATGGTTCACAACTTAACAAATTGACATTAAACATCAACAAAAATCAGCAGTTATTATTTACATTAAAACAAAAAAAATCAAAAACAGTAACACACCTCTAAAAATTTTAGGTACATTTCTTGATTCGAAGTTGTCTTGGACCCTTCATATAAATAAATTGGCTAAGTCACTCTCAGCTGTATTGTTTCTGCTAAGACAATTATCTAGATCTTTGGATAATGAAATATTAAAACACTTTCATTCTAGGATTTCTTATAGTCCAGGAGATAGCGTGCAAAAAAGTGCATGACTAACATCGAGCTAGAATTTTGAGTATAACTAAATCTTTTTGGTGCCTTTTAAGCATTTTTGGTCGGCTAAGTTCGTCTGCGGGACATAGCTTGGCAATAGGCATTTGAAAAAAACAAACCGGTGGAGAGCGGCCATATAGCGCTCTTTTTAGTGAACAATGTGATTTTCATGATTCTGAGTACGAAATTAGTTTGTAGACCAAAAATAAAGTTGATGGTAGTTTGTCACTTAATAGGTTAGTTTGTCAAATATTACTCCAAATCAAAGAGGTCCCCTATTAAGCCCCAAGCTATGTCCCGCAGACTAACTTAGCCGACCACATATTCTTAAATGGCACCAAAAGATTTACTTATACACAAAATTCTAGCTTGATGTTAGTCAGACACTTTTTTGCACGCTATCTCCTGGACTATTATTGTATAAACGAGTGGGGCAGTGCATCTGATGCAAAAGAAAGCAGTCAGGATTATCACAGAAAATAATGCAAATGAACCGTGTAGACAACTAAGAATACTATCGTTGCCTTCAGTATACACATTAAATCTTTTGGTATCCTATCAACCCCATTTCCAGGACCTTGTTCAGAAGCAACACAACTATACCACCAGATTAGTCACCTGTGTTATCACTCCACATACACATCGCCTGACCTAAACTAGCAAATCAGCAAACTACCAAGCCATCAAATTGTTAATCAAAATTAGCATTGAAACTCTCAACCTTCCCTTAAACAAATCTAAAAATAAAAAATACATAGAAGATGAAGCTCTGTACTCTACTGATGAATTTTCTTTTAACTGTTAATAGTTCATTGTTGTACATTTTAAATTTAGATTATTTTTTGACGTAGTGATGCTATCTAGTCATAGTTACCACTAATTATTTTATGTTATGAACCTCCAGAAAAGTTTAACATGTTTCAAACTGATGGTCACATCAAGTAGATGTGTAAAGTGAACGATCCCCCATCTTGTAATAATCTAATCATGTTTTGATCAAGTCATAAAAGAAACTGCAAACATCAACTAAAGTGTAATTTAGTTAGTCTTTCATGTCTCTCTACTCTTCCTACATGAAGATGACGTCGTCCAGCATTTATCAACTGAATATTACATTCTTTAAGATGCAGTTTTACCTTAATTGCTGCTAAATGAGATTTGTTTGTAGGAGATCCGCTGATAATGGAGAACGGTACATTCTGTTGGGATAGAGATGGAGGTAACACACTGAAAGACATCAGTTTCAGAGTAAAAGAAGGATCTCTTGTAGCTATTGTAGGAGCTGTAGGATCCGGCAAGTCTTCTCTTCTATCTGCCTTCCTCGGAGAAATGGACAAAATATCCGGAAGAGTTAACACTAAGGTATTTGTATAATATATTTTAATTCAGGGTGGAGCTGCGTGGATGACCACATTTTAAATGGTTGTACTTAATACTAGAGCTAGGAGATTGAAATAAAAAAAAATGTCTAGCAACAATGTGGAAGTTTATTGCACATAAGTCAAATTTTCAAGTGTGAAAGATAATGTCCGATAAATGACGTTGTTGTCGATTTACACATTCTTAGAGGCGCTAAGTGAAGTTGCTCATCACATCCTCTAACATCTCGTCAGGGAATCCGATTTTTCCATCCCTAATGATGATAATGAAATGGATACTGACCACATATTACGGTTCCAACATGATGGAGCCGCTAGCCGCTACACCATGGATCGCGTCCGTCAAATTTTTGTTGGTAGATTTCCCGGAATGGTGTCGTTTCATTGCCGCCAACCTCTGCCCGTGTGATTTTATCTTATGGGGATATCTAAAGACCAAAGTTTATGTCGACAAACCACATACCCTTGCCGAGTTAAAGGACTCTATCTGCCATAAAATTGCTTGGATTCCTGCCAAGGTGTTAGAGGACAAGATGCGCAACTTTGCTCAGCGCCTCTAAGAATGTGTTAATCGACAAGGATGTCATTTATCGGACATTATCTCTCACACTTGAAAATTTGACTATGTCCAATAAACTTCCATATTGTTGCTAGAAAATTTGCTTTATTTCAATCTCCTAGCTCTAGTATTAAGTGCATGGTAACCATTTAAAATGTGGTCATCCGTGTTGCGCCACCCTTTATTATCAACTTGAGAATGAAACAACAACGGTATTTACATTACAACAATGGTATTAAAATTAATGTCATAAATGAAGATCCATCTCATGAACTGTTTATTATTTTTTTACATCTTAATTATCTGAATATTTAATAACTTAGCACCAATTACTCAAATCGTTCTCATTTAAATTAGGCATTTACTGTACCCTATTACATCAAATGTAATTTTATATGTCTGTAGGGTTTTCAAATGGAACAGGGAGTAATTTTGTTCGTCTTATGTAACTCTATTTATATAACATGCTGGGTAATATGTAGGATTCACTGTAAGAGCCATTTATTGTCCCCAGCATCTTTTTTTAATTTGTAGTTGCATTTTTTTTTTTTATTACACAATAAAACTCTAGGGGAAATTTGGGGCCTGGGTGGCTTGGAGGCCAGAGCGCTTGCCGTATAACAACGCAAGTTAAGCAGCATCGAGCTGGGTCAGAAGGTGACCGCAGCTCTGGGTTCAATTCCCAGACTGGGCCCCCGCTCAATGTGCACCCAGCATTGTTTAAACAAATGGGAAGCTCCTCGAAAGAGTGGCGCCACCAGGTTTCAGCCTGGAAATCATGATGATGACACTCCTGGTTGTATTACAACCAGGAGGGGAGTCATGGACCGAAATCTTCACACGAGTGTGAAGATTTCGGTCCCTAACCCGGGTTTGTTCAATGGGCCCACCTAAGTGGCCTGCGTCTTCAGGTGTAAAAGCCCCCCGGATAAAAAAACTTCAGGGGAAAAATGCAGGAACCTTCTGGTTATAAAATATTTTAATATAGGAATTAATTCATGGAAACAAGTTAAAAATTGTGAAAAAAATTGTATACACGGCAAATCGTTCAGTAGGCAAATGGTTGGTGTTGAAAACATAATGTGTTATTTATTTTCCAGGGCGTTACCTATATTTTTAAAGCTCTGAATCCAGATTAACACTTGGTTTCTTATCCTTGTAGTATTGTTAGACCTTTATGAGCATGAGGTCTACTTTCTTTCAATAACAATTAGGCAGTTAAGTAATAGATTTCAAAGTCAAAGAGTCTGGTAAGTTATTTTCATTAAAAGTAAGGTATTGAGAGTGAAAAAAAATAGGAAAGTTCGGAATTGGGGTAATACTACTGCTTGGAACGTAAAGAGTATTGTTAGAAGGGGTTGAAAACGCTTAATTCAGTTTTTTCTCAAAAACTCTAGCTCCAGGATGCTGAAATGGCCTATTTAAATGATAATTGCCCACTTACCTGACTAGTTAGATACTTAATTTCCATACTAGATCTCTGACATATTGAAAACTCAGGTTTTCATTTTCACCCTAATCATCGGTTAAACCCTTGATTTCATCTATAATAATAATTCCCAAGTGATGCTTCACTGTTGGCTCACCTCAAGAGGAAATGGCGGGGGAAACTCCCCTCCTACCACTACCACACTGCTTTTCCGCCCACAAACTCACTCTTCCCGTTAATTAACGGGATTAAAACTAGTTTAATCATATGTATTTTATTTAACATTTGTCTGTTTTGATTTTTCCCCCAGGGAAATATTGCCTTTGTTCCTCAATTGGCTTGGATTCGTAATGCAACTTTGAAAGATAACATTATATTTGGGACGGCTTTGAATGAGAAAAAATATAATAAAATTATCAACGCCTGTGCACTTCTACCTGATATTGAAATGCTTCCTGCTGGTGATAGAACTGAAATTGGAGAGAAGGTAATCTTTCTTATAATGTTAATTGTATCAGTTATTTTATATATTGGTAAATGTTTGTAGACTTTTTTAAAAATTTAAGAAACAATTCAATCATTTATATACAGTAGACTGTCATTTATGTCAGTCAATTATCCAAACCTCAGTTATCTGAACATTCAATTATCTGAACTGGCTTCACAGAAAAAAAAATCAAAAGCCACAGCTTAATTAATTCTTAAAAAGAGCGTTTGTTATGGTCATTTAGTTCTTAAGTTTTATATTCTTTTCTTAAGCGGCCCACACACTAATAGTTTAACTGAAGATAATGATCTGTTCGTCCACGGAGCTTGGCCACACACTCGTCAGTTTTCCTTAAGATGACGGACTGCAGTCGGAGGTGGACTGTAGGTGTGTGGAGGGTAGAGGCGAGGATCAGATGGAACGAGAGACGACAGTCCGTGGACTGTCCGGCCTGTGCCTCAAGATCAATGCCGCCCTACACTATCAGTCGGCCTACAGGCGTGTAGAGTGAATCATCTTTATTTTGTTTATTTCCCTTCGTCAGACTGCAGGCCAAAATCTTATCGTGTTGTTATAAAATTTTGGACTGACGACTCCATGGTTGACTATAAACCTAATTTTATTTCAGCTTTCATAGACATGTATCGTCTATAAACATGTCTATGGAAAATAAAGGAAGAAAATTATTCAAACAAAAGGCTGAAAGGTGTGTTATTAGACTTCTATAAATAATAAAAAAAAAACAGTACCGACTGCAACAATAGGTAATTGCACTTTAAATATGGTACATATAATAATAATTCTTTAGTTCTTTAGTTAAATAATTTATAATGGTTTAATTAATTTATTAATAATTTCTGATAAATTATACATTTTACATTTCTAATTACATTTTTTTGATACTGTTAAAAAGAAAATAAACAATCTCCTGCACTTATTGACTGGCACATTTTGGTGATAATTGTACTAATGAAGGGTGAAACCTATCGAAACATTTTGTTGAAATTGTCTTCGTTCATTCGTTCATAGTTTAATAAATCTTCTTTATAGGATTGCCTCAATTCACGCAACAGAGAAATGTGTGACCTAGTGTCTCTTTCTTGGAGCCGCTTCTTTCACCAAAATCTTTTTTTTTTCTTTGTTGGTTCACAATAATTAACGTACAACGCACAATGTTTACTTCTACGCATTTAGAAAGTCTAGCGGGAACTGAGAGGGGAGCAGTTCATGGCCTGCAGTTAAAAATCGACAGATATCGGCCTGCAGGAATTTATCGCACAGTGTATGGCGCATACAGGCACAGATCTGCAGTTCTTTACGATTGCCTTCAGGCGCTGGACGGGTAATGTGTGGTGGTCGGAGATTTTGGCCTTACGGTAATCATAAACGATAACGGCCTGCAGTTAAACTGTAAGTGTGTGGGCCCCTTTAGCATTTAATAATTATTTTACTTTAAACTAAACTTAATTATTTACTTTTGACATTTTTATGTTTTGGCTATGGAACATACCTCAAAAAGCGTTATGTTACCTAAAAACTCAGAAAACTGTGACAGGGATTCAGAATCCTATAGGAGGTTTGCAATCCAGTCTACAGCTGTAGGACCTTCCCCTACCGCGGACTCGAATGTAACCGAGGACGGGACGTGTAGGTTCGCCTGCCTTCGGTTGTCCCCCACTCTATAGCCTGTAGCCCAGCGCTCTTCTACTCTACTACACTTAGTCAAGTCTAGTCTAGAGCAGCAGTTCTCAACCAACGTACCCCTTTTTGTGTAATTAACTGTGGGTATCCTCTAAAAACAACCCCTTATTTTTACAAATACTATTTACATTAGATGAAGTGTTGTTACGCTACTGCTAATATTGCAACATCGTAGAAACAGCTGTAAATAGGTCATTTACTTTACTTACGCACATAAACTCGAAAAACGACACCAAAAAGCGTTACATATAAATGTCTCACTGTCTTGCAGACTCGTATGCAAGCAATTATTTAATTCGTTTCACAATGTCAAGATCATAATATTGCTTTATTTCAATATTCATTACATATTTATTACTATACTCTCTCTTCAATGATAGAGCCACACGATGCCTAGTTAGTAAGATTTAATCATTCAAAAATAAACAATATTAATAAATAATAATTTAATTTCAATTACCATCACCGACCACCCGCCAATCTTAAGGCCCCCATACACGGTCAAAATGTGTGCGCAAACATTTTTACTTTTTTATAGAATTGCTTAGGTAAAATCACTTCGTTTCTTTCTTTAAAATGTTCAATTCAATTATCTATAGCCTGATTTTTAAGGCTCTTGGATTGATAATCAAATTTGCTCTGCCTTCAATGATACTTCTGACTGCTTCACTTGCATTATTATATTCACTACCTTTTCATTTCTTTCCCTTCTGCTAAAGAGAATTCAACTTTCAGTCTCTCTTAAACCATGCACGTGTTTGCACCTTAATTATGCCTGCCTACGTTAAAGTGTTTGTTCAATGTTACGACCTACTGTCAAGCATGTCGAGCCTTTGACGTACTGTGTACCTACTGTACCGGCCCGGTGCCTCATTCTGTGCTTACTCAATAAATTAAGTCTCTCTTGACCCATAGACGGATTAACATCTCTCCGTGCTGTTCAGTGTCATATTTTTGAGTTAAGTCCTACTGACTGACCTAGTGTGCCCCTGACTGTATAGTGTACGCTACTGTACTGTTATCCTTTCAACACTTCCTACTACTGAGTGCGACGGGTTATATCTTCTCTTCTCTACAACTCAATTCACTGCTTGCGAACTTGCGACCTACCACCCAATACTGGGAGTGTGTTGCGAAGTTGGACAAAGCCAACACCTCTACAGCCTAATACACCTTACTCTGTCATTATTTTTTATGTAAATTTTTATTTTATTTTTATTCACCAAAATTTCAATACTAACTCGCTTTTATTCTTTATTCTTTTTGTAAAATCTATTATCTTTTTTCATGTTTTTTTTTTTTTTTACATCCAAATTACACTCAAAGTTCTAAGTATTTATACTATTTTTATTTATCCTTCTTGTCAGAGCTACCACTGGTATTTTATCAAACTCCCATTTCTGTTTCTTACTCTTTCCTTCCTATTTATCCCAATAATTTGAGAATGCTGAATCCAGTCTCTGGTCTAACTTTTGCTTGAGAGACATATTCACATTGCGTATACTAAATTTGTACTAAAAATTGTACTTTTTTATCAGGGTATTAATTTGAGCGGAGGACAGAAGCAGAGAGTAAGTTTGGCGAGGGCTGTGTACTACGATTCTGAGGTTTACTTCCTGGACGATCCTCTCAGTGCTGTAGACAGTCATGTTGGAAAACATATCTTTGAAAATGTCATCGGACCTACTGGCATTCTCAGAAAGAAGGTAATTTCAAACAAATAATAAATATATTTTATCCCCAGTAGGGAGAAAATGTTATGATTTTGGATTAGTTTAGAGGGACTAAAGTAAGTCTTTTCTTCCCTGAACTCAAAAAAAGTAAAAGTAGGGAGAAAAAGAAGGATTGTCAACTTAATTATTTTTATAAATAGTAGAGAATGAATAGCTAATGTAATGAAGTTGTTGAAATCATGTTGGTGACACTGCTTTTTTGACCTTATTTGTAATTTACGCTTATCATTGTTTAAACCTGCATCTAAATAACCTTCTATTTGAGTTTAATTGCAATTCTTATTTGTTTTTAATATTGAATCTCTTATATCTGCTATTAAAAGTGCTAACAATTATTGTTATTATTAAAATAATAAATAAAAACTGTGCAATGGATGAAAATGTGTATTTTCTCCCTACTGGAGATAAAAATATTGTATGTATCTCAGAAGTAAAGTGCTATAATTCCCCTCGCGAAAATTATCTCCCTCGGCTGCGCCTCAGAAGCTAATTAGCATTATTCCCTCGGCTACGCCTCAGGATTTAGGGACCGTGGTTCCTTCGGCTTCCCCTCAAGAGCCAACTTATTCGCTCAGGGAATAATGCCTTACTTTACTCCCTAGGTGCATAAATAACTATAGTTTTTACTACTGTTCTTGATAAAAACCCCTTTAGATACCAGGTCTTTAAATTAATTTGTTTCCTAATTAAAAAAAGTCATTTATCTCCAGTAGGGAGAAAAAGTTATGATTTTAGATTAGTTTAGAGGGACTAAAATTAGTCTTATCTTCCCTGAACTCAAAAATTGGGAGAAAAAGTAAAGCCAGGGAGAAAAAGAAGGATTGCCAACTTAATTATTTTATAAATAGTAGAGAATGAATGGCCTAATGTAGTGAAGTTATTTAAAACAGGTTGGCAACACTGCTTTTTTGACCATATTTGTAATTTGCGCATATTATCGGCATATTTGTAATTTGAGCATACCCTCGGCTACGCCTCGGGAACTAAAGAGTCTAATTCCCTCAGCTTCACCTCGGGATTTAGGGACCTTGGTTCCTTCGGATTCGCCTCGGGATTTAGGGACCATGGTTCCTTCGGCTTCGCCTCAAGAACCAACTTATCCTCTCAGGGAATAATGGCTTACTTTACTCCCTAGGTGCATAAATAACTATTAATCATTCTGTCAGTGCACTTTTAGGGAAAAACAAATGGAAAAAAAAAAAAAAAAATGTTAAATGAAAGAGGGGCACTCTGAGTTACAAATATTTATTTGGTTTCTTTTTTATACTAATTTATCATTACTCAAAAAAAAAATCATTGAAAAAAATCTTTAATTATTGTAATTATTCTTTGTCAAAAACAAAAGATTATTAATATATAATTGAGTATTTTAGGTCTTTTTAGGGTAAAAACTAGGGACAAGAAAAAGAAAAGATTTTTTAAAAAGATTATTAAGGAATTTTTCTTGTTGCATATTTTGTAAGAACCCCCCCTCCCCCCTCTGCTCTCCCTGAAAATCTTAAATTTTTACTATCATGGGACCGGATTAGGCTAGACACTTAAGATGTGCATTATTAACATGAAAATTGTCTGGGACATAATTTTCTATTTTATTATATTTAGACAAGGTTGCTGGTAACTCACTCGATTACATACTTACCTCAAGTGGACATGATAGTTGTGTTGAAAGACGGAAGTATTTCAGAGATAGGTACTTATCAGGAGTTGCTGGACGGCAGAGGAGATTTCAGCGATTTTCTTGAAACTCATATTCAACAAGCTTCGACGGCACAGAGTAGCAGCACTGAAGGTATTCAGCGCTGAACTTTTAGTTTTTAATTATTATTATTACAATGCGTACGTTGTTATTACAATAAGTACACATTGTTATTACAATATGTACTTATTGATTGTGTGAGTTATTAGTTAGTACAAGTGTTTATTGAGTATGAGTGTTAAAAGATATGCTTATAGTTATCTCAAGTTCTTATAGAAATACTTATATATGATAAAGTGTTAATACAAATACTTATATATGATAAAGTGTTAATACAAATACTTATATATTATGAGTGTTAATGCAAGTACTTATAAATTTTAAGTGTCAATACTGATACTTGTACAGGGTGTCCCAGCTAATATGGAACAGCGAAATATCTTCAGAACCATGATAGCTAGAAAGATGGGGTTTTCAGGGTTCAATAATGGCTATAAATACGCTTCCATAAAAAATGCTGAACATTTTCTGTGCTCAGCAAAATTATGTGCAGTTTACATGATAAAAAAAAAAGTGAATACGAAGCTATATTTTTTAGACAAGATTTAGATTCCATGGCTAAAAATAAGAACTTTTTACTCTTGGAATTCTTTTTCTCCGAGCATTAGTTTGCCGTCTGGAGAGCCCTGAACCTGCTGAAATTGAAGCTTTAACTCCATTTTCAGCCAAGCTAATGGGTTTAGGAAAAAAAAATGCAATATACTAAAAGTTCTTATTTTTTGCCTTAAAATCAAAATTCATTCTTAAAAACGCATTATTGGTAAATTTTTAGACGGCAAACTAATGCTCAGAGCGAAAAATTTCCAAGATTAAAAAATTCTTATTTTTTGCCATAGAATCCAAATCTAGTCTAAAAAAATATGGCTTCCTCTTCACTTTTTTATTTTGTAAACTGCACACACTTTTACTGAACACAGAAAATGTTCAGCATTATTTCTGTAAGCGCATTTATAGCCATTATCAAACTCTGAAAACCGCATCATTCTATCTATCATGGTTCCGGAGGTATTTCGCTGTCCCATATTAGCTGGGACACTCTGTATAGGGCCTTTACTAGAGTTAACAAATTAATTTAATAATAAACTTTTATATGTTTATTTTTGTATAGTTTTTCTATTCAATCACATATGAAGAAAAGCTGACTCTGTACCACATTCTTTGTATTATTTCTTTTTAATTTATTTGTGGTTGAAAGTAATAAATTAAATTGTTTTTCTTTTTACAGAGCTGGATGAAATTGCTATGGATCTAATAGATAAGAAACCAGAACTAAGAAAGAGACTTTCAACTCAGTTATCAAGGAGGAAGTCTTCTACGAGTGACACCAAATCTGACCAGTTTAAAAGGTTTTTATGTATTTTAAATTTACTTGCATTATTATCTCTTTTTTTTAAAAAAATGCATTTAACCTCTAATTTGTTCAAAGTTTGCAAACATCTTTGTTTAGAATGGCCAAATAATTTTTTCCCAGAACTCAGACTTAAGGGGAAGAAACGTTTGACCCAATTAGTTATTAGTTTTCCCTTTGAATAACTAAACATGCAGAATTCTTTATTTACAATGGTAAACTAAAAGTTTTCCAGAACTCAGACTTAAGGGGGAAAAACCTTTGACCAAATTAATTTTCCCTTTGAAGAACTAAAGATGCAGAATTCTTTATTTAGAATGGGCAAATAAAAGTGTCAGAATTATTTTTTTGGAATGGTAAAATAAAATGTTTCCAGAACTCAGACTTAAAGGAAAAAACCTTTGGCCTAATTAGTTTTCCCATTCCAAGGACTGTAGATGCAGGATTCTTTATTTAGAATGGCTAAATAAAAGTGTAAGAATTCTTTGTTTAGAATGGTAATAGTTACTAGGCTGTGGAGTGAGTTTTTTCTTTACCGACAGTAAATATTTTTCTTTCGAGACAGTAAATATTGCCAAGGTAAAGAAAAAACACTTCACAGTCGTGTAGCATATGCTATATTTTCTGTGGTAGCAGGCAATGAAAAAACATGAAATATTAATCAATAATCAATATAATAATAATAAACATACCTAATATTTAGAACATACCTAAGATTTAAAAAGAAGAAACCTTAAAAAAAGGTTACACTATAAGAAAAGATAAATAAAACGCATTGACATCTAGCGGATTTTAATGGTACTAAGAAGCATTTCTACAAAGATTGCAGTGCTAAAATTGGAAGTTTTTATAACTACCAGCTGTAAAGAAAAAATGTTTGCTGTCCTTGGACGTAAACATTTTTTCCTTTACAGCTAGGAGTTTAAAAAAAAAAAAAATTAAGTCCACGTAATGAAAAAATGGATTTTAGCTATTTTTTTAGGCTTTAAAGTTACTATTTCACAGCCTACCACGAAAAAAATATTTTTTTTCCAGAATTCAGACTTAAAGGAAAAAAAAACCTTGGGCAAATTAGTTTTCCCATTGAAGAACTTAAGATGCAGAATTCTTTAGTTAGAATGGCCAAATAAAAATGTCAGAATTCTTTGTTTAGAATGGTAAAATATAATTTTTCCAGAGCTCTATCTTAAAGGAAAAAATCTTTGGCCTAATTAGATTTCCCATTCCAAGAACTAAAGATGCAGAATTATTTATTTAGAATGGCCAAATAAAAGTGTCAGAATTCTTTGTTTAGAATGGCAAAATTTTTTTTTCAGAACTCAGACCCTGTGGTGTTTTCCCTTAACACCTTTGGCCTAATCGTGGGCTTGGTGGAAAAACTCATTAAGTCAAAAAATAACAATTTTGGAAATAGCGATTTTTAGCTTTTTCTTCTTACTGCCTCTTTTTTACATTGACATAAAGAAGTAGGTAAAATCTAAAATATGTTTTCTTTTTTTTTTTTACATGATAGCTAAGTTCTTCCACAAGAAAGTAGACACACAAATCTTTAGTTCTCTAAATAAAACTCATTTTGGAGAAAAAATTACTTGATGACTTTTTCCACCAAGCCGACGTAATTAGTTTTCCCTTTAAAGAATTAAAGATGCTTAATTATTTATTTAGAATGGCCAAATCAAAGTGTCAGAATTCTTTATTTAGAATGGCCAAATAAAAGTGTCAGAATTCTTTATTTAGAATGGCCAAATTTAGTGTCAGAATTCTTTGTTTAGAATGGCAAAATAAAAGTGTTTCAGAACTCAGACTTAAGGGGAAAAATCCTTTGACCTAATGGTTGTTTCTTTTAAGCAAGGTGCTTACATTCTGTTGGTCAATCAGCCTGTTTAATGTATGTAGTACTTAAAGTAGTTTTATTAACAAGGTATTCACTATGTGAGGTCTTACAGCTTCAGATTTTTTTTTAATTCCCTTTGAAGAAAGAAGAAATAAATAGATTATTTAACTTAATACTGTTCGTTGCAGGCAGAATTCATTTGACAGTCAAGCAACTGATGTTACAACTAAATCTAATGGAGCAGTTCCGTCCAACGTTTTAGGAGAAAAACTTATTGAAGATGAAAAAGCAGAAAGTGGAAGTGTAAGTAAAAAAAATTATTTGGGAATCATTTTTATTTCTTATCAGAGATATTACATAGTTGAATACTAGGGTTTCTTATAGGTTTGAACTTCTAGAATTTGACGAATGAAAATAATAAATATTTGGGTCACTGTGGGTGGCCAAAGTGATTTTGTTCAGATATCAAACACTATTAAAAGGAGATTTTATTTTTTATTTGTTTGAATTAGACTACTTATAGAAATAACTGAAATGATGTACACATAAAATAAACAGGTCAAGTGTGTGCTAGTCAGCACACAGCGAGGGTCCGTAGGCCACACTGTATAGTTTAAGTAGTACCCCTATTGATGGTGTTTTTTAAAATGCTAAAAAGCTTACTTTGAACTATCCTATGGGTATGATATTCTCAAAACACATAAGCAAACTTCTGATAAAGTATTTTTTTTGCCACAGAACCGGACTACAACCACATTAATACATCGTAAAGACAAAAGTTATAAAAAAACGTATTTTGTCAATAAAAAATAAAATAATATTTTTTTCGAAATTTCCAAAAAGTGGTATCTTTACTTTTGGTCGAAGAATGTTCAGGAATTTTTTCAGATTTTTTGCACTTCACATGAGCAAGGTTGAGGGGGGAGGGACACGTTTCACACCCACTTCAAACTTGCCTACGCTCGCCCTATCAAAGTTATAAGCAAATAATTATATATTTTTATAATCAGCTCGACGTACCCTTTCATATGATACCCCTCACGGTGTCGAAAAAAAAAAAAAAAAATTTAACCCTAAGTTTTTTTACCCTAATTTTTTTGAAAAATATTTTTTTTAAGTCGCTATATTTTTAAAATATGTGGGCAGGTACAAGACACATACGTGCCAAATTTCAAAGCGATCGGACAAAAAGTGTAGCCGTGAGAGCAGGCGACAGGACGAACGGACAGACACACGCAGGAAAATGTAAGGGTCCTTGGTTTTGCCTACGGACCCTAAAAAACACTTAGACTTCACATTTAAATAACCTAAGAATTTAATACGATCATGAATTTCATCATGATCGTTTCAGTCATAGCTACTGCGCATGCGCAAACGTGAGATCCTTGCCACATGCATAACTCATGCTTAATGATCCTTGCCATATGCATAACAGGTTATTCATATAAATAACCTGCACCAATAATAAACCTTATAATAACCATATTATAAGGTCCTGTGTTGAACAGACAGTGAAAACCCTACGTGAAGAGAAGGCATCAGGAAAAACGTGGCAATGCCTTTTAACGAATGAGATACCAGCTTCGTTACCCAGGGGAGTGTTCACTGCAAACTTCAGAATGGTCACTGGCCATGACTACTAACAAAACCACCTGCATAAAATAGGCATAAAGGAAACCAGTAGCTGCCCTCTATGTGAGACTGGGATAATGGACGCAGACCACATCATCTTAGATTGCCAAACACTTCAAAACTACAGACAACAAATCAGCAGCGACAAATGGTCCAGCAAGGCTGCAATATATTGGGCTCCCAGGAAGGAGATGAACAAGATTCCTCCGAATCCGGAGTAGGAAAAAAATAAATCAATAAAAAGTAAGGTCTCATATGAATGACGTAAAAATCTTCTTTTTTCTGCAAACGTAAACATTCATCTTTCAAGGGCTAACAAACCTATTTTTTTTTTCGGAAAAGTTGGTTAGTTAAGATATGAACAAGCATCGTGAGTTTTTTTTTTTTTTTTTTTTTTTTTAAAGAATGACTTTTTCTCGAAAACCCACTTATAAACTAAGTTTTCTTCTTCAGGACTTTATCATGGGACTCACTGTACACTGTACATAAAAGTATACAGCAAATGTCTTATGCTAATAACAATAATTTTTTGTAATTCCTTTATTTATTTATTGAAATTTTTAATTTTATTTTTAAATTTAACTTTCATTTTATTTTTTTTAGGTTAAGTGGTCTGTATATGTTCACTATTTAAAGTCAGTTGGTTGGCTGCTCAGTGTACTGTCACTTCTACTGAATGTGGTTTACCAAGCTCTGTCCATCGGTACAAACCTGTGGCTTTCAAAGTGGTCTAGTGACACGGATATGTATATCAACGGAACATTTAATACTTCTAGAAGAAACATGTATCTTGAAGTTTATGGTCTTCTTGGATTTATTCAAAGTTAGTTTTATTAACTTAAGCGTAAAATCAAATCAAATGATCTTATAACAGGTATATTGTGTTATCAATAAGTGCAGAAGGATGAATAGAAGATTGGAGATAAGCCCAAAAAGCAACATTACTCTATTGTGTTATAAACAGGTCAAGGTCCTCAGGCAGGAGGGTATTATTGTATTGTTCAAGTAGTACCTATTGATGGGGCATTTTTAAAATGCTAAAAAGCCTACTTTGAACTATCTTATGGGTCAGATATTCTCAAAACACATAAACAAACTTCTGATAAAGTATTTTTGTGCCACTGAACAGGACTATAAACATATAAATAAATAAATACATCGAAAAGAGCATATTTATAAAAAAAGAATAATTTTTTCCAAAATTTCCAAAAAGTGGTACGCTTTACTTTTGGTCGAAGAATATTTAGGAATTTTTCCATATTTTTTGCACTTTATATAAGCGAGATAGAGGGGGGGAGGGACTCTCTTCTTTTTTACACTCGCCCAAGGATCTTATATAAAGGGGATGGAATGTTAAGAAGGGGTTTAGGGCAAAAAAGTGACCCCATGGAGGTAATAGAAGTTGGAGAGAAAAATCATACTGTGCATGCTCCACGATCTTTGAACTGGGACAAATTACCTTTTTTAACAGGTTATAAACTGAGATTATAAACAAATTCTTAGTAACCTATAATCAACAGAAAGGTAATTTGTCCCATTGGAGCTAATATTTTACATATCTTCATGGGGTCACTTTTTTGCCACAACCCTCCATCCCCTTTATATAAGATCCTTGCACTCGCCCTATCAAAGCTTATAACCAAAAATTATATATTTTTGTAATCAGCTGGTGATACACACTTGAATAAATCAAACAGGTACTTTTATTTAAATTCGCGATCGCGGCAATTATTTTATTAATTTTAAATTATTTGTTATTGCATGTGTATGAAGTATTTGGATACATTTTTTAATATTATTTATTTATCAATTTAATTATTTATTTATTAGTGAATTTATTGATTTATTGGTTTATTAAATTATTAATTTATTAACTTATTAATTTATTAATTTTTCGAACATCTTCTATAGAAAGATGTAATACAGTTTAATTGCTTACTCGTATTCACAAAATGAAATTATATTCACGCTTTATTTACCTATTATTTTAATTATGGCATTAATTTAGTTATTTATCGTGTTTTTTTTTTTGTCTTGTTTTGGATTTTAACGTGCTTGCAGTTCTTAGTTAAAAATGTATTTTTATTGTTATTTTCAATTAAATTCGCGATCACGGCAATTATTTTATTACTTTAAAATTATTTGTTATGGCATATATGAAGTATTTGGATCAATTTGTTAACTAATGGCATTATTTATTTTAAACCTTGGCAATTTTATAGTTTAATGTGTATTTTATTTATTTTTTTAAAGATAAATTCGAAGTCACTGTAATTATGCTATTATTATTAACTTATGTATTATCATAATTATTATTTTTTATTTATTTATTTGTGTAGTATGATTTTTAATAATTAATTGTAAGATTATACGCGGGTAGTTGTTAGTTAAAAATGTATTTTTACTTATTTTTTAAGGATAAATATGAATTCGCATCAATAGGATATTATTGTTATATTATGTGGTATTTCATGTATTATTATTATTAGATTAATATATAAGGCGGAACTCACCCGACGGTCGTTGACCAGGGTTGTTAAACGTTTGTTAACAAACTGTTGTAAACAACTTTATCTATGGAAATATACGTTTTTTTACTAAAAAAATCAAACAGGTGTTTTAAGTTGGGATATTTTATGTAAGTGTGAGTAAGTTGGCCAATCGAGAAGTTTGCATAGCTTGGGTAAAGCGCCGCGCCCTGAGAGAGAGTCCCATCTATTCAGTCGAGTCAAGACAGATGAGTTCAAAGCTGTAGTCAGTCTAAGATTGAGTTTGCTAGCGTCAGTCTAAGATTGAAGTTAGATAGGATACTGTAGAAGATTGCAATTATATATTATCTTGGGAATTGTAATCATCCTGATAAACAATTATAGTGTTATAAAGTAAAAGTGAAGTTATTGACACTGTTAATTTATCTTCTATCCACAAACACGTCCATAAAACAACAACCGTAGTACAGCTTAGTCTCTCTAATCCGACATATATGAAGCAATGCCATTTCAGATTACAGAGAATTGTCGGATTACTGGATATTTGATAATAAATAATTATTAAAACAGAAACAGAGATATGAGTATAGATGCACCGACAGTTTTTTTTAAGTCAAAAAATTGAAGTGATCGTCTGATTGTCATTTGCCATTTATATTGTGGTTAGACAATTTATAGATTAAACAACCATTGTGTTTTATTTAGTTGTGTACTAGCTGGATACCCATGCTTTGCTACGGAGTGTTATTTTAATTTGATAAGTTTATAAACTACCATCAAGAAACATTTAAATTATTTTACTATGCGAGAATATCTAGATTCTATTCCTCCCACTTATTTATATTCCCCCCTCCTCTTTGATAAGATAATTTGCAAATATCCCAAATTGACCCCCCTCCTAAATGAAATATGACAAAACTGTACATAACAACAATTACTGTACTCTTAAAAAGCAACGATATTCATCATGAAGGGTATTCATTACTTGTACCCCACACCCCTGTGTACCAAAATTTAAATTTTGAAAATTCTTGTAGACAGTGATTTTCCCCTTGCTTTGAAGATCAAGTGTGCAAATTTTCATCGAGATCGGACTAAAACTGTAGATTTGTTTAAAGAACACACACACTTACGTTGACTTTTATGTATATAGATTAATTATCTTTATAAAGAAAGTATGATACAGATGACTAAATTGAATTGGGAGTCAGGGATGAAGAATAACCCTATATTGGACCAGAAAGCCCTTTAAAAATTAATTCTGTTCAAAACAGAACCGTTAACCTTTATTTACAATGATATAGCTTTGTAATTATAAATATTGTGTACAAATTTGCCTCTCTTGCTTGGCAAGTTACTTATATTTTGTTTTTCCTTGATTTTCAATGTACTCTATTATTTTTGTTTCAGTATTCGTAGTAATATTCCTTGCTGCGGTGATGTACTTAGGTACTTTGAAAGCAGCCCTAATACTTCATAACATTCTACTTCACACGACACTTAGAGTTCCTACTTCATTCTTTGATGTGACACCATTAGGTCGTATTATGAATCGTTTCTCTAAAGATATCAACACACTTGATAACGTACTACCACATACCATCAGGGCAGCTGTCACCTGTCTTTTCACCGTGAGTCTTTTATGATTATGTTTGTCTAGTAGTCTTCAATTGAATGTGCTCCCTGCCAAAAGTATTGCAAACAATTGCCCATTTTGTAGAAAATAAAAACTTTAGTAATGTGCTATACTTAACAAAATTACCCAGAGGTTGACAAACAACAAAACCTTCTAAATTTAGTGAGCTTTCAAACCATCCAATTCTAAAGCCTTAAGCCGGGTTGACATGGGTAGAGTAAACAGGAGAGTAGAGTAGCGAGTAGAGTGTACTTTACTTCCTACTCTACCAATTTTGATTTTGGAGCGTTTACACATAAGCTAGTAGTAAGTATAGTAGAAAAGCAGAAATGATTGCACAACAACGTATAAACTGAAACTAAACTCTACTTGCTACTGAAGACGTTTACATGGGTAGAGTGGCGAAGATAGTAGAGTGGGAGCTGTGGAGGGGGAAGTAGAGTAGAGTCCACTTTACTGCATGCGGTATAGTACTCTACTCTACCAGCTACTAGGTACTAGCTACTCTACTCTATGGAGCGTTTTTTCGGGTTTCTAAGGGTAGAGTTACTCTACTCCCTACTCTACTCTCCTGTTTACTCTACCCGTGTAAACCAGGCTTAAATTACCCTGGTAGAGTAAACAGTAGAGTTGTACTCTAACCTTACTAGCCTAATGTAAACTATGCGGTAGTAAGTGGTAGAGCGTGATAGAGTAAAAGGGATAGTGTAGTGGTAGAGATGGTAGTCACTCTACCACTACACTATCCCTTTTACTTCACTAACTGTAGAGTACTGTAGAGTAGACCCCCACTCTATGTTCCCTCCTATTATTTATTTCTTCCTTTCTGTAAATGACATATTTTAGATATGTCCAGGCTGCCCTTTTAGTTGTGTTTTCACTTACAAAATTTCATGATGAAGTGGTCCAAGTAGGAAACTTTAAATTTGTGGAACTTATTGTATAGAATCTCTCATAAGTATGTCATACTTCTTGATTAAAGATGTTATCATGTTCAATATTAAATCAAGCCATTCTTAAGGATATTTCAAATTCTCTAGGACCTTCTGTGGCAAGTTAGGTAAGTAGCATTGCAGACGCTCCAAGAGAATTTCTTCTTCCTGTACATGATCAGGTTTAAACCCTTTTTTCTTGCTCCTTTTCTTCTTTCAGGGCCTCTAACAGATCTGCACATTTCGATAAACATTTTTATCTACGATTGGTACGATATATAAACATTGTATCTCTGTTTAGATGCGTAGAAAGTAATTCTTTACGTACTTGTATTCATTGCGCATGCGCGTCTCATAGTTCTGAAGAATTCCTCTTGTTTATCACCCTAGGGCAGTAAAGAAGAGGAATTCTTCAGCTTTACGCACGATTAGCAAGTTTGTTTACATTTAACAAAACTAATTTGCTGTTCTTTTAGTCTTATTTGCTGTGTTTATATCCAGTTTTTAGTGAAAAACAATGAGTGAATCAAGTGACTTTGACGAAAATGTGGAGAATAATACTCCTCCAGAAATAATTAATTCGGCAAAAAATACAACTCAAGAATTAATGCCATCTTTATCAAGAGAGAGATACAAACTCACATACAGCAAGTTTATTTTTTTCTGTATTTATTATTTAAATCTAACAATCGTAGATAAAGTACGGTATGCAACTCGTGCGAAAACGGCATTTTGCATACTCGCTGTCGCTCGGGTGCAAACTCCACACTCGCATGCAAAATGCTTCTTTCCGCACTCGATGCGTAATGTACTATTACAACAGTCTGTATCGTAATATTGTGAGATTTTTATAATTAAAAATGTGTTAACCTTACTGTGATGATCCTTCTCTATTAGAATACTACACATGTAAATGACTTTAGAGACACTCTACCAAAATACAGTATACTACGTAATCTACTCTATCTTCCCTTGTGCTGAAAAGTAGGTTAGTGTACTCTACCAATGTAATAAAAGTTTAAGAGTTTGTTTATACAGAAATCAGGTTTATTTTAATTGACTTTAAGTCATCTGCTATATTTTACACTGTATAACGCTGTCACCACTTGGCAGAAATATTTATCTTTAAACAATGAAATCTTCAACCAGTCAAATGAAACTTCAAGATGTGGTCGAATGAAACTTTAAGATGTGGTGAAATGAAACTTTAAGATGTGGTCGAATGAAACTTCAAGATGTGGTGAAATGAAACTTTAAGATGTGGTCGA
Source organism: Gerris lacustris (assembly GCA_951217055.1). NCBI lineage: Eukaryota > Metazoa > Arthropoda > Insecta > Hemiptera > Gerridae > Gerris > Gerris lacustris. The sequence continues at coordinate 11,213,975 of OX578283.1, read as the reverse complement.
ATGAAACTTTAAGATGTGGTCGAATGAAACTTCAAGATGTGGTGAAATGAAACTTTAAGATGTGGTCGAATGAAACTTCAAGATGTGGTGAAATGAAACTTTAAGATGTGGTGAAATGAAACTTCAAGATGTGGTCAAATAAATGTTATTATTAAAAAAGAGGTTGTAATTTTTCAGGTAGTCGGGACTCTGTTTGTTATCTGTTATTCTACACCTATATTTGTTGCAGTAATCATCCCTATGCTTCTTATCTACTACTTCATACAGGTAATTCATTTAATTTTAATTAAATTTTCAGCAATATTTTATTTTTTCTTATATTCATATTTACGATTATTATATTATTGACAATTTATTGAGAAGCTAACACCTTATATTAGAACTAGGTTGAGTAGAGAAGTGTCAGTTTTTCTAGATTTTATCATATTTGTATGTAGGTGTGCATTAAAGATTGGGCAAAAATGGCCAATTCTTTGAAAAAGGTGCAACATTTTAAAAATGTATAAATGTATGCAAATTGACATAAAAATGTTGTTACATTAGTTTTAAAACTTTGCTGGCCTCTCCTGTAAAGTTGTGTTGGAAGTTTCTTTTTGGGCATAGTGACAATTTAATTATAAGATATTATATAATTTGTTTACATTTTAACAGAAATACTATGTGGCTACATCAAGACAGCTAATGCGTTTAGAATCCATTACTAGATCTCCTATATATTCACATTTTGGAGAGAGTGTTAATGGTAAGAAAATTAAAATTAAAAGTATAATAAAATATAGTATCCTAAATAGTTATATTCTCCAAATAGATAAGGATAAGGAGCTGTTAAAAGACTATGTGCTGACCTCATATCACACATTACAATAATATTAACGAAGAGCTCTCTGGAGGGCTTGGGCAGCATCTAAACCATTGAGTTGCAGAAGAGTTTTTCTCCAAGGAATTTCATTTGTAAACATTTATTGACTATCAATATGGATCAATATTATTATAATGTTTGTGTTAAATTGTACTTAAATGATTGCTACTTATAGTTTTGGTTCCTTGAGCAAAAAGTGCGGTGGTTTTAAACATTTTATCTCTAGAACTCAGCTCCCAAGTAGCAGGACTTTGTCCACAGAACCAGTCACTTGGTCTTTTGGCATATCTGTGGAGGGTAGAATTTTTGCTTCTGGATGCCTTATGGCTGACCTAATGTCCACCCTTCTAACGTCCATGGGATTTCATAGCAAGTAGGATATGCTATGAACAGTTTTGGCACATATTCTGGATGCTTAAAATGTAAATTTTTAAAATAATGAAGAGTTGTGACAATAGTCATATGTATTATCAGCTAAGGCAGTTACAGTATAAATACTTTATGTTAGACCCCTATGTGAGTTCTAAGATTGAATTTAAAGTACTAGAAATGTTATGGTATCCCTGCGATATTTGAACCAGGTTCCTCCTGTATGTCTGAAGCTCTATTCTCTTGGCTAAGAGTCATTTCTGATTTGGTCCAACTCCTAATTAATACTTAAACTTTACAACATAAATATATAACTTTTATAAATAATTTGAATATATTTTAGATTGTTTCATTCTAGCTTTTACTGAAACATCATCCTTTGTATAATGTAAATAAATCCACTTCTAAAATTAAACCTCTTAACATTTTTTTAATAAAAGCAAAGAGCTTTAAAAATGATAACTCATTCATTGGATACTCCTTACTGGACATCCCATAAAGGATATCCATAGGTTACCCTTAACTCAATGTCTATTCGATACCCCCAACTGGATGTTCATAGGATACCCCTAACAGGACATCCCTATTAAGGACATCCATAGGATACCCTTAAATCGATGTCTATTCGATACCCCCAACTGGATGCCCATAGGATACCCTTAACTGGACATCGTGTTAAGGATATCCATATGGCATCTACAGCGGGACAACCATAGGGGAACCCATGTACCAACGATTATGGACAGGATAAAATCTGGACTGATATCTTTTGGATCAGTTGTGCTACTTAGGTTTGAAGTTTTTTTAAAATTTTAAATCTTTGGAATTAGCTTACTTGCTTACTTAGTTGGTGGTGCTTCAGCCCATGGAGGGCTATAACCTGCTTTACAAAACCTCTCCAATCCTCTTGGACCAAGGCGCTACATTGCCAGAGCCAGACCCCTCTATTCCTTCCTTCCACCCTTGAGTCTACTTCCTCTAAATACCTTTTGTTAGGTCTTCCCTGGCTTCTTCTTCCATCAGGCATATCCCTGGATTCATTCTCTATACATTTCCTAACCATTGTATCCTTTATTTCCTTCACTATATCATGATGCCCATATAATTTCATTACTTCTTAAGCACAGCTGTCCATTACCACAAATTTTCCCCTTTCTCATCCTCATAGTCTTTCTTTATCCTGGTACAGCTATATCTACCTCTCGAACACATAGGTTACTGTTTACCTACTTCTTTAGAACTAGCTTACTAAATTGTCGTTTTATATTAATATTAAGACATATAAAATAGATTAATGAAATTTACAGGTACGTCTTGTATCAGAGCGTTCAATCTTCAAGATCGATTCATTTTAGAATCGGAGCAGAAAGTGGATTTGAATCAAGTTTGCTACTATCCGAGTTTGATTGCTGCCAGGTATTAATAAAAATATTTATTCATCACTTGCTAACTCTCTTGTTAAGATTCTAGTTTAAGGTTGCAATAAAAAGGGTGAGTCCCTAATGGCACTCGGTTTATTTATCATAGATGTTAATTTACAAAATAAAAACACCTCATGCAAACGTGATCTTTAAAGTTAAAATTGGATTTTTAGAGTAGTTTTTATTGGATTTTGTGTTTTTTATAAGGGGAGTAACAGTCTACTCTCACCCTCACTCTCCCCTTCTATATATTTCACACTTATCATCTTCTTCTATGGTACATCATTATGAACTATTGTCTAAATATATAATATTAATTAGAGTGTGCTCACTTCAATGTAAGATTCCATGTAGGGCCTTTTTTTAACCGGGGGGTTCCCAAATTGAGCCCGGGGGCAAATTGAAAGTGGGTTACCCCATAGACCACATAGTTGGGCTTCATTGAGCAAACTAGGAGGGAGGGGGTATCGTATACTTCACACATCTGTGACACTTCTTATCTCACTGGGATTCGATCCATCACCAGAGATATTGATAAGAACCTTTGTTTCAGTCAAGGGATACAATTTTTATTTGTAATGTTACTGAATGTAGGTGGTTAGCAGTTAGACTTGAGATGGTTGGCAGTCTTATAGTTTTCTTCTCATCTCTATTTGCTGTTATTGGGAGGAATTGGATCAGCCCCGGCATCGTCGGACTTTCTGTCAGCTATGCTCTCCAGGTAACTTTTATCTTTTTCTCGGATGTGTTTTTAATAGCAATCGACAATCGAACATAGCCAAGAATGCTAGTTATTGTCTTGATGACCTAAGTGCAGAGATATTTTAAATCAATGGCGACTTAGTGAGGTACCTCATAGCAAAGAAATCTCAAGTTTTCAGGGGGCACCAAAACTGATTCTCTTCAGTTACCTTCAATATTTTTAATTAAAAAAATAAAAAATACTGCTAAAATTTACTAGGATTGTTCACTGTAAAGTACAAGAATCTCAAAAAGGCCATATTCAAACAAATTTTCACCATTAAAATCAAATTAATTTAATCAATGATCAAATTAAAAAGAAATAAGTTCATGAAGTAATATAATAACTAATTGTATAAAATTCTACAAATGCCTGTAAGATTCAGCGGACTAGATAATGCAGCCCTTGATCTTAATTTACTTCGACACCCTTGCTTTATAAATTTAAAAAAAAAAAAAAAAAAAAATAGAACGTGTAAAACGAAAAAATAGTTATAATAATAGCCCAGGAGGTATTGTACAAAAAAGTGTCTGACCATCATAAGGCTAGAATTTTGTTTATCAGTTAATCTTTTTAGTGCCTTTTAAGAATATGTGGTTGGCCATGTTCTTCTGCGGAAAACAGATCAGTGGAGAGCTGCCATGTTTCATCCATTTTGGTGGACAAAGTGATTTTCATGATCCTGAGTACAAAATTAGTTAGTAGACCAAAAATTAAGTTGATGTTAATTTATCACTTGATAGGTTAGTTATTCAAATATTACTCCAAATTAAAATGGTCAATGGTCACCTATCAAGTGACAAATTAACTAATTTTTTACTCAGGATCATCTGAGATCAATGAAAATTAGGTAGGAAATGGGTGGCTCTCCACTGGTGATTTGTTTAAACAGCTTGTGGCTAAGCTATGTCCCTAAGGCGAACTTACACAACCACATATTCTTAAAAGGCACCAAGAGATAACTTATAAAACAAATTCTAGCTTGATGTTAATCTGATACTTTGTTGCTAGCTATCTCCTAGGTCCTAGACTATAAGCTTTAGTGCTTCTTAGTAAAAAAAATTGAATGCAAATATAAATAATTGTGTTCTTTTTTTATCTGTGTTCTATATTAAATTGTAATTTTAAATACAAATATATTAGTATTAATTGGATGTGTGTGAAATGTTTCAGATCACTGAAATTCTTAACTGGGCTGTTCAAATGGCTGCTCAAGTTGAAACTAACATTGTATCCGTAGAGAGGATAAAAGAATACACTGAAACTCCACAGGTAAATTAGAAACTTGTTTTCATGATTTTCAAACATTATTTTTAAATTTAAGAAAAAAGCCTTCACTCTTTTGACATCTTAGTAAACACTATTTTTTCTAAAATGTTCAAGTAGGAACATAAATTGTAGAGAAATTGAGGAGAACAAAGATGAGGCAATTATAGTAATAATAAGCTTTAATGTTTCTCAAGGGTGATGTTATTATAACAATGGAGTTGATTGCTCAGTTGAAATAATTAAGTGATACTTAATCGAAATAATTAAGTGATACTTAATCAAAATAATTAAGTGATAGTAATTTTAAATTCATGTAGTCACTGATCCTTGCTATCCTTAATTTCCATTTAATGCTGACTGATCCTTGCTATCCTTAATTTCTATTTAATGCTGACTGATCCTTGCTATCCTTAATTTCTATTTTTTTGACTGACTGATCCTTGCTATCCTTAATTTCTATTTAATGCTGACTGGTCCTTGCTATCCTTAATTTCTATTTAATGCTGACTGGTCCTTGCTATCCTTAATTTCTATTTTATGCTGACAGATCCTTGCTATCCTTAATTTCTATTATATGCTGACAGATCCTTGCTATCCTTAATTTCTATTTTTTTGACTGACTGATCCTTGCTATCCTTAATTTCTATTTAATGCTGACTGGTCCTTGCTATCCTTAATTTCTATTTTATGCTGACAGATCCTTGCTATCCTTAATTTCTATTTAATTCTGACTGGTCCTTGCTATCCTTAATTTCAATTTTTTTGACTGACTGATCCTTGCTATCTTTAATTTCTATTTAATGCTGACTGGTCCTTGCTATCCTTAATTTCTATTTTATATTGACTGATCCTTGCTATCCTAAATTTCTATTTTTTTGACTGACTGATCCTTGCTATCTTTAATTTCTATTTAATGCTGACTGATCCTGGCTATCCTTAATTTCTAAGTGACTAATCATTTCTAATTAAATCAATTTTATTTAAAATTGTTATAAACTTTTGGTTTATTTTATTTATAATTTATTTTTTATTTTAGGAGGCTGAGTGGGAAATAGAGCCGAGCCAAGCAAGTGCAGAGTGGCCTGAAAAGGGTGAAGTAGAGTTCAGGAATTTCATGGTGAGGTATCGTGATGGACTCGATCTTGTAATTAAAGGCATCTCCTTCACTATTAAAGGTGGTGAAAAGGTATTAGTCTCTCATACTGTAGAATTTAACAAACTTGTTGCGAATTGTTTCTTAATAATGTCTAATTTGTTTTGTTTAAATTGGGAAGTATTAGTAGAAGACAATGAGAAAGGAAGCAGGTTTAACTTCAGGTCAGAAGTAGTTGAAAGTTGTTAAGCCTGGTTTACACGATGCCAATTGGCAAGACAAAGAAGACAGTTGATTGGTATGAAATTATTGACTTCGTGTAAACATTTTTGGACAATTGGACTGGCAAGCTATTGTCTCGAGGAGTAGGTTGAGGACAATCAACTGGGCCCAGCTTGGAGACCCAAGAGGTTGGGGCGCTTCCCCACCACCGGATCGTTATTGCTGCAACAATTGGCGACGTGTGAACAATATAGGACAGTTGCGTTGTGCTAATCAAAGAGACAGTTCCTTTCTTTGCTATCACTCTATTCTCATTATTATCATTTTTTTTTTTAAATGTAATCTGTTTTTTCTAAGCTCTTTTTTTAATTTAATCTGGGTTTATGCGTAGAATGGCTCTGAAGTGGAATGATAAAACTAATTTAAAATTTGTTGAGCTATATGTTGAACATAGATGTTTGTGGGACATGCATGATGTTCTTTATAAAGATGAAAACGCCTGTCAAATGGCACTCGTGGAGATTGCCGATAAAATTAACGATATTAATTAGTGTGGTTGAGGTGATGACTAAAATTAAGTCCTTTCTAGGCACTTTCAATGTAGAACTTGCAAAGCAACAAAAAAAGTGCTAAAACTTGTCCATTTCTCGACCTCTACTGCCGGGACAATTTATATCCACGTGTTAACAGTTATTTTTTCAACTGGACTGGCCAGGGATTTTCCTGCAATCCGTGAGGACAATTGTCTCGCCAATCGCTTTAGAGAGGAAGAATTGAGTGGAAAAAGGTGGTAAAGTGAAAGGTGTGAGAGGTCTGAAGAAGATGGAGACGATGTTCCTTTGTTGAACGGGTGACGTCAGAAGTCGGGAAGTCACCGCTTCTTGCTTTCTACTTGACACAGGTTCTAACCAGAGGTTTCCAGGTCCAGGAAAGAGTGAATCCATCCTCTCTGTTGAAGTTCCCTGGTTGTTTCTCGATCTCAATAGCCTTCCTGTGATCCCTGTTGAAGTAAATGCTATAACTCATATTAAAATTTAACGATATTTATGTATTATATTGTTTTAATTTTGTTGCATAATAGTGTTTATATTGTTGTCAGGTTGGTATAGTTGGGCGTACAGGAGCAGGCAAATCTTCTCTTACTCTTAGTTTATTTAGAATCATAGAAGCAGCGGGAGGGTCGATCCTTATTGATGGTATTGAAATCAGCAAACTTGGACTTCACAAGCTCAGATCCAGGCTCACTATTATACCTCAGGTATGTTTACTATTTGTACTCTCTTAACTTTTAGTAACTTGTTGTTTTAGTTTCTCCAAGGTATTTATTATATATATTTGTGATGTGCAGGATCCAGTGCTGTTCTCTGGAAGTCTTCGGATGAATTTGGACCCGTTTGATGAACACTCAGATGAACAGGTGTGGAGAGCGTTGGAACTTGCTCATCTCAAAGCATTTGTCAAAGGTTTGGCTGCAGGTTTACAGCATGAAGTCTCTGAAGGTGGAGATAACCTCAGGTAAACTTATTCATAATTTAACTCTTAAAAATAATAGATCCTGCTTAATGGCAACAATCTTGTTATTTATTTAAAAACACAGAGCTATAGACCACTTAGGTGTACCCATTGATCAAAAACCCCGGTTAATGAAGAATTCTCTCTCTGATCCTTCAATTCTCTGAACAGACTGACACTCACAATAAGTCAGCAGTCTGTTCAGAGGCAGTTCCTTAAACTCTTCTAAGGAAACTATTGGCATTCCAAAGGTTTGCCATCTAAGACGAGCTAACCCTGGGCAGCAGCTTATTAGGTGAGTAGAATTTTCATCTTCCTCTCACACAACCGACAGGTAGGACTTTCAACCAAGCCTAGCAGCTGAAAGTTTCTGTTAAGCACTAGTCATAAGGTGACATGTGCCCCTGTTAAGAAGGGTCAATGTCTTAGTAACTTCATGAGTGGATTCTGAAATAACAACTTAGACTGTCTCATTCTGGGAGCAGTTTCCCAGGTTCTTTGAAAATCTCTTTAAGACTTTAAAGCAGTCCTCACAATGCAGTTCCAGGACAGAAGGAGTTACACTGGAACCCAGCCTGGCCAGTTGATCTGCCATTTCATTCCCTTCTATCCCACAATGTCCTGGAACCCGTCTTTGTCTTAAAAGTCCATATATTTTTCTAAGTGGTAGTCTTAGGCACCCTGCCTTCGTCCATCTTTTTAACATATCCCTTCTTCATCTTTGTGCCTTTACAAACCTCAATATATCCTCCCCTTCCAATATATAATTTATTCTTATTCTTATCTTACATACTCAATAAAAACAAGTTGCACTGTACTTTTTCCTGACCACATTCATTTAAAATATTCTGAACAAGTTTTCTTCAGTATTAATAAATGTTCACTATCTTTTATGAGGGTTTTGTAAAACAATAATACCAATACAAAGTTTGATCAATTTTTATTCTGAAACCTTAACTCTAGATCATGTTAGATCCATGCTTTTTATTAGCTTCAACCCCTCTTGCTTCTGCATTCATAATATAGCAACAACGAAATTTGCCAAGAGATGCTCAAACAATTTAGCAAGAAGAATGTTATTTTAGTTTAATTTATTTCTTTGGTACTAGCAGAGGAATAGTAACTTTATGTCCTATACAATTCTAATTTTCACAAGGTACTTAAACATTTTAAGTTAAGTAAAGATAAGGAGTAGAGTCTCTTGTTTATGAATAAATTAATGATGTCTCACCAAAAGTATAATTTTGCACAAAGAGTTCTAGCCACAAAGGTTGTATTTGAGAAGTATAATTCTGTGGTCATGAAGAGGTAAAAATGTGATGAAGTTTATTGCATTTAATTGAAATTATATTTTTATTTAATGAAGTTAAATTTTAAACTCTAGTCACCTTTTAGTTAAAAAGTTTCACAACATTTGGTTATCCTAAAAGTTCTTGATAAGTGTAAAACAGAATGAAGTCAGTGTAGGAGCTTCTGTTTCACCTCCTATAAAGTTAATTTGAATAGATTTTTTTTTTGTATTCCTTATACATTATTATTGAGTGTTTTATTAATTATGTATTCATATGTTGTATCTGTTTGTTTAGTGTTGGTCAGAGGCAGCTGATTTGTTTGGCGAGGGCTCTACTAAGGAAGACTAAAGTTCTTATTCTGGACGAAGCTACGGCTGCTGTAGACTTGGAAACAGACGACCTCATACAGAAAACCATCAGGTCTGAGTTTATACACTGTACTGTGCTCACCATAGCACACAGGATCAACACCATCATGGACTCGGAAAGGTAATTATAAAATTAATAATTACATGATAATCATATTTAATTAAATAACATAAGCTTTTGTTTAGAAAACCAAATATACTGTTTCTATATTCATTTAGTAACAATTATACAGGGTGACCCAGTTTTAATTGGGAAAAAAGAAATCCTGATTCTAAGGCCCAAGATGAACAGAAAAAAGGTATAATATGCCTTATGCAATTCTCAATAGTATTCGAGATATTTCAATATATAAATTTTTTCGATACATTGTTGTTTTCTCAAATAAAATGTGTAATAACTCAAAAACAAAAAAAGTTATTGAGTTGCGGTTTTCACCATTAGAAAGAGAATTAAATTTGCATTAAAATTACTTACAATATAACCCACGTATTACATTAAAAAAGGAACTTACACTCATTTACAATGTATGAATTTAAAAAATTGAGTGATATTGAAAACCACCATAAGTTTGTTAATACCATAGTCACCATTGAAATCTGAAGAGCTTAAAAACTGGCCCATTTCATTACCTTTAAAATGATATAACCTAAATATTGTTTAAACTTTCACTGAAATATGCTTAAAAAACTTTAATAAGGTAGCTACAATTTTCTATAAAACAAAACAAATATAAAGAAAACACTTCTTAAAATAAATAAAGTGCAAAGTTAATCTAATACAAAGAAATGTTTTGTTTACATTTGTACTGCAAATTTTAGCTACCTTATTGAAGTTATTTAAGCATATTTCTGTGAAAGTTTAAACAATGTTTAGGTTATGTTATATCATTTTAAAGGTAATGAAATGGGTCAGTTTTTAAGCTCTTCATATTTCAATTGTGACAATGGTATTAACAAAGTCATGGTGGTTTTCATTATCACTCAATTTTTTACTAGGATTAGAAATGTTTCTAATTCATTAAGAATTGGGCAAGTTTTCCATTTTTCCCAGACCTTCTGGAAAATATATCATTTTTCCAAAAAAATGGGTCATTTCGGAAATTGAAAAAGCTTAAAATAACGGGACTGCCTTGGTCAAAACGGAATGTATGGTCACCCTACTCCTAATTCTTCTTACCTCTCCAGGTTATTCCGAGCATACTCTATTCCTTATTAGAAGATTCTCATATTCTTTATTATAATTTTAGCATAATTGCTAACTATAAATTAATTTTAACTGTTACAGAGTAATAGTATTAGATAAAGGACTGATGGTTGAATTCGACAGCCCTGGAAATCTACTAAAATCTAAAACATCCATTTTCTACGGAATGGCTAAAGATGCTGGATTAGTATAGAACAAAAAAAATTAATTTTTAATCGGCATTTACAAGGTTGTTCTTTTGCATTTAAAAGTTGTTGGTAGGCAATAGATATAGACAAAAAAAGAACTTGCTTGCACTTCATAGAAAAGTTGTAGTATGTTGAAGGTAACTTAAATTTAATTACTTAATAGATGTATAAATGTTTTAGTAAATCCTCATTGATTTGGTTTATAATAGTTAAAACTTTGTTATAATTGATCAGTAAATAAAAAATAAAAAATTAAGTTATGATAATATAATATTAGTTAAGTACAGTGCCTTTACAGTCTTTCTATGTATGAAAAAAAAAATAAATAAATAAATAATAGTAATAATAAAAATTACTATTATTTTTAATTAATTAATTATTGGACTTAAAATGGCCGGATAACCCCGTCCTGTAATGACCTAATGAGCTGTTGAACGGGACTAAAACTACAAAAAAAAAAAAAATAAATAAATAAATATATCCTACTTATACCTACACCTATTAAATGACCACTGAATGACATTAACTATACAGATAAACCATAAAACAAATAAACTAACTATAGTGTCAACAAACTATAGTTTTTTTTTTATAACAAACTAAAATAATCAAGAAACTATAGTCATGCTAAACTATAGTGAGAAAACTTAATGAGCATAATTCATCCGTTAATAGCCTAAATAAATAGCTAATGATTAATACGGACCATCCTCATTTCATACACTTTATTTATTCATAATGAATAAATTGATTTCACCATGTATCCAAAGAAACAACTGATTTTATCTACTTAATTACCTTTAAGTAAAAATAACGTTATACAATAGAGTAAAATAAAGAAATTAAATAACAATAATAATAAAAATACAAATTTTTAATTGGAGATGCCTAGTGGAGCCTGCTCTAATAATTTTTACCTCTGCTCGGCTATAAATGAATCGAAGGCAGTAGGAAGTTGTGGGTTCAATCCCACTCCACGATGCTCTGATTTACATGGCTTACTAATGATCTCACCATTCTAGTTTCAGTAGTAGATTTGACAGTGGCTGCAACTCTACCACGAGCATAGTAAAAAATACATGTGTTGTCACGGGACACCCGGTAGGAACAAAGTTCCTTACATTTTTCATTAAATATGAATTATAAAATCACACTGCTAAGTACACATTGCTAATTAAAGTATACATTGCTAACGGAATTGAAATAGGACTGTTTTCTACCTACCCGGCCTATTAATTTAAAATATTATAAAATATATCTTTTCCCTACTGTAAAGCTTCTGCTTGTATCCGGTTGAAATTTTACATGCCTGTTTCAATTGTACTTTAGACAATGTGTAAGAAGTTTTATTAAAATCGTTATACATTAGAACAGAAGATATCAGTAAAACCGTTGTTTTCTTTATTTTAAATGTTTGGGTCCACTTTAATAAATTTAGCGATCTTTATCACTTCATAACAGTGTCAGTGTTCGTTTTACTAAAAAAAATAATATTTAAAAAAGTTGTTGGTCTCATTAAATAGATGAAGTTAGAATTTTTTCTTGGCTTAAATACGCAGTATTATAATAATATACCTAATATATATGAATAAGCGTCAGCACAGATCAATTTTACTTTTAACAAGACCGTGATTATATTTTCTATATTTACAAAACCAAGTGACATTTTGACATATAACAAAAATAAACAAAACAAGTCTAGAAACAGGCTTCCTTAATAACATTTTTTCCTGTCTTTTTGAAGCTTACGTTTACCTAAGAGCTGCGTGTGAACGCTGGGGCGGATAACGTTTTCCAACAAACTCAACCTGGGCATTGGGGAAATGAACATGTGTACCAAATTTCTACTAACTCGGTGATCTTTTACCCAAGTTATCGTCATCGGTAGATTTCGTGACGGTGATTTTGGTCGTTTTTTTTGGATTCACTCCCGGGCTCCAGAACGTGCCATAAGGAACTTCGTTCCAATAAGACCAAAAAGGTCCTAATTGCAAGGCCCGAACAAGTAGTTTGTCCTACCCGTCTAACTATCTCACTAAGATGAGATAGTTTCATCATCTCATTTAGACCATTTGAAACTTTGTGGATTTAAAAAAGAAAATCACATAGGTCTGAACTTTTTTTCTTTGAAAATATTTTTTAAAAAATGCTATTAAATATTTAATTATAACTTTTATAATTGATAATTTTGCGGTTTAGTCTATTTTTCCTTAAGACTTCTCAATCCTATAATATATTTTCATATGTTTAAACACTAAATATGTCAATTCTTAATTAAAGAGGTTTTTATTTTTGAAAACATCTAAATGTTATTTAGTTTTTTAATGAAATGTTTTAAAACATTTTTAGTAGCTTAGTTGTAATTAGTTATTAAGGCATTGTAATCACTACATTGTTATATATTTTACCTATTTTTCCACCTTGGTGATATTTGTTTTATCTATTTTGACCATTAGTAAATTAAAATAATTTTAAATGTTACTTAAATAAATAATTAATAATAAATATAATAGGTATATAAACTCATATTTGCATAATACTGATCAATGAACATTCCTTTTATTAAATTATTAATATTCCTATTATAATACAAATATATCTTTCTGTTATTAATTTATGTAAAAGAAAGACATTTTTTTTTATTTATAAAAATTTATATTTATCTAAGTTTAAATTTTTTTACTAGTTTGTTTTTGATGTCTTCTCTACCATCTTAAATTCCTGTGATATTATTTTTTCCATGTGTTATTCATCACTAATTTTATTTATTTACAATTTGTACTGTCCTTTTTATTTATATTAAATTAATATAACTAGTATAAGTCCGATTATTGTAATTCCAGCTCTGGTAGCCTACCTATTTGATAAATTATAACTAATACTTGATTGGAACAAATCAAAGGTGCAATTTTACGCTTTTTAGTAAGCCTAAGTAAAATAAGTATTTTGTGTCTTATTAATTTAAAAAAAAAAAAAACTATGTAAACTACTATTTTTATAAAAATAAAAAATGTTAACTATATAAACTATAAAACAATTGGTTTTATTGATCAATACTTAAAGAAAAACATACTGACAGTTTAAATTTAAAATAATTTATAGTTGTCTAACTTTAATATACATAAAATAATAATCAGGCAATCGTTTCGGTCTTTCAACTATTTTCAATTATACTTTTATAAAGAATGAGTAAAAAAACAAGTAAGGCACGCTTCACGTAAGTACGTGGGGCGATAATCGCCGGTTTCTGCACATTAAAGTTAAAATTATTAAGTGTAATATAATAACACTAATTTTAATAGTAATATTCTTTTTCTACTCTTCAAGACCTTTAAATTGATGTATAACATGTTAAGGTAACTAAAACAATGTTTAGTCACCCGCCATCTTGAAAATTTTAATAATTGGATATTCTTTTTCTACACTTCAAGACCTTTAAATTGATGTGTAACATGTTTTAGTTACTAAAAACTTTTTTTTTAGTCGCCCGCCATCTTGAAAATATTAAGTGTGAAAAATCCAAAATGTGTCCAGTTGTTTCAAATGCCGAGATGCACCTGTGTGCCGAATTTCAGGTTCCTAGCTGTAGTAGTTTATGAATTGAAACATGCCAACGAACAGACACCAACGGACAGACAGACAGAGCTTGGAGTAAAACTGAAGAATCTGGTGCTGCTTGGGGAGGATGCTGTTCCAATTTCTAACATGGGAGAGTTTACATTTCTTTGTTGACATAACTATTAAAAGAAATGGATATTTAGTCCAATGTACTTTAGGATGAAGGAATATCACACTTCTGTATATTTAAATGATAATATTCCTTAGACTTAATAGCACCGTCTCCTTCAGTTCAGTACTAAAATGACAAATGATCATAAACTAATTTCAGTGGGTGGTGCGAGAAAAAAACCCAACAAATTAAAGAAAAAATAATCTTTAATTTTGCTTAAGAATAAGCTATCTCTGATGTTTTTTACGTCTCTTATTTTAATTATCAGGCGAACAACATCGACCATTGACTGATCTAAAAAGTCTGTACTATAGAGGTAACTTGACTTCTGCTAAGGTCGATTATTCTTAACACTAGCACTCAATACTAGCTCCTCCATTAGTAATTTGACTATATGAACTTTTTTGCTCCAAATTTGATACATCATGTATATATAAACATACATTAATTCAGTATAGAGCTTCTAACATACTCCCAACAATTTAAATCAGTCTATAAAATGAATTTCTCAATGTACTACATTATATAGTTCCACAAGATTAGGGATTACTAAAAAAAAAACAAAAAAAAAACAATTAAAATAAAAAAGTAAAATTTAATACCTATAAAATAATTTCTTTCATTTGATTTGTAATTAAGTTTTACAATTAAGAAAAATAAATAATTGTGGGTCTTATTTTTTCTTATTTTCTTTATCTGTATAACATATTAATATAATTTAGAAAAAAAAGTTATTATTTATTTTTATTTAAATGCAACATGATTTTTTTATTTTATGTATTTCCCATTTAATTATATAGATTAAGCAGCAAAAAGAAAAATAAATTAAATTTAAATTTATTCTCTCTAGGTTTCAGAAGTAGAAAATGACTCAAAATTCAAGTTAAATATTTTGATCTACTCTTAAAACTTTTGTATGTTTTTCTTAAAAGTTAAATTCTTTTGTTCTTGGTCAATAGTTTATCTAAAACACTACATAAATTTAAAGAAATTTCTTATTCAGAAAATACCAGATTAATTATGATTCTAGCTGCGGCAGCTTTAGCATTTGAGTAAGTTTGATTTATGATTATTAAAAAAATTATAGGTTGGTGTAAAAATAATACAAAATTTTTTTTTTTGGCCTTAAAATAATCTTATTATTTATAATAAATGCATGAATCTAATATTTACATGTATAATAGATACATCAATTTAAATTTTATCTCAAGAAAAAAATATATATATTATATATATATATATATATATATATATATATATATATATATATATATATATATATATATATATATATATATGAATCTAATCAGTAAAAACTAAAATTAGTTTTTATTTAATTTAAATAAAGGAAAAAAAAATTAAAAATCTCCAATAACAGTACATTTATAGGAAAAAATTGAAATTAAAAATTTATAAATACAATATTAAAATGTAACTAATAATCTGAAAGTTTTTATTTTTTTATTGTTAAAATAATAATTAAAAAAGGACCAAGAGAAACTCAGTTGATAAAAGTCAGGAGGAAAACTGATCAGTTTGTGGTAAAAAAACCAAAAAAAAAACCACAATATTTAATATAAGATCAGCATCAGCCATTTTAGATTTTGAGCAATAACAGTAGTAAAATATTTTAATACTATTAAATTTAGCCAAAAAATCAATTTTATTTTAACCAAAAATTAAATTTAAGTTACATATATTACTTACTTTACCCAAATTTCCAGTCCTTAGCTAATTTATTAAGTAAATTATTAACTTTCTTCAATAAAAATTAATTTTTAAGAAAATATAAAAGTTATAATACAACAACATTAAATATCTAATATTTATAAAGCTCGTATAGAAATAAAAACTTTTAAGGCAAACTCAGATTTAACCTGTTATTAAAAAATATACCTGATTAAGTAACTAATAAATATATATGTGTTATAAGCAACTAAACTGAATAAATACACATTATACATTCTTAACAGGGTATCAGAAAATACAATTAGTTAACAATCAGAATTTCACATAATTAGTAAATTCAGTTAGTCAATATTTTTAATAAATAAATTTACTATTGAGCTTTTTAAAAATAAATGTATCATTTTTTTAATAATTTTAATTTGTTTAACTTAACTCTATTAATAAAATATATTTTGGCCAACTATTTGGCAGTTATTCAGCCAATGTTATTTTTTAAACAATTATTTTAAAGCTAAAACTAAGTGTAGCTTAAAAATTGTTGTTTTATTTATTTTTATTCTTTATATATTTTATTTTTAATCTCATATTCTTTCTTCTATTTAATTTACTTTTTTTCATATTATTAATATATTTTAAAATTAATATACTAACAATATATTTTATATTAATAGTTTTAGTATAAAGAAAAAATTAAAATGTAATATTTCATTTGTTTTTTTTAATATAACAATAAAATTTAATGCAATATTGTACTAAAAAAAATCTAAGAATATTCAAATTAAGTTATTAGGATTTGAAAAAATATATTTATATTGATTTTTATTTAAAAAAAATAATATTATAAAATATTAAAATTATTGAATTATTATTATTATCCTACTAGTAGTTGAATGGGGCTAAAAAATCAGTTGTTTGAACCTAGAAATTAGACCAACTAACTGGATATACCAAACTCCTAAATATTAATTGTAAAATTTGTTATTTTTATGATCTCTAATAGTTAATTATTCCAATTACTAAGAGATTATTTAAATTAATTTAAAAAATACTTTAAATTATAAATCTCTCTAAAAAAAATAACAAAAAATTAAGTAACTTTTTAACAATAACAAAAATATCATATTTGATCTCTTATTTCATTTATTATTTTAAACTATAAATCCTAAAAAAATTATAAGTTTTATTGCTAATTAAATACTCAAAAATTACGATAATTATATTTTTCAACACCAACCTTATATTTAAAGATATATTGTGTTCACAAAGTATTTAACGATAAAAGAAAATAATACAAAAAAGACCCTGTTTTTATATATATATATATATATATATATATATATATATATATATATATATATATATATATATATATATATATATATATAAATTAAGTATATATGCAATTTAAGTATCAGATGTAAAAGAACAAATAGTGATGGTGAATGATAACATTATACATAAATAAATATATTTATTTTATATTAATAAAATTAAGTATTGTTTAACAGTATTGATCACAGGAATGTACAAAAAGAACAACAGATATAAAATAAAAACGGGCTATTTTTTTCTCTTTTCATAAAATATTTAAAGGATATAAAAAAAAAAAATTATCTATATATATAATTAGTTTAAAAAACGGGTTGCGGAGAGGGAAAATGATGATCCTGATTTGATGATTTCATTGGCAGGTTTTAAGCCAATCCAGCATCGTGGGCCATTCCGTAGAATATTGATTTCTTGGATCTCAGAAGACTTTCAGGACTGTCAAATTCCACCATTAGACCCTTGTCTAAAACTATCACTCTAAAACACATTAAGAAAATAATTATTAGTCAAAGTTATGTCAGGCTTTTGGCTCTCCATGTGCAGTTTGCAATTATGTGCCACGGAGTCAGTTAGATATTCTATTCATAATTCATTTAGTAAAAAAAAAAAAAAAAAAAAAAATGAAATTTGTGGCATATTTCAACTCAATCAGGACCATTTTTGATTTTTTTTTTTTTTAATTTTTGCTGACAGCCAACTGGGTTCAAGATGGCGGAAAAAGTTGATTTTCCGGGCGGCACCACTACACATAAGGACTGATTTTTCTGCCGTTTCAACTCTCTAGGTTAAATACCTAGGGCGCTACGATGATAACATACAAACATACATACACACATACATACATACATACAGATGTCATGCTGAAAACCACTCAGGAGGTCTTAAAAACACTCAAAACGGATAATCCCATTGAAATTTCAAAAACAAAAATTTGGGTGAAAACAATACTTTTCTTACCATGTATTCATGATCTAGTGCTAAGGTCACGAATGAACAAGTAGTAACCCATGTTTACAAATTACTTCCTTTTTACTTTCTCATATAAAGAGAAAGTATTGTGATGGCACAAAAATTCGATTTTGAGATTTTGATAGATTTACACATTTTGAGGTCCCCTGAGTCCAAAAAAGTGGTTTTTAAAAAATGTCTGTCTCTCGGTGCAGATGGCTGGAGCCTAAAAACTACTGGGCTGATTTTGATGAAATATGGCAGCATGTTCCGAAAAATCACACCCCCAGACGAAATCGAAGCATTAATTTTACTACCAAATTTGGGGGTGCTACTCCTCAAAAACTCTGAAATAAAATTATTTCTCGAAAACGGTTCCAACGATATTTTGTTTAAAAAATTCTAAAATCTAGTGCATTTAAATACGAATCTAACGATATAAGCCGTCACTACAGGAAAAATCTAGTTCCTTAGAAAATAGGTTTAAACATAACGAAAAGAGGTCGGGTTCGATTCCTTAATTAAGTTATTTTTATGATAATTTTGATAAAATGTTCAATATTAATGAAATGTACCTACAAAAACTCAAAAACTAATACATATGAAATGGGACTAAGTAATTATGAACTCGTATGTGAGAAAGTTTGTCTGAGTTGTCTCAAACCAATTTTTTTATATTAAGAACCGGGGACCAAGCGCCCATGGCGCTTGAAAGGAAGAGCAAACACCTTAACTACTCCCCTTGATCTTTTTTCTTCAAGGGCATATCGATGGCACGGTTTAAATTCAGTTTTGCCGAGATCATATCATATTATATTAAAGATCATTGAAAACAGTTAAAGTTAATACCTTTCACTAGTTTGGGAAAAATGTATTATTACTTGTTTCGAATGTTTAACTTGTTCAAATTCATTTAATCAGAATAATAGTTCGATTTGTGTTCTCAAAAGGAGTTAATAGTCCAGGAGATAGCGTGTAAAAAGATGTCTGACTAACATCAAGCTAGAATTTTGTGTATAAGTAAATGTTTTGGTCCCTTTTAAGAATATGTGGTCGGCTAAGTTCGTCTTCGGGACATAGCTTGGCAATAGGCATTTGAAAAAAACTAACCGGTGGAGAGCGACCATGTCCCGCCTTTTTTGGTGGACAATGTGATTTTCATGATCCTTAGAACAAATTTAGTAAGTAGACTAAAAATCAAGTTGATAGTAGTTTGTCACTTAATAGGTGACCTGTTTGATTTAGAGTAATATTTGACTAACTAACCTATTAAGTGGCAAACTACCATCAACTTGATTTTTAGTCTACTTACAAAATTCGTACTCAGGATCATGAAAATCACATTGTCCACCAAAAAGGGATGGCCGCTCTCCACCGGTTTGTTTTTTTCGAATACCTATTGCCAAGCTATGTCCCGCAGACGAACTTAGCCAACCATTTATTCTTAAAAGGCACCAAAACATTTACTTATACACAAAATTTTAGCTTGATGTTAGTCAGACATTTTTTTACACGCTATCTCCTGGACTATAAGTCAATATTCCTTAATTTTCCTTTGATATGAATCACCAATTTCAATAGAAAAAAATTAAAATTCTTATAAATGTCCATGTTTTTGGTGATTTTTTTTTTTTTTTTTCTATTTTAACTTTTTGTCTGATTTTACAATTTGACAAATCATATGAATTGACAAGTTTAAGGAAGTTTAAATATTTTACCTGTCCGAGTCCATGATGGTGTTGATCCTGTGTGCTATGGTGAGCACAGTACAGTGTATAAACTCAGACCTGATGGTTTTCTGTATGAGGTCGTCTGTTTCCAAGTCTACAGCAGCCGTAGCTTCGTCCAGAATAAGAACTTTAGTCTTCCTTAGTAGAGCCCTCGCCAAACAAATCAGCTGCCTCTGACCAACACTAAACAAACAGATACAACATTAAATACAACTTAAATATATACAGGGTGACCGGCGTTATATGTGAAAAAATGAAGTAGGTTGTTCTACGTCTTATGGGCCACAAAAAACGCGAGTAGTTAATAATAATTATAATTTGATTTAAATTAAAAAACGCTATATAAACCATGGGTCAAATCTTAACCGTTTTCCCGCAAGGTCAAATTTTATGCACTTAAGGCAATGAGTAAGTAGTTTTATTAAAATCGTTACGTTAGAACGTAAGATATCAGTTAAAACATTGTTTTCTTTATTTTAAATGTTTAGGTCGGCTTTAATAAATTTAGCGATTTTTATCACTTCTTAGCAGTGTCTGTGTTTGTTTTACTAACAAAATGTATTTAAAAAAGTTGTTTGTCTCATTAAATAGATGAAGTTAGAATTTTTTCCCGTCCTAAAATTCCAATTTTAAATTTGAAGCTTACCTTTACGCGAGCATTGCGCGTGAACGCTTGAGTGGATATGTCCAACAAACTCAGCCTGGGCATTGGTAAAATGAACATTTGTACCTCAAATTTCAACTCATTCGGTCACCTTTTACTCAAGTTATCGTCATCGCTAGATTTCGTGACACTTGGTTTTGTGAAGGTGATTTTAGTCGTTTTTTCGGATTCACTCCAGGGCGTCAGAACATGCCATTAAGAAACTACGTTCCAAAAAAAGGATAGAATCTAGCTATTCTCACTTAGTAAATAATTAAAATGTTTATTGATGGTAGTTTATAAACACGGGTATCCAGCTAGTAATAAATAAAACACTCAATAATAATGTTTAATGAATAAAGAAAAATTTATCTCCATTAACATATATCTTAGTAAAAATTGAAACAAATCTCCCCCACTGACTTATTTATCTTTTACACTTATCAAATATTATATCAAATTTAAGCAATTAATCAGATCATTCCAATAATCAGATAAAAATAGGAACCCCGGGTACACAGTGAAACAGAAAAATAGCCTTTTTTCTTGTAAAAAAAAACCACATGGGTCGAATTAGAACCAGAAGACCTTCCTCTTCAGCCTTTGGTTGTTTCAATTATGAAATTATAGCAGTTAAGCAAAATTTTAAATATTAAGGGGGAGAGTTATGACTTTAAACATCGTTAAGATTTATTATTTTAAGGGTTAAATTATGAATAAGTTTACCTGAGGTTATCTCCACCTTCGGAGACTTCGTGTTGTAACCCTGCGGTCAAACCTTTGACAAATGTTTTAAGATGAGCAAGTTCCAACGCTCTCCACACCTGTTCATCCGTATGCTTATCAAACGGGTCCAAATTCATACGTAGGCTTCCAGAGAACAGCACTGGATCCTACACAACACCAAAAGACAAAACATTTATATAATAAATACCTTGGAGAAACTAAAACAACAAGTTACTAAAAGTTAAGAGAGTACAAATAGTAAACATACCTGAGGTATAATAGTGAGCCTGGATCTGAGCTTGTGAAGTCCAAGTTTGCTGATTTCAATACCATCAATAAGGATCGACCCTCCCGCTGCTTCTATGATTCTAAATAAACTTAGAGTAAGAGAAGACTTGCCTGCTCCTGTACGCCCAACTATACCAACCTGACAACAAATTCAACACTATTATGCAACAATATAATACATAACTATTGTTAAATTTAAATATGGTTTATATAATTTACTTTATATTGTAATCTCTCATAACATATTGATCATTATGGAACAGAGAGCAACAATTTTTTTTTTTTTTTTTTTTTTTTTTTTAGATATTAGATATTTTATATTAGTAAATGATCAATTCACCGATGAAGATCATCTAATGTAGTTGAAACCAGTAAATATAAACTAAAATAAACTTATGAAAATCACTCTTCAGATTGAGTAAGTTCTACAAACTGTTAGTATAAACCTCTAATGTAATAAATACATCAACACTTAAGTTATCATGAAACATATCTCATCTCTCTGGAATTTAAAACCAGGTGTGAATAAATTGGGATGTTAGTTTTTGGCAAGTATGTTAACAACTTGGCTACACCCATCACAAGATAAGACTAACAAGAATAATTCCTTAATAAGATTAGAGGTAAACAAGAACAAGTTGACTGACTGAAGTGAGGCAACTTAATCTTGTACAATACAAATTAATTTGTATTATTTCATTTCAGACCACAGCTTATATCTATATATATAAATTTAAAGTTTTGTCTGTACATGGGTCAGAATTGAAAAATGTTTGGATACTTTTTCATTTTATACATTCTGAAAACCGAATCCGGCCTTAACTTTTTTTTCGTGTATGTGTGTTTGTCGCCCCAGTCAGACTTTATAGGCGCAAAACTGGCTAAATAAAATCGATTAATTTTTTTAGGGGTGTGCGCAAACATTTTGCGCAATTTGTAGGCTTGGTTTCACCAAAAAATATTGAGTAGAACCAAAGTTATTAAATATTTACTGGTGCAGCAGCCGTATTGGGAAGAACATTGAAAAGCCGTATTGGAAAGGCATATTGGGGGAGCGCACCAAGTCTAATGTCCCATTCCAGTCTATACTAAGTAGAGTAGAGTAGAGAGGGCTTAGCGGTATAGCTCTTTCCATCCCCACCCCTTCCCACTATTCTACCTTCTGCCACTCCATTCTCTTTACCTAGACCCCTACGTCTTAACTACGATTTGGAGGAAATTATTTTCTTAGTAACGGAATGAATGATGTTTAATATAGTCCTGATTTTATTCCTATAGGGCTCGGATAGAAAACAATTTAGGCATTTCATTTAATTGCTAGGCCTACATGACAATAGGCAACATAGCCGCTAATACCTAGCATGAGCCCCACGTGGATCGCGGGGTGAAAGCTAGTCAATTTATATTTTTATTACTACAAATTTGCGGGAAATAATTTAGAAAATGTAAATGGTTATAACGAAATGTATCGCATTTTGTTTCTTTATTTAACCATTCACTTCTTCCTCTCTTATCACCATTAGCTACGTCTAACCACTCACTTCTTCCTTTTTAACCACCTCCAACTACTCACTCCTTCTTCATGAACTACTTCTAAACACTCACTCCTATACTTCTAACCACTCACTTCTTCCTTTTTAACCACCTCCAACTACTCACTCCTTCTTTAACTACTTCTAAACACTCACTCCAATCTCTCTAACTACAATTAATCATTCACTCCTTCCTCCCTAATCACCTTTACCTACTTCTAACCACACTCTTTCCTCACTAATCACCTGTAGCTATATCTAACCACATTTAACCCCCACACCTACCTTTTGAACCACCTCCAAGAACACATTCCTATCACTTGAATCTTTTCTTTCAACCACAGCTTTCTTTTAACAGCCTTTTAACAACTTCTCACTCACTCCTTCCCCTCTATTAATTTAAACCATATGCTTCACTCGTTCGCTGCTTAAGACAATGCTAAATTTAAAATTTTAAGAGATAAAAAATAATGAATGGTGATTACCTTTTCACCACCTTTAATGGTGAAGGAGATGCCTTTAAGAACAAGTTCAAGTCCTTCACGATATCTCACTGTGTAATTCCTGAACTCTACTTCACCAACTTCAGGCCAATCTTCACCTGCTGGGCTCGGCTCTATTTCCCAATCAGCTTCCTGAAATAATAAACATATTTTTTTTTCATTATTTAAAAAAAAAAAAATCTTCATTAAATTTTTATATTACTAATGCAGTGATAGTAGGAAATTATGAAAATAACAATTTTTAATATCAGTGAAGAATGCCAACCTGAGATTAGATGTTTTAAACATTAATAAAGCTAATTTTAAGCCTAATTAGAAATAATTAAATGATAACACACTTTCACACACACACTTCAGTTTAATTAAATTAAAGTTAACTTAAGTTATTTTAATTAAAAATTACCTGAGGAGTTTCTCCGTATTCTTTTATCCTTTCAACAGCTACGATATTGGTTTCAACTTCTGCCGTCATACGCACAAGCCAATTCAGAGTTTGAGTTATCTGGAAAAATAAAAAAAAATCACAAATAAGTATGGGTTCGAACCCAAATAAGTATTATATGGTTACACATATAAGGTAGGCAGAAAAAAAAAATAAAAAAAAAAAATAGTTTGGCTGGTAAGCATGAAATAAAAAAAAATAGGTTAAAGAAATTAAAAGTAGAAAAAAATAAACTAACTAATCTATAATTATATAATTTATAAATATCTATATAATTAAATAAACATTTCGAGTGTTTAAGTCCGCAATAGTTTTTCTGATTTTGGGCAACAAAGTTTAACTTGTATACCAAACTTCAAGTCTATAGCTTTAGTAGTTTGGGAGATATACTCCAAGATGCGATGGACGAACTACCAAAAGCATAAGGGTTTCTAGGACGACCTCAAAACCCTAAAAATGAATGATTGTCTCTTATGCCTTCCTAAACCGTTCATCCGATTGCAATGAAACTTAGGGGAATGGTTGGACGCATGCCCGGGAAGGTTTCTGAGTTAGTAAAATTATGTTCCGATAGATAAGAACCCAGGCTGCGCCAGGTACTTCAGGTAGAAAAAAAAAAAAAATATAAGCTAACTGAATGATAAAGAGCAGTTGGTAGGAGAAAAAGTTAGTTTTAAAAGCAATACAATAAAATAATATTCTTTAATATATCTAATTACTTATTTATTTTCTAATTTAATCTCTCATTCTAAAGCAATTTTTAAGCTATGAGCAATTTATAATGAGTAAATATGATCTCCTGAAAAATTACTAAATAAAACACAGATCTACAGGACAATATATAGATCTTAAAAATTAAGTTTTTTCTTTCGTATACTTTCATGATCTTCCCCCTTTATAAGACCTCAAATATGATCCTGATGAAATATGTTTATTAATGAACTCATCAATATGATTAAATACCCACTATAAAAGAGTTAAAGGTACTAACACATCCCAAATAAAAATGTAAAATTTTCAAACAAAAATGTTACAATCACTTACTCATTGAGTGAGTAATATGTATATTATACATTTTTTCTTAAAATAAATTCCAGAATTCATAATAATTATAATAAAATAAAGTTGTGTAAGACCTTTGGAAAGCTTAAGCCCTTCCACAGTGCCGTTGCACTACAAATTATTATTAGTTGTAGTAAAATAACATCCGGGTATCACAGAAAAGTTTAATAGAAAAAGGGCATTACCTGAAGAGCATAACTGACAGACAGACCCACAAGTCCAGAGCTTATGTTGTTTCTTCCAAGAACAGCAAAGAGACCAGCAAAGAATATGATCAGATTACCCACCATTTCAAGACGAACAGCTAACCACCTGTAACAATATCAAATAAAATAATTATTAGTCAACATGATAATTCTGACGGTGAAGTGACAGAGTGAGTTAACACTACATCTTGAACACTGCAAGTTAGCTGTTTCAATAAAGTTTTATTATTATTAATTTTTATTTTTTTAGTTACCTGTTAGCGATAAGGCCGGGATAATAGCAGATCTGGTTGAAATCCACCTTATCTTCAGATTCAGTAATAAACCTATCCTGGACATTATAGGCTCGGATTGAAACAGTACCTGAATAATAAACAAACGAACAAAAAATTATAATCGACCAAAATAAAATAGCCAAAAAAGAAATAGGCAAAATAAAATAGAAAAAAAAAAATAGGCACGTGGGTCAATTGTGTTGTGTGATGGATATCTGGGCCTCTAATGATTGCCTCATTCGATTCACCCCTGCTTTGGAAGGCCCACTTTGCCAGTTGTAGATAAGAAGTCACATTTTATCTCTTCATGACTTTACTATCAATCTCCACAATACAACACCAAAATGGAGGGATTGTTGTGAATGAATAATAATCATAACGACACAAAACTAAAATTTTAATGAACTAAAGTAAAGCACCTGTAACACTTTCGCCAAAGTGGGAATATACAGGAGATCTGGACACGGATTCCAAACGTTTTAACTGCCTTGATGTGGCCACATAAAACCTCTGAAACAGCACATTAATAATACATTAATTATTCACATTATTAATTATTATAGAGAGCAATTAATGAATACATTTTAAATTCTTATGAAAATTCATTGAGTCTAAATTAAGATATCATGAGGAAAAAATTTCAATTCAGTTAAAGCTTCGAGTCAGCTTTAGAATGACACAAGGATGGGTCAAAATATTGTAAAAGTTACACCATTCATACATTTTTGTTCATAATAGAATCTGATACATTGAAAATTTTCCTCGCAGGTTTGCCTTATAAAGTCTAGCCTAACACTTATTGACTCTAATGGTCAAAAAACATTTGTTAACCATTGTTGAGGTAGGTGACAGGCTTATAGGCTTAAACAGATTGCTTTAATTACTAGGGTTTGTAAAAGCCATCTTGCTCCATCCAATGTGTTGCTAACGCATCTTGAGAAACAAAAAATTTAATTAATCTCCAGTAGGGAGAAAAGTTATGATATTGGATTAGTATTGAGTGACTAAAGTGAGTCTTTTCTTCCCTGAACTCAAAAGTAGGGAGAAAAAGTAAAAGTAGGGCGAAAAAGTAAAGTAGGGAGAAAAAGAAGGATTGCCAACTTAATTATTTTATAAATAGTAGAGAATAAATGGCTAAAGTAATGAAGTTGTTGAAATCAGGTTGGCGACATTGCTTTTTTGACCTAGTTTATCATTGTTTATAACCTGCATCTAAATAACCTTCTATTTGAGTTTAATTACAATTCTTATTTGTTTTTAATATTGCATTTTTTATATCTGCTATTAAAAGTGCTAACAATTGTTGTTATTTATTAAAATAATAAATAAAAACTGTGCAATTGATGAAAGTGTGTATTTTCTCCCTACTGGAAATAAAATATTGTATGTACCTAGGGAGTAAAGTGCCATTATTCCCCTCGAGATAATTATCTCCTTTGGTTGTGCCTCGGGAGCTAATTAGCGTTATTAATTCCCTTGGCTTCGCCTCGGGATTTAGGGACTATGGTTTTTACTCCCTAGGTGCATTAATAACCATTGCTTTTTTCTCCTGTAATCTTTAGGGATCTAATAAATAAATTCTAACAATTTATTTATTAAAAATTTGCTATATTTGGCGAAAAAGGGCCCAAATGTGGTCTAGTTGCTACGCTTGGCCTTCCCGCACTACTACAGCTATATTTGGCCCATTATATCAGACCTTAGTATTTTTCCTAGCATCATTATCTTAATGGGCCATCTCCCATGGACATTTATCAATTTGTTACTTTAAAAAAAAGGTTTTAACATAGTGTTATTGGCTTCACTTTTTTATGGCTCCTCTATATTTTTTTCAGATCCAATTATTAAGAATTTGGAAGAAAATTAAAACAAAAATAAACATAATGAACAAGTTATTAAAAAATGTACCTGAATAAAATAGTAGATAAGTCCAATAGGTATGATAACAACGATGAATATAGGTGTGGAATAGCTGATAACAAATAATGTGCCGACAACCTGAAAGTAAAGAAAAATAAATATTGTTAGTTTAATTATTAACAATTGCTTCAAATTTTGAATACATATCTTATTTTTAGACCAAAAAAAAGTAATCTAATTTTTTTCTAAATAAAGAGAAAAAATAATCAAATAAAGCTAGGTTTGCTAGATAAGAAATAAAAAGTCAGAGCAATTTTATATTTAGCAATCAGTATCTTGCTTTAGCTATAAAAGAGTAAAAATAACTAATAAAAGTAATGGCTATTTTATTTAGCAATCAATATACTCTATATGAGTACAGAATTAGGAAACAAAATCTTCAATCAAGACTTTTAATTGCGATTTCCGCTCTAAAGAAAGGGTGCAACATTTACCTATTCCAATGTAAACAAGAAAATTACTACAATGGAACGAAAAGTCTAAAATAAATAAGCTTAGGCAAAAATTTGGTGGAACTTATTAAATTTACCTATGAGTCTCAATAGACCTCACCTTTGTCACACCTTTAGACATAAGAATTAGTATCGACGTACGTAACTCAACTACTCACTTCAATAAGACAACGAAAATATTTACAAAAACCAATTAGCTGTTGAGAACCAATTAATAGGTTGACAGCACTTAGCGGAAAACAAACTATTTATGGAGTGTATCTTCTTTCATTCTTCACTAGCGTAAAATATACTTTTATACATATATATATATGTATATATATAAATATATTTGCTCTCTTTCTAAATAACTATATATTTTTCAAATTGAAATATAGAATAACTCAAAATCTTAAATAATGTATAAGTTATAAGTAAACAATACAATTATTTTAAAAAAATAAATAATTAAATCTAAAAAAATAACAACATACAAAATGTATAAGTTATAAGTAAACATTTCTGGGCAATAAAAATATATATGAAGCACTCTAGACATTAACAATTACTAGGCATGATTACTTACTATAAACCTTTAAAAAAAATGTATAAACCCCAAAAAAGCTCTTTCACAAACCCAATAGTAACTCTTTTTAAAAACCCAACAGTAGCGTTTACATATATGTTACTTAACCACACAATTTATAAATATACATTCAACAGCTCAAAAATTGTTTTGTACCTTGTAAACATTAAGGCTTAATATTAAACAGATCTATATAAAATGAAGCACTCCAAACATTAACAACTGCTAGCCATCATTTTTATAAACCCAACATAACTTTTTTATTAACCCAAAAAAAGCTCTTTCACAAACCCAATATTAACTCATTTTATAAACCCAAAAGTAAATTTTACATAGTTGCAACTGAACCCGACAAATTTAAAACAATAAAATATACTGAAATAAATAATAAAATATATTAATATATTGTATAAATATACATTGACATCTGAAAAATCATTTTATAAAAACGTACCTTATAAACATTAATGCTTTTTAATTGCATAGGCCTTCATAAAATGTTAAAGATTAATATATAATACAAATGTATATAATGTATGTTCTGTATTTAATACAGGATTTTAAATATTTCTAACACAACAAAAATAATAAAAAGTTTAACAATAAATACAAAATGAATGTCATAGAAATTTTAATAAACATTCTCAAAGTTAATTAATGTTTCATAATTACTTAATATTTATATAATTAATTTTCATTGGTCTCTTTTTATTAATTAACTAATATTTTACCTTTTAAATCCTTTTATAGCCCTTTTACTCAATTATATTTTTATACAACATTGTCCAATTTAAAAAATTGTTTTTCTTACTGAAGGATTTACACCATAAAATAAGAATTAATATCCTTTCTCATTTCAAGATAATAATTTGTATTTTATCACATGTTCATATTATACAGAGTAAAAGTAGTGTGCTAAAAAAAAAAAGTTTTTGAGATTTTCACTTGATATAGGGCCCCTTCCCAGGGAACCACCATGTTAGGCCCAACCAAGTCAGCAATAGAAATTATACATGGACTCTTTAACAAGGGGACGTGCCACCAGTGACCAACTGACTCGCCTTTCATTACCCGCAAAGTGGCCACCAGAGTGGTGGCGTCACCATATCAAACCTCACTACCTAGTTACTTCTTTCACATTAAATAACTTGATAGTGTTGACACTGGTGGCCTTTTGTGAAGTTTTTGTGGCACTGCCAGATTCTCTGCTAACACCACCCTGGTGGCAATGTAAGGTCTCCTGGATTCCAACTAGTATTTTTTTAATTTAATCTCTTTCTGTGGAGATACGTGGAATCTAATCAACTAAAATGATTTCCATGAAATTTGGTACGCATGTTTAGAAAAATCCTTTATTTTTTCTTCAAAAGTCCTGTACACAAGGGTATTCTTGTTTAGCATGGTAGTATAATAATATGTTACTAATAGCTGCTACAATATGTTTGTATTAAGCCTAATTCTAAATTCACCTTTAAGTTTTTGGTAGTATTCATATTACGGAAAGTTCAAATTTTAATTTAAATCAAATTATAATCATTATTAACTACGGGAGACAGACAGAGAAAAATAGACTTCAATGCCGGGATTCGAACCACGGACCTCCTGTAACAACTAATAAAACTACACCTTTTTTTTTTTTTACCTCCTAAACTCAAACTAACTAAACTACACTGGAGAATAATTTCCTCTGTCGTTAACGATACCTAATCCCGAATTTAAGCTTTCAATTTTTCCACAAGTGTAGAAGTCAACATTTATGACAATATAACTAGACCGAGAATTAACACTTATAATTATAAAGTACCCAATAAGTACCTGTACCTAGTACAAACAATTAGGTATGATAATAAAATAAGTATTTTGTAAAACAATAAAACTCTCCCCAGAACACCCTTAAAAATGGAATATTGATGGCAATTTAAAAAAAAAATAATTTCCTAAATTTCTTAATAGCTAAAATACAAGGGTGCTCTAGGAAAATAAAAGTTTTTTCCCTAAACATTTTAACTGTAATACCTCAAAAAGTGTGTACAAAATTACCTGTGTCACCATCGATCTTAAATAAATAATTAAATATACTAATAATAATAAAAAGGCATACTTCGGCCAAAACATAGAAGAGATCTGACAAGATACGAGGAAGAGTGTTATCCAAAGTATCAACATCTTTAGAGAACCTCGAGACAATCCTGCCTGCAGGTGTCGTATCGAAAAATGACATCGGGCAACGAAGCATGTTACTGAGCAAAGAAGAGTGAAGAACCACTCCGGCTAGCCAGCATCCGATATAAGGGAATATATCTATAGAGGCGAGACCTACAACACCACGTTACAAACAACTAATCTCCAAGTCTGCAATAGTTATACGGTGAGGTCAAACCAACACAGCGTACTTGTAATTAAACAATTCAAAGCTGCACTTAATAACAATACATGCAACTAACATTTATTTACACAAAAATCTATTGTTTACGTTTACATTGTGTCTTAGGTGTTGTAGTTTTTTTCCTTAATAAGTTCAGACTAACATTTAAAATTGTCCCCTGACATAAATAAAATAGTTAGTAAGCATAAAATAATAACTTGTTTGTTAAATTAAAACAAAAAAATTAGACAATAATTAACTCACAATGATAAACTAACAAAGGTAGCTAATACTTAAATAATTAATAATATGTATTTAAAGCAAGTACAGTAGAACCTCGATAATTCGGAACCTCGATAATTCGGAGCCTCGAAAATCCAGACTGCCTACCGAAAAATTTAATAACTATAAATTCTAGAAAAATTTTCGAAAGGTGAAAGTGGGGGCAACTCTTGTAAAAAGTATGGTGTGGGGTCATCTACCATCAGTGATTTAAAACGAAAACGAGATAGCATACTGCAATACGCATCAAAGCTAGATTCCGAAGAGGGGTCAAAAAACCGGAAAACGTTGCGAACGGCAAATGATACCGCTTTAGAAGATGCGATGTACATATATGGTTTACCCAAAGAAGAAACTTAGGCGAACCTCTATCAGGTCATCAGGTCCTCTTGTCCGCGAAAAAGTTGTTTTACCACATATTCGGTAATTCGGACAGTGTCTGGTCCCAATTAGTCTGAATTATCGAGGTTCCACTGTACAAATTTATAATTTAAAATTCTCATAAATTCATTATGCAAATTCTGTAAATATGTGACAAGCTGGCTGAAGAACATGTAAATTGATTTTAACAATAATTGTTATTCCCAACTATAACACACTTACTTTAATAAATGAATAAAAAACACATAAACATTCCCAATTATTAATTTCATGCTTTTGCTTTTACCCAGAAAGTTATAAACCAGATTGTGATTAAATAATAAAATACGTCCTAATGACACTAATATTCACGTAGAACGCGATAAACAACAAAAAGAAAAGAGTTGTTTTATTGAAATGCTAACTCAACATTTTTCTTAAAAGGTTAAAGAATAACAAAATTTTGAGATATTAATAAGTGGAGGGTGACATAACATGTAACTTAAAATTCCTTAAGTTGATACAAAAACAAGCTTATAAATAATCAATAAATTGATTTTATACAATAGATTAATTGTTATAAGAAAAAGACACTCCATTTCGAACCTAAATATACATTTATTCATCTCATTGGATACTCATGATGTTTTGCTCCTTTACAAAATGTAATGATGCAATGACAAAATATTTTTATTTTATTTTATTTTTATTTAAAAAAAAAAACACTTTTCTAAGGTTCGCAAACTTTAGTGCTGTTTATAGGTGAGTGTAAACATTGAAAAAAAAATTAGAAAAGAGCAGCAGAGAGGTTTTTTTCCCGGAAAAAAACGTTTTTTCCACATAACTCGAATACGGTCGATCGCAGCGGTCCGACGCAAAGGACCTTTTTTGTAGGTCTTACGAAAAGGGAAAAAATAGTTTTTTTTGTTTTTTTTTAAAAGTGAATAGGAAAAAAGATACACGCCCTCGGAAAAAGCCCCTAAGATGGACGTCTAAGAGCGGGCTCCAACAAGCTGACCATAACCGAAATTTTTTTAAAAAATAAATATAAATATTTTTTTGACAGCGATTGGACACTTATTTCTTAAACAGTTCTTCCTACAGAAATATAAATAGATTTTTGAAATCTATTTAGAGGCCCTGTTCTCCCCCCACATTGAGCTACCAAAAAGTTTTATTTCCTAGTTAGAAAGTTTTATATCACCCACAAAATTTAGCTTAACATTGTACCCCAAAACCAACAAAATCTGTTCAGCCGTTTGGACGTGATTGACCCACAGACATAACATTTTCTAAACTTAAATTCTTTTCCATTAGTTGAAATAGTGGATTCATTAGTGGAAATACAAAATTTGAGCACAAAGTGGATAAGTGTAAATTTAAGATGAAAATCCGGAATGTGGGTCTCGTTGACCTCATGCAAAAAAATAATAAACGAATAATTAAATCTGTGCCACAACCTGTGCCGGCCTTTTACAACTATATGTGTAATAGATGGGGATGGTGAATTGCTCCGTTAGTGGCATAAACCTTATTATTGGCATGTCTATTAATGTTTTGTAATAAAAATTACCCTGTTATCATGAATTAAACAAAATATGCACAGTTTGGACAGGTAGCAATCATTCCTCAGTTGGTAGCTTATTGGTTACAGAGTTGTACTCTCAGAGTAAGGAAGGGGTAGAGGGAACAATCCAATTTGAAAAGTGGTTAATTATTCTCTCCCCCGATACTAAACCTTTCTAGTGAGCTTAACCCAAACTAAAGTGACAGTGCTATGTAAACTATTAATAAAATCCTTCATTTGCAGCACGTATCTACTATTTACAATAGTCTTTACTGATCTGTATTCATTTTAAATTAGAAGTAAAGAAGTTAAAGAAAATTTATTCAAAATATTAAATATATAAGAGTCAAAACTGATGTGACTGCTTTAGAAGACAACTTTTGTTTTATACAAGATTTATTTTTGTTGTTTAGGAACTGTAATATGTGTATTAACAACATAATTGCCGTTAGATAATAAAAGTACAGTAATAAGGTTAAAAAACAATTAAAAATTAAATATTTTAAGGAGATATCACTTATTATTATCAGCTGATAATAGATAAATATCAGTAGTAGTAGTCTAGTACTTCCTACTAGAACGGGTAGGACAAACCACTTGTTCGAACCTTGCAATTAGGCCATCTTTTAGGGCCTTTTTACGCCCCGTGGTAGAGAGTTCCAGCTACTTCACACATCATACATTTGTACATTGTACCGCCGAAGCGAGTATGGTCATTAGTAAGCTATATAAGCGTGCGTCAAAGTGTGGGGGAAGAGTGCCCCATAGGGGGTGTCCCTCGCCCTGCACCGTCCGCGATTCATAGATGCAATTCAGACATGGCACGCGATTGAACCCACGACCTGGAGTGACCTCGACTTATTGATAGCTGAGCGAGCGCCTCATAAATATCAAGCCCAGATAAATATCAAGTTTTTTTTCAGGATATCAATATTGTTTCTATCAAACTGCCACTTGAGAGTGCTAGTATCGGGGGAGAGTATAATAAGCCACTTTTTAATATCCAGGTTAAAGTATTGTTCCCTCAACCCATTCCTTACTCTGAAGTTGTACTAGTAATGCAAATCTCTGAGGTTCAATTTCAAGAAGTGGGTGGTTTTTTTTATCCCTCTTTTCTCACTTTCTTTTTCAATAATATTATAAATGAAGTGAATTTTAATGCACCAATTTCAAGTTATTAATTTTTATTATTTATTTAAAATAATAATAATAATAATAATAAAAGCCAACATACATCACTCAAGACGATAACGCAGTCGGCCATAATCCATGCAAGACTGGTATCGATGATCTCAATATCTTTAGAAAGCCTTGACATGATACGACCGTTGGGCGTGACATCGAAAAACGACAACGGGACTTGTAAAATAGCAGTGAGGAATATACTGTGTAAAGTGACCGAGGCACGACATGAAGCTAACAAAGGCAGATAATCTGCCATGTAAGACGCAAAACCTGCCATTTAACAAACAGAAACAAGAAAGAAAAAAATACTGTAATTAGACGAGGAGAAATAAAAAAATCAAATTTTAAAATTTAACGCCAAATAATTCCTGAAACCGTAGCGAAACAACAAAAATGGAAGGAAACAATTAAAAGAAAGAGGAAAAAACCTAAACAAATCTAAACACCAACATTTTCAGAAGAAAAAAAACAATAAAAGTGCATCAATTAAAACATTGAAGGATTTCGTATGATCAACATTCAATATTAGCATTTAACCAAAAATATAAATACAATAGTGAATTAAGTCAATTTGATTCACTTTACATTTTAAAATGAGTCTTGTCACCACACAAAATTGTTTTTCTTTTTAATATAATAAATATTATAGCCCAGAAGATAGCACTCAAAAAAGTGTCTGACTATAATCAAGCTAGAAATTTGTGTATAAGTTAATCTTTTAGTGGCTTTTAAGAATATGTGGTCGGCTAAGTTCGTCTGCGGTACATAGCTTGGCAATAGGCATTTGAGAAAAACAAAACAGTGAAGAGCGGCCATGTCCCTCCAATTATGGTGGACAGTGTGATTTTCATAATCCTGAGTACAAAATTAGTTAGTAGAAAGAAAATCAAGTTGATGTTAGTTTATCCATTGTTATTCAAATATCACTCCAAACCAAAGTGTTCCTCTATCAAGGGACAAACTAACATCAACTTGACTTTGGGTCTACTAAGTAATTTTGTACTCAGGATCATGAAAATTACATTGTCCACCACAACTGGCAGGACATGGCCACTCTCCACCGGTTTGTTTCTCTCAAATGCCTATTGCCAAGCTATGTCCCGCAGACAAATATTTAGCCAACCACATATTCTTAAAAGGCACTAAAAGATTAACTTGTACACAAAATTTTAGCTCGATGTTAATCAGACACTTTTTTGTACGCTATCTCCTGGACTATTACACCAATTTAACGAAATAAGGATCAAATACCAAAATAACACATATACATTTATCATTGCATTATAATTAAACAAAACAAAACAAAAAAATAAAATTTAAAAAACCCCTAAAAATTATAAATACAAAATAAATTTTGAAAAATTGAGGTTAGTAAGAATAATTTTTGAAAGGTGGGTAGCTCGACAGTTTTGATTTTTACATTTCACTGATCCTCACTCAATATCAATATTGGTAAATATGTTGTATCCAACTAAAAAAGTTTGTTAGACCCAAAAAATTTGTTTTGTCTTATTTATTTTTATTTTTTAATTGTTCCTTTTTACATTTAAAGAATGTCGGACACTTTTTTTTTATACAGTTAATAGTTTTTTGATAATTTAAATATGAGATATCCCCTCTTATGAGTAATGTTAGAATAAGGATGTTAACTATTAAGACAGAGGGATATTTACACTTCCATACGCAGGAGAGATGTTCCTTAGCCCAATTCTCTTATGTACATAACTTGAATAGTGACCACAACGTGGATAGTGACCACAGATCTGCACTTAACTCCCAGACCGGGCCCCTCCACTCAGTGTTCACCTAGCACCACCATGTAAGTAGGCAGCTGCTTATGTTAAGTGGTGACTAAGGCCTCTTTCACACGAGGCAACTTAGTTGATTCAACTTCTCTTCCCAATGGGAGAGAGAACTTCTTTCCCAATGGGAGGTCAGTACGATGTTAGGACCCGAGGAAGCAGGAGGGTTTTTTAAAGTTGGTTGTGAGTGAAGTCTCACGTAAAAAGGGTTTCGTTGGTATTATGAATAGAAAATTAGTTAGTATAAGGGGGGGGGGGGGGCACACAAAATGTTGATTTTTTTTTTTCCAAAATAGCATGAAAAATTAACTAATTTACACAAGTGTTATATATGTTTGTAATCTACTCCTCATTACCTTTCATTTGATACCCCACTCAATTTTATTTTTTTGGTGACATGAATTATCCGCCATTTTGAATTTGAACGGCTGATAATTTTGAGTTTGCTTTATCTTTCCTGTGTGGCGGTCAAGACGATCTTTAAGACTGGAAAGTTTCAAGTATTTATCTCTTTTAATTCAAGTAATTGGAACCGTATCCGAGTGACAGACAGACAGAGGAATGAAACTATAAGGGTTTCTTTTTTTGGTTTTACCAGCGAAACCCTAAAAAGAAGGAAACCTAGTCGAAGAATGTGGGTTTATCCCTTGTTAGAGAATCGGGAAACGGGCGCTTTCTCACAGTTATATCCGAAACTACTAAGCCACGAGGATAAATTCTTCAATTTAATTGGAAGAGAAAGTAGTATCTATATGGAACAAGTGTGGCAGTTGACTGGTGTGAAGGGCCTAATGCCTTGTAGTGTCATTTTAGTTAAATTAACTAGCGGGGATGAGAAAACGAGCGGCACATGTGCCTGGCCTCCTAGTCGCCTGGGCGGACGAGTTGACCAGTGTGAAGGGGTTCGGGCGATTCCTTAACTCTTGCTACCCGGCTACACTCCTTTTCAACCGCCAGTCAACTAGTTGAATCAACTAAGTTGCCTCGTGTGAAAGAGGCCTAACTGGTTGTGTATGCCAATTCCTAGACGAAAAACTGGTTGTGTGTCAATTACAAGGTTTATGCAGCTATGAAGCAACATACTAACCCCAGTGTCATCCATTACATATACAGTTGTATAAGCCCTTTGGCCGTCCTAGAGCCCTCCATGGGCTGTTGTGATGCAGAGTTAGTTAGGTGAAAGAAAAAGAGTAGCCAAGTTTTCAAAAGTTCACAACTTTTTGACATTTAAAACAGTTTTACTGACTTTAAATCCAATAAAATGTAAAAGATCATATTTATTTTCATTAATATTTCAAACACTAGATTTTTACTCAGTAAGCAACTTATGTGGTTGAATTCATATTTAATTGGACTAGGTCCGTATTAGAATTTTTTTTTCAGAGTTTCTCCCCCAAATTTGGAGCTAAAAGTAATATCTAGATTTCCCTTTGCCAGAATGGTTTTTCTGAACATGTATGCCAAATTTCATTATAAAGGCCCAATATTTAAGTGAAGGGTTTGTATCACTTGTTAAAAGAAATATTAACACTGTACTATTATAAAATATAAGTTTATTTGTCTTGACCACAATATTTAAATTTAATTCTAAATCAGACCGGTTTCAGCCTCTAAAATACTAAAATATAACAGGTATATAGAGTATAACGGCTATCTTCAGTGCCTTATATTTATAGACTGATGAGAAGGTAAGGTGGCAAGTGTTTTGGACATAAGGTCGGGAGGGGTGTGGGATTCATGGAAAAGCGGGTGTGAGGGGTTTCCAATCGGAAACCTAATTATATCTGTATCTAAAAGTAACCAAAATCGGGTTTCTGGTTGGAAACCCCTCACACCTGCTTTTCCATGAATCCCACACCCCTCCCGACCTTATGTCCTAAACACTTGCCACCTTACCTTCTCATCAGTCTATAAATATAAGGCACTGAAGATAGCCGTCATACTCTATATAGCTGTTATATTTTAGTATTTTAGAGGCTGAAACCTGTCTGATTTAGAATTAAATTTAAATATTGTGATCAAGACAAATAAACTTATATTTTATAATAGTACAGAGTTAACATTTCTTTTAACAAGTGAAACAAACCCTTCATTATGTTTAATTTCCACAAAATCTCAGTCAAAACAACGAACTTTCCAATAGTTTAAGCTCAATATGCCTGCATAGACAAGAGAGTACAGAAATGATTTAAAATTTTTTTTTTTTTTTTTTTTTTTTTACTTAAGAGACCTTAACCCAATTTTTGAGCCATCACCTACTTCTTCTATTTATATACCACATATGTGAGAAATTAAGTAAGAATCTCATTGAATGATTTATTAGATGAATTTTAAATTGGAAGATCGTATAAAGTGAACGTACTCTTATAATGAAGTAACCACAATCCGCCATGCTTCTCGCCAGATTGTTGTCAACAGTCTCAATATCCTTTGAAAATCTTGATAGTATTCGACCGGAGGGAGTTACATCGAAAAACGAAAGAGGCAAATGCAACGTGGAACCAAGCAATATCTTATGGATTATCAAAGCCGCTTTGTATGACGCGATGTAACGGACAAAAACAGCTAGGAAAGATAAACCTGCGACAAAACAACAACTGATTAAACAAACTTAATATCAACAATATAAAATAACGTGGACAAGAACTTTTTGTTTTTTTCTCTAGTAGCAACATTGTGGTTTCATAAGATGGTATTGGTACAAAAAACTTGTACATGTCTGGTTTTGATTCAGTGAGGTATTTATTGAGTGAGGTAAGATAGAATAGGAAAATAACAGTTACAACTTTTCCAAAACAGCACAAAATTTCAAAAAGCACTGAGATAATTTTCAAAAAAAAAATTTTTCTCCAATCTGAATAAATAATCTTTGTCAAAAGAGACAAATTTGGTTATAACTAGCTGCTTTTCTAGATGAAGAAAAATAAAATGTATATTACAGCAATAAATATTAAGAAACCAATCTTTTCTTTTAATTAAAAATTTATCAACTCAATTTCAATTTCTCACATTTTATACACAACAACCTCTTTAGGTAGAGTTAAGATAAATTGTTAAAGATGCAAATATAAAGCACTTTTATATTAAGATAAAGAAAAATAATGATGATAATAAAATAAGTACACTTTAAAAAAAACCACAAACCCAACTACAACCAAAAGTGATGAGAGAGAACAAAAGAACCAGATCAACAAATGGCCAAGCGATGAAGTGATAACGCAGGAAGTGATAAAATGAGACAAACTCAAAAGATATCCAAATACCTACATATATCCAAAATATGATGATCAAATAATTGCATTAAATTATTAATTAATTGTGTACTAAAAAATACTTTCTCTGTTAAGTTTTCCTACATAGATAAATTTTGTTACATAGATTCTACATAGATAATTTAATAATTTTTAATTTTAAGTAGCGAATTTGTATAAATACATAATTGTCTCCCTAAGTACATGTATAGGTCAAATAGGAAATTGAATTTGTACTAAACAATTTCAAAATCATAACATTTTTTAAATACAAATCATATTATATGATTAGTAAACCACAAGGACGGTGATAAACTACCACCCTGTGGCATGGTTAGGTTGAAGTACGATAAAATTATAATTTAATCATAGCGAATGGTTTTTGCCTCCAAAATTACTGAACAGAATCAAAATCAGAACTGAAAATAGTTATTTATGTTACTAGACAGCAAAATTCCATTTTGCTGACAAGTTTTTAAGTTTAAGTTTGAGCCGAAAGCAAGGATAGGCCAAACAAATTTACTGCAGAGGCGAAGCCGAGGCAGGAAATTTACTACTTTACTGAAGAGGCAAAGCCAAGTCAGGAAAATGACATGTTGACTAACGAGGCTAAGCTGAGGCAGGAAAATGTTAATTACCTGCTACAGTGTAACCAAAGCAGGTAATTTTTAAACGAGTCAGAAATGTTTTCTTAGCTGCATAGTTACATACAATATTTTATCTATTAACGGCAGAAAAATTACACTAATTATTATATTCTTTTTTTAATATATAAAAGATTTAAAGAATTGAAAGTTGTAAAAAACTAAAGTTTGAGTCATCAAGAAAACAAAACAAAGGCAGACAATAGCTGTTATTTATCTCAATTTTTAGCAATTTTTTTTAATAATCACTGTAAAATAATACAATTTGTTTTATTACTATAATTATTTAAGTTATTTTCAAATAGAGATATAAATATTTAGCAGAATATTACACTTAAATATATAATAGGTTTGTTCCAACCACACTTCAAACTAGTTTGAAACTGTCTGACGCTTGCGCATCGGACCAAAATTGAACGCCTGTTCCTAATGCGCATGCGTCGGACAGTTTCAAACTAGTTTGAAGATTAATAAACAACTTGGAAGAGTTCATAACATGCGATGTAGTAATTTTGAAGTAAAATTTTCTTATAATTTTGCAGCCTGTTTGTAATTTTGCTGACACTTTATTATTTTGCGGTGTGTTTTTTTTTGACATGTTACAAAAGAATCAAGAAAAATGACATTTTGCAGATTAAAAACAGCACAACAATGCTCAATTTCGCTGCTGTGAGTAGAAAAACAATTTTTTGTGAAAAAATTTGGTTTTGTGTCTTATCGTTAAAACATTTTTGCTAACTACTATACCCTAAGAACTACACATCCAAATAAATAGTAATACATACTTCGAAAGTAGTCATGACACTTTCAGAGATGTCAGATGGAAGTATTGAGTCGAGTGTATCGATATCTTTAGAGAATCTAGACAGTATTCTTCCCGAAGGCGTGGTGTCAAAGAAAGACAAGGATAAGTGAAGCACAGTAGACAGCATCTTGTCATGCAGTAGTTTAGCAGCTAGCCAACCTGCTAGCAGTGGAACCAGATCCGTTAGCATGGCTACAGGGCCTAGCCAATCAAACATAATCCAACATGCACTCTGTTAATCCCTTCTCTCCATTATTGGATCAATGGTCCTTATTTGAAAGAAGCTAGAGCTGAACTAAGATAAGCAAATCTCGCTAACTTCCTCTTTAGAATCAACAAGACCTTCTCGCCCTCGTAATTCATTGAAAATATATCGGTGAATTGAATCTAAAAGGACATATGTTAATAGTAACAGTATCTACTTCAAAACATATATAACTTAAGTTTCTTAGTACTTCTTTAGATTGTTACTCCCCTACGTCTTGTTAAAATATAAATGACTAACAAAATAACTATTAAGATAAAGTAATGTTTAGTCCAATGCACTATGGAACAAAGGAATATCACTCTTCTGTTTTTATAAGGGGAGTAACAGTCTAAAGAAGAACGTTCCGTACACCTTCTTTAGATTATTACTCCCTTCTGTTTTCTTTATAAGGGGAGTAATAATCTAAAGAAGTGCCAGTTTCTTTTTGAACTTAAAAAACACTGATTTTCAAACAAACATATTTCCTAATATGCTTATAATTCATAAGGCGTTATAGGTTTTAGACTTCAAATTCAACACATCCTTTTAAAACAAAGTCACAGATATAAATTAGTTCATAAATTCAAATGAGGGCGGACGTTTCTTCAAAGGTATCATCTACTTTAAGGTGTATAGTTGCAGGAATCATTAGGAGCCTCTCCTTTACACTTTATAAATCCTTTGTAAAGCCAAATCCACTTGGATTTTACTTAATAAGTCAAGTCTCATCATAATGTGGACTCCACTTGTAAAGAAAAGTGGCCACTTATGGAATCAACTTAATAAGTATTCAGCCACTTATGGAGTGTACACTTGTAAGGCACACTCCACTTCTAAAACTGAGTCCATTCGCGGAG
Organism: Gerris lacustris; assembly: GCA_951217055.1. Lineage (NCBI taxonomy): Eukaryota > Metazoa > Arthropoda > Insecta > Hemiptera > Gerridae > Gerris > Gerris lacustris. Next base: position 11,172,031 of record OX578283.1, on the reverse strand, counting down.
TAGACTCCACTTATAAAGCCCATTTACATGTAAAAACTGAGTTACTTATAAAGCAAATCTAACTTATATCACATAGATAAGTATACAATTATTTAATTTTAAATGCTTACAAAATTTTTAGCAAGACAAAAAATTGAGCATGAAAAAAAAACCAGTAAAAATTTAATAAATTGAGAACAATTGATAAATTTTTTAAAATACTATAAAAAAATTATACACATATACATATACATTTTATGTTTTGGTACTGCATTCCAGTATTTGTAATAATAGAAAACAGCATTCCAGTATTTATGATAATATACAATAAAACTGTACATTTAAATTTTTGAAGAAAGCATACAATATAAAAATGGAACTTAAACTTTACTGCACTATATACAATTATTTGTAAAAAAAAAAAAAAAAAAAAAAAAAAAAAAAAAAAAAAATATATATATATATATATATATATATATATATATAGAATTATAACTTTATACTTTATTTATTTAGTTTATAGTATGTTTAGTATTTTATATCTTGTAAGGTTAAAAAAATAATAATCAGAATTTTTAAGCCATATTATGTTTATCATATTATGATTATTATGCCATATTATGTTGACTTAAGACAGTTTGAGAAGATTTCTAGTGTAAATGTTTAACCAATATAATTTCACATAAAATTAAATTTAATCTATATACTATAATCAGCGACATTATTAAAAAAACATGAAAGAAATAAAGAGTTAAAAATAGTCTACCATCCAGCAAATTATGATCTACAATCAAATTTCTTAAAAGGCTCACAAAAATTATAAATGACAGACACAAAACCAAAAATGTCCCCTGATGTCTGAAACGGAATTCTGTCTAGACATTTTTGTAATTGTATGTATTTGCATGTACTTGTTATCTATGTAATCATAATCACTTTGCAGAAATGAAAATAATAATTCAAAACTGGTGAAATTAACTTATAAAGAATAGTAATATAAAGAGAACAAAAAGCTAATTTAAATGAAAAAGATAAAAATTGCTTAGATAGCGTGCAAAAAAGTGTCTGTTTATTTTTTTCCAAAAGCCTATTACCAAGCTATGTCCCCACACGAACTTAACTTACCATCTATTCCTAAAAGGCACCAAAAGATTAACTTATATACAAGATTTTAGCTTGATGTCAGTCAGACACTTTTTTCCACACTATCTTTTGGACTATAAAGAATTCAATTTAGAAAATGTAAATAAAATAATAGGAAAGGTGATTTCTTTGGAATCATCATATATCTATTAAAATTATAATACAAAGTGTATCACCAAAACATAATATCTATTGTAATACGGATAATATTTAAAAAAAAAAAAATCATATTAACGACTGTTTAAAGAAAAGTAACTAATTCAACCTCATAAAAAAAATAGTTTTTTTTGTGGAAAAAAACAACAACAGAGACAGGAATAAAATATAACAAAATGTAGGAATAAAATAAGAAAGAACCAAAAACAATAAGGCGGTAAGAATAGTAAAAAGAAACTTAAAAGAAAGTACTGCAAAAGAAAGCCTATTAAATTCCTTTCAAACTTAACCAAGTCAAGAAAATAAATGTACATATAATTACTTAAAGTAATCAGCTTGAAGCATAATACTGTAGATTTTCTAGTCATAAAATAATATACTTACAAGAGAGGACTATTACAACAGAAACAGACAGATTAAAAAATAATTAATACTATTAAAAAGATAAGTGAGAAAGTCAGATAAAAATATACCCTGTCTTCGGTAATTGAAATAGGGATTCTTTTGTTAATACCGCTACAATGTAATGCAAGTGGATTAATACTGTTGCGCATCCTGTCAAAAAATTACACAAGAGAGGGCTATCACAACAGAAACATTAATACTATCAAAAGATAAGGGATAAAGTCAGATAAAAATATACCCTGTCTTCGGTAATTGAAATAGGGATTCTTTTGTTAATACCGCTACTATGTAATGCAAGTGGATTAATACTGTTGCGCATCCTGTCAAAACATTACACAAGAGAGGGCTATCACAACAGAAACATTAATACTATCAAAAGATATGGGATAAAGTCAGATAAAAATACACCCTGTCTCTGGTAATTGAAATAGGGATTCTTTTGTTAATACTGCTACGATGTAATGCAAGTGAATTAATACTGTTGCGCATCCTGTCAAAAAATTATACAAGAGAGGGCTATCACAACAGAAACATTAATACTATCAAAAGATATGGGATAAAGTCAGATAAAAATACACCCTGTCTCTGGTAATTGAAATAGGGATTCTTTTGTTAATACCGCTACTATGTAATGCAAGTGAATTAATACTGTTGCATATCCTGTCAAAAAATTACACAAGAGAGGGCTATCACAATAGAAACATTAATACTATCAAAAGATATGGGATAAACTCAGATAAAAATACACCCTGTCTCTGGTAATTGAAATAGGGATTCTTTTGTTAATACCGCTACTATGTAATGCAAGTGAATTAATACTGTTGCGCATCCTGTCAAAAAATTACACAAGAGAGGGCTATCACAACAGAAACATTAATACTATCCAAAGATATAGGATAAAGTCAGATAAAAATACACCCTGTCTCTGGTAATTGAAATAGAGATTTTTACATTTCTTACCGCTGTAGTACAGATACTACTTAACGCTAGTACTACTGTAGATTTTCTAGTCAACAAATTAGACAATTACAAAAAAAAAGGACTATTTCTACAGATTAAGAAGATCATTAACATCTTTAAAAAGGAAGGGAGATGAAGTCGGATAAAAATACATCCTGCACCCTGTAATTGAACTAGGGATTCTTACATTTCCACCACTATTGTATTATCACTGAGCTACAATAATTATTATTTTTAATGTACTAGATGATCCATAATAAAATGTCATAACGAAACTGGTGGATTCTAAGGATCAAATGGAACAAAACATTTCTCGAGATATCGATTTATTTATTTTTTCAGTGTTTCATAAAAATTGTAACGGGGATTTAGTGAGTGGAATAAAGTGAACTGGTTAATATGTTTGATAGATATTTATTTGTATATGAATGTGTGTGTGTATGATTGTTTGTAAGATGTGAACACCTCCAGAGCTAAGATCGGACTCCCCGTGTGACTCTATGCTAGGGCTTAGTCTGTTAGATTCTTGGTGGGGGAAAGCACCACTAGACAGAAATTCGAGCCTTTGCTAGCCTAAGGTCTACACTGCTTTCCTAGAATATTCTAGACTTGGCTTCCCCGTTACAAAATTTCCAAAAAAAAATGCCTAATATCTCAAAAACTAAATGATATAGAGAAATTAGGCTAAGGGGCAATTTTGATAATAAATAAACAAATGAAAATCTGAAGTGCAGTAATGAAAGGTAAGAGATTTTTTTAAAAAAAAAATATTTCAAATCCGACTGAATTAATTTTTTTTTTTCACGGGCACTGAAAATGGTCGGTTGGTGATTATAAACTAAAATAAGAATCTAGTTCTTTTATCTCATATTTTCTAAGCTTTATAATGATTACATAAAGATACTATCAATCAAGCCAACACACATAGAAGGAGAATAGTAATTATACAGTAAACACCGTAAGGAATATCTAATTTGGTAAACAAATTTCCACACACTTGATTTAAGACTGCTTTTCAAAATAATACAATATGCAACTAGCAAACTATTATTACAACTGTACATCTGCTCTCAATATTTTATACATAATTAATTCACTCAAGTCACTATCTTATTACTCTTCTACATAAAGTTTTATTTCTAGGCTAGAAAATGGCCTGTCAGGACAAAACGACTAATGATAGTTTTTAAATAACCCTTAAGGATCCATACTACACGCCGAATTATTACTCTTAGTATGCTTTCTTTTTCTTTTCGTTGTGTTTCAATCTACTGTAGGATAAGCCATTATACGGCGGGGAAGTGTGACGTCACTTACGTAAAATAGTGTGTGTTGTTAGGTCAGCTGGCTCATAACATTGGATATACGACTGAGTTTTATCAGTGCTATTTTATTTTATTATTATTTTTTAATCAATTATTTGTTTTATCATCTATAATGTATACATTTATTGGCTTATTAATGATGTTCTGATACATGATAAGGTTAAAAACAGTTAAAAAAGCTTTTAATAGAGTAAAAAGAGCACATCTGTGAGTAAGTTATTTTACATCTTCTTTGAGTTATTTGTGAGAATTATTTGTTATATCATCTAAAATGTATACATTTATTGGCTTATTAATGATGTTACTGATATATGATAAGGTTAAAAACAGTTAAAAAAGCTTTTAATAGAGTAAAAAGAGCACATCTGTAAGTAAGTTATTTTACATCTTATTTGAGTTATTTATGAGAATTATTTGTTTTATCATCTATAATTTATACATTTGTTGGTTTATTAATGATGTTACTAATATATGATAAGGTTAAAAACGGTTAAAAAAGCTTTTAATAGAGTAAAAAGAGCACATCTGTGAGTAAGTTATTTTACATCTTATTTGAGTAATTTGTGAGAATTATTTATTTTATCACCTATAATGTACACATTTGTTGGCTTATTAATGATGCTACTAATATATGATAAGGTTAAAAACGGTTAAAAAAGCTTTTAATAGAATGAAAAGAGGAAAAAACTATAAAATGCTCACAGAACTCTAGTAAACAATGGTTTGTTATGAGCCAGAAAAGATAACCTGACGAAAAATCGTGGAGGGCGCATGACGTCACAGCAACCTTTGTCACTTTTACGTAACCTCTCTGACGCGACGTATTGGACAGATATATATTATATACTAGTAGATGTAACATAGCATTATATATATCTAACATTCATATATCTACACATCTCACCTCTCTATAAATTTAAACCATATTTTTGTGTATGATTAAAGAGGATTGAACTTTTGATTCAGAGAAGATTCATTCATTTTTTTAAAAGATTTTTATTTGATTTACTTAAAAATATTTATTTTTACCTTTGTTGTGTAAATGCAGTGTTTAGATATGTAACAAGATGATTATATATAGGCAAATATGCAATTATCTGGGATAGTTTGGGTAAGGGATTTAACAATATATGGGGTCAAACCACTTCAAATTGGATAATCATGTTGAACTACTTATATAATATTAGTGTACACAAGACTGCAGATTACCCAATTACGTAGTAGTACATTACGCGTTGCGAGCGAGTGTGGAGTTTGCACCGAGCGATAGCGAGGATAGTAAAACCACACAAGCAAAGCAAAATGCAGTTTTCGCACAAGTTGCGTACTGTACTTTATCTAAGATTGTTGGATTTTAATAATAAATACAGAAGAAAATATTTAATAAACTTCCTGTATGTAAATTCGTATTTCTCTTTTAATAAAGATGACATTAATTCATTAGTTGTATTTTGTGCTGAATTTTGGGAGGCGTATTATTCTCCTCATTTTCATCATAATGACATAAATCACTCATTGCTAAAAACTCGATATAAAGTTAGGTACTTAAATTAACAAACAGCAAATTAGTTTTGTTAAATGTAACAAACTCGTTAATCGTGAGTAAAGGTGAAGAATTCTTCATTTTTTACCGCACTAGGGCGGAAAAAAAGATGAATTATGAAACGAGCATGCGCAATGAATGCAAGAATGTAAAGAATCACTTTCTACGCATCTAAAGAGAGATATAATATTTATATTTTGTATCAATCGTAGAAAAAGTAAAGTTAAATTATACATAGTAAACAAAACGCCCCAGGCAAAATTAAATGCTTTAATATTTATCTTTAATCCAGTCCTTAAGTATCTTTTATCCAGGTTGAAGGATTGGATCTGGATAGGATAGTCTAAAGTGGGACAGATGAAGTAAGCAATACCATCCATTTTAACCAAAAAAAACCCAAATTTGATGGTCGAAATGCCATTTGATTATGGAGAACCTATAACTTTGCATTTTTTAAGTTCATTTGTTAAATTATTTTGCTACGCGGCACACCGGATAAAAACACCTTGAGGGTCAGACATGGCATAGATGGGGCAGGGCCATTGATTGGAGAACCCTGTTTTATCATAATATCTTTATCTAAAATTAAATCATAAAAGTAATCCAACATTATCATACTATTATTATGAATAATGAATATTAAAAAATAATATTTATTAAATTCATTCCGTCAATAGATATTAAATACAAATTTTAGCCAAGTCCTTTAATTTTGACTAAAAATCAGAACGTTATAAAAGCAAAATAGACAGATATAAGCAAGTGCAAAAACAATTACCATCATTAGAAAAGCTCACTTCTAAATTAATTTATGAAATAGGGGAAAGAAATACGGATAGTTTATGTAATTAATAATAAAACACATAAGAATCTAAATGATTTAACAGCTGAAATTAAATTCAGGACATATTTGAAACGTACTTTGCAGATGAAGTAAACGCAATCTGCCATGCACCACGCCAAATTGTTGTCTATAGTGTCGATATCCTTTGCAAATCTTGACAGTATTCGACCGGACGGCGTTACATCGAAAAACGAAAGGGGCAAATGCAACGTTGAACCAAGCAATATCGCATGTAATATCAAAGCAGCTTGACACGCTGCCATATAAGGAATAAAATCGGCTAGGAAAGATGCAACACCTGCGACACACATACACACAACCCAAATAATTAAACAAGTATAGATATATAAGTAATATATAAGCATATAATATATAAGCAGTAATATATAAGTTTATATATAAAGCACAATAAATTTAACAAAAAGATAACTGATGATTAATTAAACTTCAGAAGCTAACATTGCCTTGATAACAAAAACAAAAAATAATTGAATGAGTGTACGTTGTTTTATTTATTTTAAACGTTTAGGTCAGCTTTAATATAATTTAGTGATCTTTATCACTTTATAGCAGTGTCGGTGTTCATTTTACTAAAACAAAATTATTTAAAAAAGTTGTTTGTCTCATTAAATAGATGAAGTTTTTTAAACAAATTCTTTATTGGCATAAGTAACAAAAAAAATATTTGTGTTTACCGGAGCCATAATGTTATTTTGAGAGGGGTTATTTTGTGCCTTTTTATAATTTTGATATTTTGTAAGGGATTGGAGCTTTTTAATCAAATTTGGGGAAGGGTATAATGGACAATTTTGGAGTATATATTTATATTTTTTTATTTTTCTAAACGGAAGTTTTTGATTGGATTTTTGTTAGGGTTGTTTGCAGGTATTTAAACGGGTATCATAGGCAGTCTGTGGACTGACTTAAGAGTGGACCAACCTGGCATTTGCCTAGTAAATTGAGGGAAACCACAGAAAACCTCAATTAGGTTGGGTGGACCCGAGTCCTTCCAAAATTCTTCCTATGTTTTCCCTAAGTAATTTTTATTTATTTTTTAAATTTTATTTCGTTTGTGGGTTTCTGTTGGTGAGTGGACTCCAGATTTTTTTCAATTTTAGGCTAAGGGGAGTAATTTATTTCTTTTACGAATTTTGGTGTAAGTTTAATATTTTTTAAATTTGAGAATAGGATGGTCTTGATTTTTTCATTTTTGTCTTGAATTTCTTGTATTTTAATTTCTTGGTATAATTTATTTCTTTCTGATTTATATTTCGGACATTCCAATAGGATGTGAGCTACATTTTCTTCTTTTTCAGGACAAGTATAACATATTGGTGAATCACTTAGTCCTATTATATAGTTGTACTGAATGCATCGTGCATGGTAACTTCTTAATCTATTAATTTTCATTATATCTGTACGTGGTAGTTTTGTTTTCCAAAACCATGGTTTAAGTGGAATTTTTTTGACTATTAATTTGAAATTTTTTGCTTTTTCTGGTTCTTCTTGTAGTTTTATATTAAATTTTTCAAACATATTCTTTTTGGATAGTGTTATGAGGTCTCTTGTTGGTATTTGTTTTTCAGATTGTTGTGTAGGGGTTTTGGCAAGTTTGTCTGCTTCCTCGTTTCCTTTAATTCCTTGATGTAGATGAAGTTAGAATCTGTTCCCGTCCTAAAATTCCAATTTGAAATTTGAAGCTTATATTTATGCTAGCGTTGCATGTGAACGCTTGGGCGGATAACGTTGTCCCAACAAACCCAGCCTGTGACACTATTTCTCAACATGTGTACCAAATTTCAACTCACTCGGTCATCTTTTACTCAAGTTATCGTCATCAGTAGATTTTGTGACGGTGATTTTAGTCGTTTTTTTCGGAATCATTCCCGGGCTCCAGAACGTGCCATAAGGATTATATTAATCTGCGACCACTGTATTATGATGTGATCCATAAGAATAGGACACAGTGTATGTAACTTCATATATAAAAATAAATAAAATTGTATTTAAGGCTTAAAAATGACCAGTGAAGTCAAAACGTTGCCTACTTGAACTAGAGAGTTATTTTTTTTACCCACTTTAGGATCCAAACACGAATATATGGACTAACTCTAATTTTAGTAAAGAGAATCCCAACACTATCACAAAAAAAAAAACTGCGCTCTGATTTTAATATTTTCTTAATTATTAATGATTTATTATAATTAATTATTTATTTATTTTAGTTACACACCTTTAGAATGCTTGTGTTTTAATATGTTATATACCTAGTAAGAGTAAATGACGCAAAATCGCAAAAAAATAACGGTAGATATTGTAGTCTGACTTTGAGCCTTAGAAATTTAGCCACAAATAATTTTAATTTATAATCTCAATTTTTTATTATAATTACCAAGGAATTAACACAATCTCTGAAGTTTTAACTCAATAATCAGCCTCTTTTATAAATAATAACAGAAGAAATACAAATAAATATTAACTGTTAATAAAGATAGAAAAAAATATCAAATGCAAATAATAATAATAATATATATGAAACTATTGTGAAAAAGTAGTAAAAGCAGAAAAAAATAACACAGCCCCTTTAATAAAATAATGTTAGTGAAAACAAAAATAAAAGGACACAACCAAATGATTAATAAATTACAGTGATTAATAATAACAGAATAAATAATACACAGAAGAAAATAAAAAATATTCAAGATAATAAACAAACAATGATTAGAATTTAATTTTTGCGTTTAAGATAGTTAGTTTTTAAAAATATTAGGGATTATTGTGCATTTAAAAATACTTTCCCTGGGATGTATTACGAAAATAAGACAAATGTAGCTTTTTACTAGGACGGAATAACTTCTAAAATAGCCAACTAAATAAAATGGGTTTTCCTTATTTTAAACCAGGACAGCATTGTTGAAAATATAAATTATGTGAAAAAGGTTGATTTAAAAAGTAATTTTGTATCCCAGCCTTCGCAGAAATGAAAATGCGCGGAACTGATAAGAGCTAGAGTTTTGATGATCTAGGTAATCTTGGACTATAGTCTTAGCTTTGTAACCATATCAGGGTCATTGAATTACTCTGTGTTATCAGTTAATTATGCGTGGAACTAATAAGAGTTTTGATGGTCTAGGTAATCTTCGACTATAGTCTTAGCTTTGTAACCATATCAGGGTCATTCAATTTCTCTGTGTTATAAGTTAATTATGCGTGGAACTAATAAGAGTTTTGATGGTCTAGGTAATCTTCGACTATAGTCTTAGCTTTGTAACCATATCAGGGTCATTCAATTTCTCTGTGTTATAAGTTAATTATGCGTGGAACTAATAAGAGTTTTGATGGTCTAGGTAATCTTCGACTATAGTCTTAGCTTTGTAACCATATCAGGGTCATTGAATTACTCTGTGTTATCAGTTAATTATGCGTGGAACTAGTAAGAGCTTTGATCTAGGTAATCTTGGACTATAGTCTTAGCTTTGTAACCATATTAGGGTCATTCAATTTCTCTGTGTTATCAGTTAATTATGCGTGGAACTAATAAGAGTTTTGATGGTCTAGGTAATCTTCGTCTATGGTCTTAGCTTTGTAACCATATCAGGGTCATTCAATTTCTCTGTGTTGTTATCAGTTTATTAGGTATTTTCTACGATTGGGATTCAATTTTTGTTTTAAACCTCTAAGTTATAATAGTTATAAATAAATTATTCTGTTATATAATTTAAGTATCATTACACGTTCTCAATTAAAGATAATTCAATAATTTATAAGTTTTAATTCCATCTCCTTGAGACTTTTCACCTCCCTTAAAATAATTTAATGACTTTTTCTTCCTAAAATTTTAGTTTTAACACATTTTGATTTTTTTTTTTTTTTTTTATTACTGTAAATAATATCTAATAATTCAGTTTAAGGTAGTACCCTTTATTAATTAAGAGCTTAGTGCAGATTCTTTTAAGGTAATAATAAAACTGTCATTTATGTAGGCAAGGTTTCGGCACTAGCCTGCCATTCTTAACCTGCCAAGATTTAAATTAAAAAAAAAAAAATACATATGACAGACTAGAAGACTGGATTTATCACTAATCCAGTGTGTGAGATCTTCATAAGTGAGATCATCCAGTATGTGATATGTAGTTAGTTGATAGCGCTTTGTTTTATTCTAGTTACCAGTGTTTATATTGTTAATTTTAAAATTTGTGTGTTACTAGTCTCTTTTTACTTCTTTGTTATGTATTTTTTGTTGAGCCATTATTATATTTTGAGCCACTGGTATGTCCCATAACGAACTTTTTGTAGTTGTTTTAATTAGATTGTTATTGGAGAATCTAGAATTTTGATGAAGGAACATGTTATTTTCCTAAATTAACTTATGTATTATCACCTTAACAATCCTCACAATAGTGACATTTAGGTACGGGTTCATTAATAGTTAGATCTTAATGTTATTGTAGGTTCTGTAACGACGTTTTATTGCAAACATATTATTTTTCAGGCTTGAGAATGGCAGGTTAGTGCCAAAACGTTGCCTACATAAATGACAGTTTTATTATTACCCTAAAAGGATCTACACTGAACTTGTAAATAATATCAAATTATTATCGATAAAATGATACAAAATTATTATGTTTTAAGTATTAGTTATTAATAAAACTCTGAGATTTTCAATTTCGTTGAATTTCAGACTCCAATATGGGGAAAATTTAGGCTCGGGTAGTTTTGTATCCCTCTCAACCTAACTCGTAAGAAAACTAAGGGAGAGCACTGAAAGATTAAAAAGACCAATTACATTAATATAATTTAATAATTTATATAATTTAAAAACCCGCTGTGGGAGAATGCTGCATGAGATTTTTAAAAATAAACAAGATCATCAGTAATCAATTGCGTGTTTATTAATAATGATAACAGTAGAGCATCAATTATTCCAGAGTAATCATTGCCAGCATAAATTCGGATATGTAAATAGTCCAAAAAAAATTAACTTTATCCGTTGGGAATGTCAGTTTGGATGTCACCAGATGGAGGGACAAACCAACCCTGTATATGTAGCTCTATATGCCATTTGGCAGGTCTAAGCTTTCCATGAGCTTTTGTGCCACGGCAAAAACAAAAATATTTAATGTTTGCCAGCCTCTGCTTTCATTTGACTAAGAACAAGAACTTCTGGAAATGGAGAACAAAAGTTTTTATCTACGATTGATACGAAATATAAACATTATATCTCTGTTTAGATGCGTAGAAAGTGATTATTTACGTACTTGTATTAATTGCGCATGCGCGTCTCATAGTTCTGAAGAATTCCTCTTCTTTACCAAGCTAGCACGGTAAAGAAGAGGAATTCTTCAGCTTTACCCACGATTAGCGAGTTTGTTTACATTTAACAAAACTAATTTGCTATTCTTTTATTAAAGTAACTGTTTATATCGAGTTTTTAGTGAAAAACAATGAATGAATCAAGTGGCTTTGACGAAAATGTAGAGAATAATACTCCTCCAGAAATAATTAATTCGGCAAAAAATATAATTCAAGATTAATGCCATCTTTATCAAGAGAAGAGATACGAACTTACATACAGCAAGTTTATTTTTTTCTGTATTTATTATTTAAATCTAACAATTGTAGATAAAGTACGGTACGCAACTCGTGTGACAACGGCATTTTGCATTGCTCGTGTGGTTTTACTACCCTCGCTGTCGCTCGGGTGCAAACTCCACACTCGCATGCAAAATGCTACTTTCCGCACTCGACGCGTAATGTACTATTTTGTTAATATTTCAGTTATTTTTAATGACATCCAGATGGTCGATGCTCTACTGTAATACATATTTCTTCAATGTACATTTCAGAATGGATAATAAAAAAATATTAAAATAATAATTAATGTAATAAATGGTAAATAAAGCAAAAAATAAAAATAACAAAGATAAAACTTCAATAGTAAATAAACATAAAAAAATAAAAACTTCAACAGGTAAAAAATCATAAAATTAATTAAACAAATAAATAAAAATAAAATATCCTCCAAATTGTAAAAAAAAAAAGTGAAAAGCTAAATATAAAAGACAGTAAAATTGAAAAGCAGTGATGGTGAGAGAAAATGATGAAATTCCAAATTAGATGAAAGCATTGTTTTGCAGTAGATTTATTAGTGTATATAAAAAGAAAACATAAATATAATTATTTATAATACATATTTATATATTATTATTATTATTATTATTATTATATAAATAACATTAGAATTAGATTATAAAAAACGCAAATATTAAACTCTCCTTTATACCAAAAATAAAGTGTAGGAGGAAAAATAATTTTAGCGCCAGTAAATACAACTCGAAAAAGAAAAAATTTGTAATTGATAATAAATAAATAAATAAACATAATAGCTTATGTATTATCAGTGATTTGTGTGTGACTAACTAAAGTGGTCAAATTGTGAGTGACTAACTAAAGAGGTCAAAGAGAGGGTGACCAGCTTAAGTGGTGAAAGTGAGGGAGACCAACTAAAGTGGTGAAAGTGAGGGAGACCAACTAAAGTGGTGAAAATGAGGGAGACCAACTAAAGTGGAGGAAGTGAGGGAGACCAACTAAAGTGCTCAAAGTTACAGTGACCAAATAAAGTGATCGAACGACCAACTAAAGTTTTTAAAGTGATGGTAACTTACTAAAGTGGTCAAAGTAAGAGGTCGATTGATGAATAGCTCTTTGAGTTCTATTAATTGTGAGTAAGTTCTACAAAAATCTATTTTAGAAACATTTATAAATGATAACTTAGACAAACAAAGAACAATTAAAAATAAAATTTCAGTTTTGGGTAAGATCAAAGATTTCAAAAAATGGAGAGGTTTTCAACAAAATATCAATAGATACAGGGAAAACAAGCTTGTAAACAACCACCACCAAAATACTAAGTTCCTCCTTAAAAACAATTGTACGGACATATTGAAATCAAACAATTTTTTATCAAGGAATGAAACATTGGTATTATCAACCCCCGAGACAAAGTTACTACTGGAACACTGTTGATAAAGTCTACAGCATTGTACACATTGGCTTGTAGAACAAGAAATAAAAAAAGTAAGGTCTAAAAATAACAAATTTTTTTTCTCAACTTTTTATACACCTTGAAAGAGCACATTTAGAGACAGTTCAAGCAAATACAACTTAATAAATAGGGAAAAAATCATATTGTAAATGAAGCACAATAATTTTTAAAAATCAATAATAAATTATTAATAAATAAATTAATAAATAATAAAATTAATAAATAGGGGAATCTCAAAGAACATTTGAGTTTAACCAACAGAAAACAAAAGGAATTCTTTTAATTAAGTAGTTAGCATAATCACTGGGTCTGTAATTCCGACACGATTAATTTCCATTCTTCCATGATCTTTGTTATTCTCTAGCTCCCATCATTCTCAGATCTTCCTTAAACTTATTCACTTAATCTTGGTATAGTATAACTATCCTATCTCACAAAAATGAATTTTTGCCCACAGCATATTCTGAGACACTCAGCCAAAACACTTTTCTCTCAACATACTCCAGCTCAGGAAAGCTTATCATTATCTCTGTTATTCCTTATTCACCACTTTATCTCCTAATCAATTATAATAGCATTTTTAAAAAAAAAAAAAAAAATTGTTTGTTATAAGTAAATTTCAATATACAGTTGAAGTTATACTCTCTCTTAAACTAGCCACCTCAGGGCCGAATCCATGTTCAAAATAACAGGAGACATACAGAGAAAAATAGACCCCCACACCAGGACTTGAACCACGGGTCCTCCTATTAATCCATTACAGGTGCTCTTACCAACTGAGCTATATCGGTGACAGAGAAAAATCATTCTCCCGTATAGCTCAGTTGGTAAGAGCACCTGTAACGGATTAATAGGAGGACCCGTGGTTCAAGTCCCGCTGCAGGGGTCTATTTTTCTCTGTATGTCTCCCGTAGTTATTGATAATTATAATTTGATTTAAAGTAAAATTTAATCTTTCCGTAGTATGAATACTACCAAAAACTTAAAAATTCGAATAACAGGAGTCGATAGACAAACCAAAATTTATCTTATAAAACAAGCATATAAAAACAGAGAAATACTTATAAAACATTAAAATTACACCACACAGCGTAATAATATCAACTTTTCAACCAACTGCAACAGACATCCGTCTACAGATATCTTCACAAAACAATGGTAAAAAGAACTTTTATCTTTTATATACCAGGTGAGAAAAGTTAGTGACACAAGAATGAACAGATCGGTTAAACCGATAGCCAATTTCAACTGAGACTAGATAAAAGGGCTTCTACTCCATATAAATAATTATTATAAATTTAGCGTAAGGTAAAATCTAGACACTGCAAAAACTAACAAGAATAAAACATAATAAATCAAAACGTAAACTGACAACAATATGGTAATTAATTATTTAGTTTGTTTAGTAGACTTCAACTTCAAACAATGCAATAAGTACTTAGTTGCATCTTCCCTATCTTTAAGTGAAATTAACTCGGAAAAAAAAAAATTCCTGAGAAAAACACTTGTATAGTGTTATTTGTATACAAATGCATCATTCACACCAAAATTATGTGTTAAGTTTCACTTCTATATACATTTTCAACATAATACTTGAGACAAAAGAAGAAAATTAAAAAAAATATATATATATATCAGCCAAATAAAATCAATAAAATTATATAATATATGTTGTTAAATACACACTAAGTATAATTACAACTTTAGATAATAAGTTAATTAGTTATCGTATTAATCAAATAGATCTCTTACTTACCTTTATCTCAAATAAATTTTAAAATAACATAAATACAAGAAATTTTGAAAGTAACAATAAAATAATAATAAGACTGAAATAATAAATTACATAATATGAGAAGGAAAAAAGCTTAATAGTATATTATGTTACTACAGTCTATAAGATTAGAGTTGGCACAATCGAAGGTGGGAAAATTTTGAGAGGGAAACGATTCTATTGGTCCGCCATCTTGAATGCAGCTTTAGAAAAAAATGCCCTACTCTACCCCTGTTCCACAAAAAAAATATAACATGGTAACACTGATTTTCCCTTTTTATAACCCCAAAACTACCTCCACGTTTGTTGTTTCCTGCCTTCGATTGTGCTAACTCTAATCTTATAGACTGTAGGCTGTGAAGTGAGTTTTTTCTTTACCGCGGCAATTACACTTACTAATTTTAATAATATATCTAATATCTTCAATATATTGTTTTTTATATATTCTTGGTAAGTAGAAAAGATTTCCGATTCCTATACTAATTCAAGAATGCTAATATAATCAAACACTGATAACTCGACCATTTTTAAGAAATAATAATTTTTTAAGTTATATAATTGCTTTTGGCGGTAGCCCCCCCCCCCCCCCCCCATTTGGAGCTAAAATTCATTTCTCAATTTTACCTCGGTGTATGATGACAGACGACAGACAGACATTTTTTAAAAACCACTTTTTTTGGACTTAAGGGACCTCAACAAACCTGTCAAACAAACTCGAATAAAACTTTCTTATATTCTTAGTAGTTACTGAATTTAAATCCCAAAATATCTAGTTTAAATAATTTATTTTATTAAACGTACTTAATTTATTTAATTAAATTTAAAAAATAGTTCAACAGCAGATTACATTTAGTTTCTTTTATTATCAGCTAAATCAGATCTATTTAAATCAATATATTTGCAACTAGACTTTTCCTAGGTAAGTAACATATATAGTTAAATTCGAATTTAAATTGAATGCATTTTAAATTTTTTTAAAATTAAAATAATCAGAACTGTTTTTCGGATTTTTTTTTTTTCATGTTTCATCAAAATTTAGATTGAAAAAATTAATTGCTTGATTTTACCTAAGGTTATGATTATTCTTAATGTGTATGTTTTTTTTTTTTTTTTGTTTGTAGTTTTAGTCCCGTTCAACAGCTTTATTAGGTCATTACAGGACGGGGGTTATCCGGCCACTTTACTCATCTAATCGATGAGATCATCAGTGTGAAACATGTCTCACCCCGCTGGGATTCGAACTCACAGCCGGGGTTTAGACCTTGGTTTCAGAGTCGAGTGCGCTAACCCCTCGGCTACACCGGCCCCAATGTGTATGTTAAATTGCATTGGAAAACTAAAAGATTAGTTAAGTGTTTAAAACATTTGTGGACTTGTTTACATGTTTTACTATAAAAGTGTAATATTTTCACACCACCACAATACTTTCTTTAAGTTGAAAAGAAGAGTAATTAAAAAAAAATTAAGTATAATTTACACATAAGTGTATATTTTTTAACTTTTTACCTTCCTAATTTATCATGTACAAATTGTAAACATTAACACAGTAATATTTTTTTGAAATAGTTTATAGAGCTTATAATTTTTACAAGTATACGCAGAACTAATTAAATTTAAAAGTGAAAAAAGAAAACAACGTACTTCACTAATACAATACAGGAAGCCTCGAATAATGTGGGGTATAACAGCGTCTACACTGTTGACATCATTCGAGAACCTTTGCAAGATCCGTCCCTGAGGCGTCGTTTCGAAAAATGATAGAGAAACTCGCATTACATTATCGAGTAGGAACAAATGCAATCGTATTGCGGCGTAAATACCTCCCAGTGAGGGTAACACATCCACCATACAAGATGATATACCTGAGAGAGCACAAAGTAATACAAACTTCGTCGTACCAACAAGTATATAAGTGTATATATGAAAATATAATATTATATATATAATACACATATAACATATATAAATAAATGTTATATGTATCTATTAAAAAACCATATCATTAGTTATTATTATTCTGCACAATTATTTTTAAGCGTGTTAGAGGTTAGTGGTATAAAAAAATTATAATAACAATTTTTCGACATTAAAAATAAAAGTTGTGGAGGAAGAAAATAAAAAAAAGATAAGATAACATTTTTAAAATAAAAGATAGTGTGTATGTGTATTTTTAAACATGCTTTAAAAATTAGCATAACAATTAGTTTGCAGATTTTCATGTCTTTTTTAATTAACTTCCATTGTCATCGGAAACACATTAGGTTTGTCCTATCCCCCCCTATTTGTAGCGTTCTTTGCATTGGTTGGAGCATAGGTTGCAACAGCTTTGCAGCATAGGTTGCAACAGCTTTGCAGCATAGGTTGCAACAGCTTTGCAGCATATGTAGCACCAGCTTTGCAGCATATGTTGCACCAGCGGTGCAGCATAGGTTGCAACAGCTTTGCAGCATATGAAGCACCAGCTTTGCAGCATAGGTTGCACCAGCTTTGCAGCATATGTAGCACCAGCTTAGCAGCATAGGTTGCACCAGCTTTGCAGCATATGTAGCACCAGCGTTGCAGCATAGGTTGCAACAGCTTTGCAGCATAGGTTGCAACAGCTTTGCGACTCTAAATTTGCACCTTATTTAATCATTCAACGAAACTTAAGTCATAGGAAACCTTCATACTGATATGTATGACTTTTGACATACGAGTAACTGAGCAGGTCATACAAACCAGTACTTGGTACAGTCAGAGGATTGTTTGGACCGTACAAAAATGGATTGCGAACAGTTGGAACAAGTTTGAAGTATGTTTTATGAGGATGAAAACAGTCACAGGTCAGATTGGAACGGCTTATATTCATTGTGTATGCCAGTGATGATCCCACGGAGAGTACTCTCTTTTGTTGGAATAAATATAATCAATAAAAGTTACAGCTTTCTAGGAAATCGGAAAGTGGGATACAAATTTATTACAAAATTTAAACTCCACTAAGCATTTAAGTTCAATAAAAGTGTATAAAAAAGGGGCGTATTAATAAAATAAAAACACTTCCTTTCCACTAAAAAACTGCGTTATTCAGTGGTGGATATTATGGACCAAAAATTACTATTATTACTGCCTTAGGTAGAATGCCGGCTTTGCACCTCCATAAGCCCCCCAGATTAAGGCCCTACTTGGGGCTCTACAGTTAGTAGCTAAAGATTACATAAACAAATAAATGTGAGACACATTTAAAATTTTAAAGCTAATTTTTATTAGCACAAAAAAAAAAAAAAAAAAATAGCTCAAATGAGTGACATTATAAATAACTTTGTGCATGGCTTTCATGAAGCTGTAATAAATATTAAATAATGCAATATTCATGTCAAAGTAAAGATTACAACATACATGATTAGGAACATGGTTCATTTTATCATTTTGAAGGCATGCAATCATACAAAGCTGGGAAGAAAAATGAATAATAATAATCACTTAAAATATTACATTTTATAATTTTACGACAAGACAGATTCTACTAAACAAAAGAAATAACAAAATAATTCTTAGAAATATTGTAGATACATGTTGGAAATATTGTAGATACATGTTGGAAATATTGTAGATACATGTTGGAAATATTGTAGATACAACGAAGGATAAATAGAATAAAACTCAAAGAGCTGATTTTATCAATTTATAGTTAAAAATTCACTTTTTTTCCGGGGAGGTAGAAAACCCAATTCACATTAGTTTTAATTAATCGTACAGACCACTTTAGTTGTGGAGAGAACTAAACTTTATTAACTAACTGGTGAGTGAAATAACTAAATAACAAGCTACATAGGGAGTAAGCGGTCAAAACCAGTATGTACTACATTAGCTAGATAGTGGATATTATTTAAGACAATACAGGCTGTTTCATAAGTCAGCTTACCAGTTTTTCAAACAAATACACTTACTCGGTAAACTGATTTTTGAAACACCCTGTATTTTAGATTTTGCACCAAAAATCTAGGTAGAAATAACAGGAAGGATATAAGTACATGCAAAGGAGCTGTAGCTGTAGGTACAGATCATGGAGTAGCTCACAGTAGAGGTAGAACATACCGGTTAGGTGTATATCACCCATTTCAGAGATGTTAATCATACAGTTTATAACGACTAACGGAACAGCATAATTCTTGCTCCATGCTCAAAAATGTTCAGTATGATCCATGACAAAAGTGATAAAATTTGCTCGGTTAAGATGGTTAATCTGAATTGAGTAATCAAAGGATAGTGCTCATCCGATCAGTCAAAAACACCAAAAATTAGGCAAAAATCATAATAATTTTCCAAAAGTTACATGAACAATGATACAAGTTTCATCAATAATAAGAATGCTAACAGAAAAATTTGCACATGCTCATTAAAATCCTAAAGAATATGCCGATTTGATGGATTTGTGGTGTTAAACCAAAATTTTGAGAATTAATCAGATCTTCTTTCACGATGAAGACAATTACTGCCACTGACGGCAAAGGGCCTGATGGAAGGATGCTCCATGAAATATATAGTGAAAGGGGTGACTTTGAACAAACCAATAAAAACTCAGCCAACCTCTCAACAGCGAGGTAAGCAGTGATGTAGAAACAAACTTAAATATTGTTTTTCAAAATCACTGCGCTAAACCTCGATGTAAGCAGAGACTTATACTTAAACTACAAGCCGTTCGGCGTGGGCGTTCGCATTTAGTACAATGGATTTGTTTTTTTATAGTCATGGCATCTACCTACACCAACTTAAGTGTTTACCCTTTGACAAACAGAGGAAAACTCAACAAAATTTCAAAAAGAAAAATAATTACAACAATATGCTTTAAAAAATTCATAAAAGAATCACTGTAATAATGGAGAAATGGAATCAAGAATATCTCTTCAGTGGGGTCCTTTTAAGGTGGCCCAGCTATCTCCAACTTTCCTACTAAAGTTTTCTTTATTCTTTCCAAGGCTTATCTAACCCTCTGAGTAAAAGATTATCAAAAGTATCCCTAGAGCTGCATATCTTCTGGTGTGCATTACCATTGCTCATCTATCTTCCTGTTTGGAAATCAAGGGTATCTCTCCAGTGGCATTCATCCTCTTGACGTGGCCCAGCTATTTTAGAGTTTCAGCTTTCCTACTGAGCTCTTTTATATTTATTCAGGTGGCACATCTACATCTCTAAGTCCATGTATTGCAAAGCTTGTTTTCTTACATCTAGGTACTATAATGTGCTTAGAGAACCTGTAACTCTGTCAATCTTATGACGCAGAGGTTCAAATTGCTAGCTCGCTCTCATGGTTTGGTCATTAAAGGTTTTCCCCATGTAAGGTTTAGCATACCTGTTGCTTGTACTCTACTGTACTGCACTTGTTAGAGCTAAGTTCCTAATATTTACAAATTAAAATAACTATCCTTTTACTAAATTGTAAATTAGGACTTTCGTGATTTTAACAGATGTTTTAATATTGTAACTTAATTCAAGATGAATGCAATATAATTCAAAGATTTCTTAGATAAACCCTTATAAACAACAGTAGAACCTCGCTTACACGACCCTCAATAACACGACAACCTCAATTACAAGTGCAATTTTCAAATCCCCTTGAGATTGCCATAACACATAATGTTAACCTCTATAACGCGACTATTATTATCCAAACAACCTCTATAAGACGGATTTTTTCTAATTCACAACATAACTCAGAACCTCTATAACAAGTTGTTTTGAGAAGTCAACCTCTATAACGAGACTCTATACAGGAATGGGTCAACCTTGAACAAGTCTTGACTCGATAACACGACTAATAGCCAAAATAACCTTGATAACATGACCCTCAACAAAAAGAGCACCTCGATAACAAAACTGTTTCTCTAATCCCCTTGAGACACTTCGAGGTTCTACTGTATTATTCATATTAAATATTATGAGTGAACATCGTATAAAATATTTAAAAAAAGTGCATAATACTTGAAAAAAATCTGACACTTAGGATTGATTACCGTGATAAATCTGTTTATCCACACGAGAGTCGAACTAGTCAGGTTATGATCGACAACATCGATGTCTTTAGAAAACCGCTGCAAGATTCTACCCTGCGGTGTCACGTCGAACGATGACATCGCCCATTTCAATATGCTGGACAACAGGTAATTGTGAATTTTGTACGCAGCTACGAGACCTCCCACTTGCCAACATAAAGTAAATCCATCCCAACAAATCACTGAATCAGAGAAAAAAAAAACAACAGAGCAATCAAATCCGTTAATTCTCACTTCACAATTGCTATTGCTTTTCTTTTTAGTAATCTTATAAATATAAATATTTGTTTGTTTAATTAATCCAAATTAAGGTTCCACAGAATTAAAGTTGAAACACCTATATTTTTAAGCCTTCGATACTGAAGTTAAAGGAATGAATCTGTTTCTACAAATGGTTCTTTAAAATAAAATATATGTATCTGATAAAACAGATTAAAATCGTCCAATTTTAAATATTAAAAGTATACTAAATAAAAGAAAATTGGGAAAAGTCATAGAGCTAGATGTAATAAATCGGTCCGAGACAACTCAGACAAATTTTCTCATATACGAATTCATAATTACTTAGCCCAGTGTTTTCCATTTTTTAGTTTTCGTTTTCAAGTTTTTATATTATAGGTACATTTAATTATTATTGAACATTTTATCAAAGTGTATCATAAAAATAACTTCTCCTTGGCAGGGAATCAAACTCAGCCTCTCCCAATCCACGTTAAAAGCTATTTTCTCAGGAACTAGATTTTCGGGAATTAGATTTTCCCGGAAAAAAAACCGTATATCGTTTGATTCGTATTTACAGTGGAACCTCAATAATTCGGACTAATTGGGACAAGACACTGTCCCAATTACCAATTTGTCCGAATTTTCAAATATGATGTAAAACAACTTTTTCACAGACGAGAGGACCTGATAAAGGTGCGCCTGAGCTTCTTCTTTGAGTAAACCATATGTACATCGCATCTTCTAAAGGGTATCATTTGCCGTTCGCTACGTTTTACGGTTTTTTGACCCCTCTTCAGAATCTAGCTTTGACGCATATCGCAGTATGCTATCTCGTTTTCGTTTTAGATGACCCCACACCATACTTTTTTGCAAGAGATGTCCGACTTTCACCTTTCGGAATTTTTTTTTTTTTTTATACAATTTCTAGTTATTAAATTTTTCAGTAAGCAGTCCGGATTTTAGAGGTCCGAATTATCGAGGTTCTACTGTATATGGACTACATTTTAGAATTTTCTTAATCAAAATCGTCAGAACTGTTTTCAAGAAATAATTTTTTTTTCACGTTTTTTTCAGAGTTTTTTGGAGGTAGTCCCCCAAATTAAGAGCTAAAACTCATTTCTCGATTTCGTCTCAAAGTATGATTTTTTTCAGAACATGTATGCCAAATTTCGTCAAAATCGGTCCAGCAGTTTAGGCTCCAGGCATCTGCACAGACATTTGACAGACAGACATTTTTTAAAAACCACTTTTTTAGACTCAGGACACTCAAAACGTGTAAATCCATGAAAATCTCAAAATTGAATTTTCATACCATCACAATACTTTCTCTTTATTATGAGAAAGTAAAGAGCTGGCATGAGAGGATTAATTGCCTCCCTATGTATTCTCAGTTAGACTAAGAGAATGTGCCAAAAATAATTAAAAAAATAAAACCTAAATTAAACTTCCAATGGCTTTTTATTCAATATCACATTATAAGACAAGATTATTTAAAGTGTTTCAAACCTCAATCCAATAGAACCTTAATAAGAGAAAAAAAAATGAAATTTAATAATTCCGTTTTACAAAATACTCGACTCAGTATTGAAAACAAAACAAAACAATTCATAGTATAAGTAGTAAGTAACACTATGAACAAAAACAATTCATAGTATAAGTAGTAAGTAACACTATGAACAAAAACAATTCATGAGTTAATATTTTTTTTTGAAAAATTATATACATAATATAATAAATTTACAGAAGATTAGACCGATTACACAGGTCAATATATTAGTATTTTTGTTTGTTTTTTTTATTCTTAAAAACAAAACTTTAAAAAAAAACAAATATCGATTAATACTATTTATAAATTTGTTAACTTTTTTTTTATACATTTTAATAATGAATGAATGAAATGTTAAAAAAATAATTAAATTTGGACTGTAGCAGAGTACATGATGGAATGAATAAGCAGACACAATACCAAAAAACTCAGAATAAGAGAAAAAAAATCTATAAGTATGTATAACTTTTAAAAAAATTAAAAACACTGTTTGAACATAATGACTCATTTTATACTCGGGAATATATAATATATATAATCTATGAAAGTTTCAACTTTCTAGGCAAGTGGAAAATGTGTTTAAAATTTATAACAAAATGCAGACTTCTGAAAGAAGTGAAGTTAAATAAAAGCCCTTGAAAACCTGAAGAAGTGAGATATTAAATAGATGAAGATAGAATATTTTCTTAACACAAAACTGCAATTATAAATTGGAGGCTCATATTTGCACGAGGGTTGTGTAAGGAATAAGAGGATGGATAATGCTGTCCATCAAACTTAGAAGGAGAATTGATAAAAGAAACGAGTAAACCAAATTTCAACTAATAGCCAATTTATCATTGCATGCGTGATAAACACTCGGATTCATCTTCTTCCAACTTTAAGAATGTTGTGGGGTTTTACAGCCTTAAAATATCCAGGAAGGTCAAATACAATTTTTCATTTTTAAAAAAAAATAAAATAAAATAAATTAGCTTTAACAAGAACTGAGGAATAGTTCTTGTTGACTCTTTAAGCAAGTCACTATTTGGATAGATGACCACACAGATCTGGGTTCAATTCCCAGATCGGCCCACCCAGCATTGCTCTAACGAATAGGGAGTTCATAAAGGAGAGTTGAATCTTTAATCTAAGTTAAGCAGCATCAAGTGTGGTCACTATTTGGATAGATGACCACACAGATCTGGGTTCAATTCCCAGATCTGGCCACCCAGCATTGCTCTAACGAATAGGGAGTTCATAAAGGAGAGTTGACTCTTTAATCTAAGTTAAGCAGCATCAAGTGTGGTCACTATTTGGATAGATGACCACACAGATCTGGGTTCAATTCCCAGATCGGCCCACCCAGCATTGCTCTAACAAATAGGGAGCTTTTCGAAAAAGTTGGTTAGTGGTTACCTGCTTGGACACCTAGAGGCTGAGAGGTGGTTGTAACAGGTTCAAACCAGCTAAAGGGTAATGTGGGTATATCTTAAAAAATAGGGACGAGGTCTGACTTACAGAATTTAATTTTATATCTCATAGATGAGGAAATAAAGGAAACTTAAGAAAGAAGAATAAAAAACAAAAACAAAGAAGACTCAAGAAACAAAGAATAGGAAATAAATATCGAGCCACATTGAAAAAATCACTAATGAACCTTTATAAATCTGAGAATACTAGACTGTCATAAGGCAAATATATTAATATGTTAAAAACGATAAAAAAAAAAAAAAAAAAATCAAATTATTTAATATACCTCCACAAAGTCAAAAGCAACAAGATACATGAGAAACAAAAATCGGCGATAAATTGAAAAGAGAATAAATAATAATAATACTTTTAAATAAGAATATAAAAGTTAATGAAAAATCGTAATTTGAACAAATCGGAAAAAAAAATCATAGCAAAGAAGATTTTAGAGCTGTTTTTTAAGCTTGGTGCTGTTTTATTAGCTCTTCCACAAAACCTTAGTAGAAAAAACATGCATGTAAAAACATTACTCAAATGAGACATAAATATTCTCAAACAATCTATAAAAGATCAACTTAACAAGAGTAATTTCATTATTTTTAAATATTTGTTAATTTTAATAAAAAGAAATCAGCGTCAATTCTTCAATTAGTTAAACCTGGTGTACGATTATTATCGAAAATCAACCACCAATTGACTTGTTCATAAGAATTGTTTATAATAGTAATAAAATAAAATATGAGAGTGGAGCATGTTGAAACCATTTAACTCGATGTGTTGATGATGAGAAGGGATGAATGATGCAGAACAATGATGAATTATATTAAACACAAATAAAAACTGTAACAATTTTGGATTATCAACTGCGAATTTAATAAAAATTGGAGATGTATTTTTTTCTTTTTGGATTCACCGATATTTCGGAAAAAAATGTTTCCTTCTTCGAAGTATAAACAAAAGCTAAAAGTAATTAAGGTAAATTCTCTTTTTTTTAGTGTCTGTAAGGCGAAAACGAGGACCCTTATATATTCCTGCGCTTGTCTGTTTGTCTGTTGTTAAGGAACTGTTTTTAAGGAATTTCAAATCGCATATTTTGTGAGACAAAAAATCCCTCTTCCTTAAAATCTTCAAAATTTATTTTATTATCTTGGGAATGGTTTGTGCTGGACAGTTCATTGCGTTTGGACAATAAAAATAGATATTAATTATAATAAATTGTTCATAAGATGTGGCTAAAACAAACATTTAAATAACACCCAACTTTATAGGGCTGGGATGATTATTATGCTGGAACATGAACTCATCCTATTTGTAACAATATGGACATTACAAGTTGTAACTTTTGACACTCAGATTGGCCAACCTAAATGAGGAAAAAAATAAAGCCACTAGGCCTGTGGGAGGGGTGGGACCAGTGACATTTTTGTTTGCCCAGTTGGCGTGACCTTCTAGAATTCAACATCCTGACCTCTTATTGGCTCTCCACCCAAATTTTTTAGGATTTTCCCCCACTGTCAAAAGTCTCAACTCATAACATGCAAACTGTAATTGGCCTAAGGACCCTTTGAGAGTACTAAAAGCACATACATACTCTTAGCCACTTTATTCTATTAAATCTTGAAAAAGAAAATATTTTTTTCCAAAATGTCCGTAAACCTACAATTTCCTCGCTATCCTTAATTTTTATGTAACAAAATAATGCCAAATACTGTGAGATAAAGCAATGCAAAACATAATTCATTAGCTACATAATACCATAACCTGATACCATTACAATAATAAAAAAAAAATACATTAAAACAAATAATGTGGATTTTTCAAGAAAGAGAGCAAAATAACTTTAAATTAAAAAAAATGTAATTAGTCAAAATTCTAAAATATGTTTTATAACATAATATAATTATAATTTAAAACGTAGACAATGCTAATTATATATTTTATTAAAAGTCTACACACCAGATAGAACACTTGTAAAATTATGTTTGCTTTTCACTTTAAACATAAACTAGAGGAAATAATGGATTTTTAAGTACACTCCATAATTTTTCGTATTATGATACCTTACAAAAATTCTTGAGAAGTTGGGTTCATCAAGGAATTAAAAGGCCCGATTTTACTATACATCAACTCCTTGCGTAATTTATTTATTATTTCCTTGCGTTTATTATTACGATATATCAACTCTTCCTTGTGTTATTCTTATCCTTGCGTTATTTATTTATTATTTCATTGCGTTTATTATTACGATACATCAACTCTTCCTTGCGTTATTCTTATCCTTGCATTATTTATTTATTATTTCCTTGCGTTTATTATTACAATACATCAACTCTTCATTGCGTTATTTATTTATTATTTCCTTGTGTTTATTATTACAATACATCAACTCTTCCTTGTGTTATTTATTTATTATTTCCTTGCTTTATTCTTTTCCTTGCATTATTTATTTATTATTTCCTTGCATTTATTATTACGATACATAAACTCTTCCTTGAGTTATTCTTATCCTTGCGTTATTTATTTATTATTTCCTTGCATTTATTATTACGATACATAAACTCTTCCTTGAGTTATTCTTATCCTTGCGTTATTTATTTATTATTTCCTTGCATTTATTATTACGATACATAAACTCTTCCTTGAGTTATTCTTATCCTTGCGCTATTTATTTATTATTTCCTTGCATTTATTATTACGATACATCAACTCTTCCTTGCGTTATTCTTATCCTTGCATTATTTATTTATTATTTCCTTGCGTTTATTATTACAATACATCAACTCTTCATTGCGTTATTTATTTATTATTTCCTTGTGTTTATTATTACAATACATCAACTCTTCCTTGTGTTATTTATTTATTATTTCCTTGCTTTATTCTTTTCCTTGCATTATTTATTTATTATTTCCTTGCATTTATTATTACGATACATAAACTCTTCCTTGAGTTATTCTTATCCTTGCGTTATTTATTTATTATTTCCTTGCATTTATTATTACGATACATAAACTCTTCCTTGAGTTATTCTTATCCTTGCGTTATTTATTTATTATTTCCTTGCATTTATTATTACGATACATAAACTCTTCCTTGAGTTATTCTTATCCTTGCGCTATTTATTTATTATTTCCTTGCATTTATTATTACGATACATCAACTCTTCCTTGCGTTATTCTTATCCTTGCATTATTTATTTATTATTTCCTTGCGTTTATTATTACAATACATCAACTCTTCATTGCGTTATTTATTTATTATTTCCTTGCGTTTATTATTACAATACATCGACTCTTCCATGTGTTATTTATTTATTATTTCCTTGCTTTATTCTTATCCTTGCATTATTTATTTATTATTTCCTTGAGTTTATTATTACGATACATCAACTCTTCAATGCTTTATTAAGCTGATTGACTACAACAGGGGTTACCGAACCTACAGCCTGCTGACAGGGTCTGTAACGTGAGATGTTTTATCCGCCCTGCCTGACCGCAAAAGAAGCTATTTCAACCATCACCAAAAGATCAACACAATTCTTATAGAGGTTTATTTTTTGGCTGAAATAGATAGCTTATCCAGATTTTCCCAACCACTGTGAAGTTCGATGACTGAATGCTTACTTCATCTGCTTTAGACCATCCTATCCAGCAACCAAAAAGTTTTGATACCTGACCCCTGGTCTAGAAGATTAAATTGGGATGTTGAGTTGATTTAAATATTATAATTGAGCAATAACGATTATCGTCATAGCACCTGAATTCAAGTAAATTTCTAATAAAGCTACATAATCAATTCTTCTGAAGCTGTGTTACGCACAGAGATGCACCTGTAATTTTATTCAACGTGTCTAAAAGTAGGTACTATAAGTATAATTTTATAAGAAGCAACTATTAAATTGTTAAAAACTAAAATTAATAATTGGTTTTCTAAAATGCATAGCAATTATCTAACTAGGGATTAGCGCTACAGTGGTCTATATAAAGGAAGAGAGAGGAAAAAATAAAATGTTATTATTTGTTGGAAAAATATTCTACTGAATTTATTCTTTTTTTTTGTCGAATCAACGTACCGCAAAAAAACAAGTTGTGGTAGCCCGTAGATTGTGAGGCAGTGAATTATCAAGTGTGTCTACGTCTTTGGAGAAACGGTTAATGACTCGTCCTAGGGGAGTGACGTCAAAGAAAGAAGTCGGAACTCGTAGTGTCGAATTTAACAGGTAGTTGTGAATACTATGAGCGGCTATCAGTGCGCCCAAATTCACCGTAATCGAGAGCAACATCACCCAAAAGACTAGAGACAACAACAACATTAAAATAACAAAAGAAAAAAAACAAAAAAAAAACAGAAGACAAACAGACATGTGCAACAGATAAAAACCACTGACCAACAACATTCAGTGCATTCCAATAGACAAGGCAAATTAAAAAGAAAAGAAGAAAAAATATTATTTAAAAAAATATTAATTTTGTGTTAAATATAAAATTTTTGAGGTTTCACAATACTTTCTCTATTTAAACACCACGTAAGTAAAAAAGACAGCCAAAACATATAAATAAATCTTAAGAAGGAGGGCCTACAATTAAAAAAAAGTTTTAAATTAATAATATTCTGCATTTAAAGAGCTTAGAAGGGGTAATAACAGTTGCTTTAAATAGATGATTAGAGGTGGTTATAAAATATTGACCCAATCAAAGAGTTTAGAAGAGGTAATAACAATTGCTCTAAATAGATGATTAGAGGTGGTTATAGTATATTGAACCAATCAAAGAGCTTAGAAGGGGTAATAACAGTTGCTCTAAATAGAGGATTAGAGGTGGTTATAAAATATTGACCCAATCAAAGAGTTTAGAAGGGGTAATAACAATTGCTCTAAATAGATGATTAGAGGTGGTTATAGAATATTGAACCAATCAAAGAGCTTAGAAGGGGTAATAACAATTGCTCTAAATAGATGATTAGAGGTGGTTATAGAATATTGAACCAATCAAAGAGCTTAGAAGGGGTAATAACAGTTGCTCTAAATAGAGGATTAGAGGTGGTTATAAAATATTGACCCAATCAAAGAGTTTAGAAGGGGTAATAACAGTTGCTTTAAATAGATGATTAGAGGTGGTTATAGTATTTTGAACCAATCAAAGAGTTTAGAAGGGGTAATAACAGTTGCTCTAAATAGATGATTAGAGGTGGTTATAGAATATTGAACCAATCAAAGAGTTTAGAAGGGGTAATAACAGTTGCTCTAAATAGATGATTAGAGGTGGTTATAGAATATTGAACCAATCAAAGAGTTTAGAAGGGGTAATAACAGTTGCTCTAAATAGATGATTAGAGGTGGTTATAGAATATTGAACCAATCAAAGAGCTTAGAAGGGGTAGAGGGAGCAAAGTGCCTAAATAACAGATGTTCTAAATAGACGATTAGTGGCGATTATAGAATATTGTCTAAATCAGAGAGAGAAAGAAGAGGTAGAGTGAGCAAAGTATGAAGTTTTGGCAACAAACTGATAAATGTGATGGTTTCAAGAGGCACCATAATAAACCCCTGGTTTAGTATGTTATGACCCGTAAACGTTTTTATCCGGCCAGCCCTGTTGCAAAAGAAGTTAACAAAAAACTTAAATAATGCTAAGTTATTAAATAAAAGTAATCAATTAAATTATATCAATTGATGATAATCAATTAAATTAAGGTTTTGGCTCTAATTATGTTTATGAGCAGGATTTTTCCAAGATTAACTACGTAAAGTCAAAATTTTTGGCTTCAATAACTGATTAAAATCCTTACTAATGATTGGTAGCATCCCAGACTAGGTCCAAGAAGAAAAAGGGGGGGGGGGGTGTTTTCTCGGAAGAATAGTGTACTCTGGTGAACCTGACACTCTGTTACTCGTAGACATGCTGAACAGGTTAGTGCCTGAATGCAGTTTACCTCCCATCACAAAAAAGATTAGAAAATAAGTTTGAGCCTAAGTGGAGAGACATTTTCAGCACGAAGCAATTCCAATCCTTTTTTATTAGAATCAAGTCATACCCACTTTAGTCATAACTCATAATATAAATATTACATTGCTAGGCTATATGATTTGAACCTCGATAACAAGTGTCTCAAGGGGATTAGGGAAACAGTCTTGTTATCGAGGTGCTCTTTTTGTTGAGGGTCGTGTTATCAAGGTTATTGTGGCTATCAGTCGTGTTATCGAGGTTAATGGGCGGGGTTTTCAAGTCTAGACTTGTTCAAGGTCGACCCATTCCTGTATAGAGTCGCGTTATAGAGGCTGACTTCTCAAAACGACTTGTTATAGATGTTCTGAGTTAGGTTGTGAATTGGAAAAAATCTGTGTTATTGAGGTTGTTTGGATAATAATAGTTGCGTTATAGAGGTTAATTTAACATTATGTGTTATGGCAATCTCAAGGGGATTTGAAAATTGCATGAAATTGAGGTTGTTGTGTAATTGAGGGTCGTGTAAGCGAGGTTCTACTGTATTATGTTGCTTACTTAATCCGGCCCATCTCATCTAGATCTGGCTCACTATTGCAATGTTATCAATAATAATTGTGACATAACAGCTGATTGCTAATCACTATTATCAATAATTCTAGAATTTTTTCCTTTTAATCAGGATTGTTTAATATCATAGTTTTGTGATGATTATTCTGTTTATTAATTTCATTGTTCTCGTGATTGTATTTTTTTATCTACAGCTATTATACGGAAATTTAAACACCTTTAACTATTCAACTGAATAAAATTGAAATTGTATGATATGATGTAATATTTCAATAACATATTGATTTAAGCATGTTGTTATTAAAAATTTAATGTCATTGATAAATTATAAAATGCACTTTTTTATTTTCTTTTTACTCACATTACCTCTTCTAAACTCTTTGATTTTAAAATCACAATTTTTTGGTGCAAATTTTAAAAATATTCTTAATTAAAAGGTAAATTAAATAATAACCCTTTTTGAGAATTTTATAAAAAAATAATAATAATTTAAAACTTTTTTCACAAGAACACTCTTTCAAAAGATAATTGGGGAAAAAATCACATCTTTAACTGCTTACTCTAATAAGTTGGGACATTCACACAAATTATGTATGTATGAATGTTGATTTTTCTTTTACAGTGGTACATTACATATGGGGATAAATATATACCAAAAATATTATTTTTAATTCAAATTAATACAACATTAAAAACCCAAATCCATATTGTACAAAAATATACTAATATAGAATTAAAAATAAAATAGAATAATTTAACTACACATTAACCAGAGAACTAAATAAACGGAAATACCATTTTATTAAAATAAAAATACAGTAGAACCTAGATTATCCGTCTCTCGATTCACCATCTTTTTTGCTTAACTCTCAGATGTATCTGCCGAACGAAATCCCCTTTTTTTAGACTTCACGAATTCCCCCAACCCACCCGGAGTTTGACCATGAAGGCACTATCTGTCAATTATTAAGCTCTTGTAAGAGCATGGATGAGCCAAAACATTTTTAACATTTGGGTTGACAAAGTTTTTGTGCCTCTTGTCAAATCAGTCACTTTCAGCCCTTAAAGTTTCCCCTTGCTTGCTCAACCATCTTTTCAATTATCCATCTCCGGTACCGTGCTTAACAGGTAATGGAGGTTCTACTGTATATTAAATATTGTTAAAATATGAAAAATAAATAAATATATAACATTTAAATACAACTTTCTACAAATGGAATAAAAAAATCTCAAATAAATTTCTACTATTAAAAAAATAAATAAATAATATATTAAAACTAAATATAAGTATATTATACTATGTAGGGAAGGTTCTCTTCCTTAGAAACTTAGCATAGCAAAAATCAAGTATTGCTGATAACTCAATTGTAGTGATGTATAGTGGACTTCTTTAGAATTTCAAACTATGGCGAAGGTATTTATTTGGAATAAAAGTCCTGATGTTGAAGAACAACTGTTTATTACATCAAAGCTTTCACCCAGGGAACCTGAAAGGGAGCCAGGGTAGCCGAGCGTCTTAAGGCGCTCGTTCAGCTATCAATAAGTCGAGGCACCTCGAGGTCGTGGGTTCGATCCCGTGCCATGATACTCTGAATTCCATCAATGAATCGTGGACGGTGCAGGGAGAGGGACACCCTTTATGGGGACTCTTCCCCCACTCTTTCATGTGGGTCCGATCCGTGTCATGATGATGTAATTTGTATCTATGGTTCGAGGACGGAGCAGGACACCCTTTATGGGCACTCTTCCCCCACGCTTTGACGCACGCTTATATAGCTTACTAATGACCACACCATACTCGCTTCGGCGGTACAATGTAAAAATGTATGATGTGAGAAGTAGCTGGAACTCTCCATCACGGGGCGTAAAAAGGGCCTAAGTGATGGCCTAATTGCAAGGTTCGAACAAGTGGTTCGTCCAACCCGTTCTAGTAGGAAGTACTAGACTACTACTACTACTCACCCAGGGAACCTGAGCATCATCAGTGATAATCTACAAATACATAAAAGAGAAAAATAGGTAATGCTAGACTAAAATTAGGAAACAACAAAAAAATAATTCGAACTGAAAATGCAAAAGAGTGTGACATAGGTTTTTACCAGAGGTGAAAATAAATTAAATTAAAAGAATATGTGGGTACTAGAGGTATTGGTTTAAATATAAGTATGAAAATGCAAAACTAAAACAAAATTGCACTTAAACATTGCATTAAAACAACTTAAAAATCTATAAAAAGGACTATAGGTTTGACGCATTTTTTCTTCATGAAGGTCCCTTAAAAAGTCCCCACCATATGTTTTGCCTCCCTGTCTCATCTGTTTATTTCCACTCACTTGTTCACTTCCATCCTAACTGTTTAGGCATTATGTGCAATTTTGTTTTAGTTTTTCATTTTCATACTTATATTTAAACCAATACCTCTAGTGCCAACATATTCTTTTAATTTTAATTTAATTTATTTTCACCGCTGGTAAGAACCTACGTCACACTCTTTTGCATTTTCAGTTCGAATTATTTTTTTTGTTGTTTCCTAATTTTAGTCTAGCATTACCTTTTTTCTCTTTTATGTATTTGTAGATTATCACTGATGATGCTCAGGTTCCCTGGGCGAAAGCTTTGATGCAATAAAAAAATACGATAATAAACCAATAATGCAATAATATAATAAACCTACTACTGCCTTTGATTCATTCATAGCCGAGCAGAGGTACAAATGATTAGAGCAGGCTTTACTATTCATATCTTTCTTGGTTGAAATATTTTTGGGTTAGGCTATTTTTCCACTCGGCATCTCCAATTAAACAAAAAATACGTGTGGTGTCGTGGGACACCCGGTAGGAACGAAGTTCCTTTAATTTTTCATTAAATATAAATGATAAAATCACACTGCTAAGTACGTATACATTGCTAACTACTTATACATGGCGGAGTTAGAAAAGAGACAAAATTAAAAGTAACGAACTGTTTGTACCTAGCAGAGTTAAGGCTAAATTAAAAGAAAATCATTATTTGTAAAATTAAAGCAAGCGTCTTACTATAAATATATATTGAATATAAGAAAAAAGTTGATCATGATGAGTTTATAGTGAAAGAGTATGTTTGTTAAAGGAGTTTGGATTGAAATAGGACTATTTTCTACCTACCCGGCCAATTAATTTAAAATATTATAAAACATATCTCTTCCCTACTCTACAGCTTCTGCTTGTATCAGGGTGAAATTTTACATGATTATATTTTATTTATTTACAAAACAGAGTAACATTTTTGACATATATAACAAAAATAATCATAACAAGTCAAGTAACAGGCTTCCTTAATAACACTTTTTCCCGTCTTTTGAAGCTTACGTTTACGCGAGCGTTGCGCGTGAACGCTTGGGCGGATAACGTTTTCCGACGAACTCAGCCTTGGCATTGGTAAAATGAACATGTGTACCAAATTTCATCTAACTCGGTGATCTTTTACTCAAGTTATCGTCATCTGTAGATTTCGTGACGGATTTTGCATGACGGTGATTTTGTGACGGTGACTTTGGTCGTTTTTTTCGGATTCACTCCCGGGCTCCAGAACGTGCCATAAGGAACTTCATTCCAAAAATCGTTCTTCAACAACAGGACTTTAATTCCAAATAAATAACTTCGCCATAGTTTGAAATTGCTGATAACACTCTGATAAGGTAACTAGTGAAAGCGGGGGAAAAAACCCCTTCTCCCTGGAATTGTACTGGGGGCAAGTTTGCTAGGGTAGAGAACCACCTCTAAATAGACTCTTGTTAAATGCAGTTTATTAAAATATTTTATAACAATTTTTTTTGATAATTGGAAGTGGCTGCCCTGTCGCTGGATATATTTTAGTTGGAATTATCCTTCTTGACAATTCCAACTTTCAATAATATTTCGAGGAAAATTTCGGATATGAATGATCAAGAATAAAAACTGTACATATTAAGTTATTTATTTAAAAATATTAAGATTGAAAGCATTTTATTATGTTAAAAAACAAAATTTATATTATTTATTGGGCATAGATTAGAGAAAGCTTTTATCCAAGTGATATTAATATTAATTTTGAATTATTTTTAGTATTGTGAGCATCATTTTGTGCAATCGGGAGTTTAGATTGATAAATTATTTATAACTACTTGAGATTGAAGCAGAAAGTGAATCAATATAATTAGTAAAACTTTATTAAATTCTTTCTGTCTTTCAGGGTAAATAATAACTCAATTTTAATTGGTTAGAAGGTGTTGATATTTCATCCCTAATTTTGGGATATCCTCAAACCTGCAGTTACTTTTAGTATTAATTATAACATTTATCTTTTTAAATACATAAAATATATAAACAATTTATTAGTGAGGAAATTACATAAATACATGAACCTAGTACAAATCTTTTTCAATAATCACACTAACTTTTTATCTATAACATTTACAAATCTTTTAATTATTAAAAGAGTTATCCACACTAATAAATTTACATTAAATTTTATGTATTTAAATATGTTATTTAAAAAGATAAATGTTATAATAATTATTACTAAATATAATTGCAGGTTTGAGGATGTCCCAAAATTAGGGATGAAATATCACCTTCTAATCAATTAAAATTTAGTTATTATTTACCCCGAAAGACAGGAAGAATTTAATAAATTGTATATATACAGGGTGGGCCAAAAAAACCGCACTTTTTTTAACACTTATAGCTCAGCTTCTGTAATAGATAGAGATATGGGGTTTGCGGGGTCTGAAAACTACATTCTTCTACTTTAAATTTCATATCTATAACTTAAAAAATTATTGTGTGAAAGCCATGCAGTGACCGTTTGAAATAGGGTCTTAAAAAAAGCCATTGTCCTGGTAGTAATATTGTCTGGTATTATACTTTTGATAGAATAAATTACCATATGGTAAAGGGCCCCCCCCCATAAGAAAAGCGGGGGGTTCTTGTAGGTAAGTGGGAGGAGTCCCCCTCAGTGTTATAACAAACATTGACGATTTGTTAAGCACAGTTTTGCCTGAAGTCTGGGCAATTCTCTTGCAAGTATTGAATTGTTTGCAAGGAGCGATGGGACGGGGTAACATCTTGCATAAACGTGTAATTTAGCATTTGAACTTTAATTTCAGGCAAAATTGTGCTTAACCCATTTTCAATGTCTGTTATAACACTGAGGGATTCCTCCCACTTACCTACAATGAACCCCCCCCCCCCCCTCCTCCTCCACCATATGGTAATTAATTCTATCAAAACTTTTATACCGAAGAACGATTACTACCCGGATGACTTTTTTTAAGACCCTATTTCAAATCGTTATTGCATGGCTTTCACACAATAGTTTTTTAAGTTATAGATATGAAATTTAAAGTAGAAGAATGTAGTTTTCAGACCCCGCAAACCCCATATCTCTATCTATTACAGAACCTGAGCTATAAGTGTAAAAAAAAGTGTTTTTTTTTTTTTTTTTTTTTTTGCCCACCCTGTATATACATAAGGGGACTACATATTATAAAATGGATTAGTAAAACTCAAAAAAAGTAAAATTGAACAGCAAATGCATTGATAAGCTAGGGAAACGATGGAAAGGAAATCATATCAAAAATATTAACATTGAAAAGGCTTGATAAAACAAAGAAAATGGATTTCACAGGAGTGTATTGAATGTGTTTTGGTGAAATTGTCATCCTAACTACCTCAAGGGACGGAAAAGGTTACATTATGTTAATCTCCACTTAAATTTGATGTTAAACATTCCTTCACAATATACATTTACCTAATTTTTCACAGAACTCCGATGAAATGACTGATTAGTCATATCATCGGGAAAAAACTTAAGGAACTAATCAAACAAACTAATGTAACACCTATAATGTTAATTAAAAATCACCTGCCCAGCCTTAAATTCAATTTAATCCATGGTTAAAATAAAATAATATAATAATAACAATAACAAAACACTAGAGGTAAATATTTTTACAAGACAACAAAGCTAATCATATACAACAATTTTAGGAATAAAAACAAGACAGA
Organism: Gerris lacustris; assembly: GCA_951217055.1. Lineage (NCBI taxonomy): Eukaryota > Metazoa > Arthropoda > Insecta > Hemiptera > Gerridae > Gerris > Gerris lacustris. The sequence continues at coordinate 11,135,073 of OX578283.1, read as the reverse complement.
ACTTTTAAAAAAACTTGAAAATTTAAAGAGATAAGGAAGTATTAGAAGAAACATTTACAGATAAAAAAATAAATACACAAAGGAAAAACACAAATAATGCTTCCGTAGCCTTGGGTAAACACTAAATCAAAAAAGTAAAGAAATCAAGATCACAGACAATACTAACGATCCTCTTCTCTGAGATTCAAGATCTTTTATCTAGACATAAAAGATCTTTCCATAATAAGTTCAAAACCTATCCTAATCCTCTTGTTATTAATCATCTAATTTTCTTTTATCATCCATGACAGTTCATGGCAATGTCCTAAGATATTCATAAAGAAAAAGTGTAAAGAAATCAATAAAACATAACTTAACGATCTTCTCCGTCAAGATACAAAATCATTCATCTACCCACGATAGATCCTTCTGTTAGAAGTTCACAACCTATACTCCTCTTGTGTTTTATCATCTATGAAATTTTGTGAAAAAAAACTTTAAGCAGAAAAGGCCCTGATAACTTCTGAGAGAAAGATAGAATATATATTCTTGATAAAGCAGATGAATGCCTGGTCTTCTCAAAGCTATAAAGCTGTGAAATATAACTTTAAATCTCGGCATTTCTTTAGATTGCTACACCCCTTACAAAGAAAACAGAGGGGAGTAGACAATCTAAAGAAAAACATTCCGTACACCTTCTTTAGATTGTTACTCCCCTTATATAAACGGAAGTGTGATATTACTTTGTCCCAAAGTACATTGGACTAAACATCACTTTGTCTTAATTGTTATTTAGTTAGTCATTTATCTTCTGAAAACACATAGGAGAGTAACAATCTAAAGAAGTACCAAAATCTCTTAATTTTTACCATTGAAATTATCATTATAAATTTAAAGAAACAGTTTTAATCAAGTTGCAACCAACTCAGACATAAAAGATAAATTGACAGGAAGTCTTGTGGCAGCTAGATATATACAATATACATACAAATGAAGGTCAACATTGATACCTATAAAATTGGCCTTCAAATTGGAAATTAATGAGGTATTATAGTAAAAAAGTTCTTTATTTAACCTAGTGCACACTTGTATAAAAAATATAGACATATTCATATGTAGGTATACCTAAACATTTCTGGTATAAGTAAAAAAATATAGTATAAACAAACCTAGATATGTATTTTTCAGTGCAATCCTTATTATACCATTATTGCTTTCGAATTACCGATGGCAGCGAAAGTATTGTAATCATTCTGAAGAACAAAGTTTTATTTATGTCTCTGATTTAAAAAATTCCTGGACAGAAATCCATTTTAGACATCGGAGAACAATTTTTGGACTCATGTCCGTCAACTTTTCTGTGAACCGTCATAATAAGTAAGTAATAGCAAATAATTCTCGAACAATTTTGATGAAATTCGGATGGTAGATCATAATTAGCCCCATTGTTGGTTCTGTGTCCTATCCGTCCATGTGTTCAAAAACTTGTTTTCATTGACAACGATATCTTAAAAAGTACTTATACGAATTTTGCAGATGTGTGGATGGTTTGTTAAAAGTAGGTTACAGATGGTCCCATATTAATGCCAGTGTGACCCTACTAAGAATCAAGACAGAACTTAATCATTCTCATTTGTACGATAACCAACAACAAGAACAGCCCCTTAATAGAAAAAAGGATGTGCTCCAATAACCAATAATAGGACCTTTGGACATGAAGGAAAGGACAATAAGACACAAGAAAGCTATGTGCCACACTAATTGCCAAAATATTCATCTCTCTCTCTCTCTATATATGCACTTATTGTTTAGATAAATAATCTTCAAAAATATTCAAAAGTTTTTCCATTGAAATGGATTATATCGATGGAGATAAAGTCAGACCTTGCACCTTCAAATGAGATACAATTAGCGCTCCTCTGACTGTTTTGCCACTGATCACTATAAATGTTAGTTGATCTAGAGTGTAGACTTATAAAAACTAAATTCTGGTTTTTGTATAGATAAGACTAAGCAGTTATTGTAATAATTTTATGAGAGTTACAATTATAATAAGAGATAATAAAATTATGATAAGACTATAAACTTATTATAAAACTACAATTTGCATACTATATTTTCAGGAAATACATTTTGCTTTAAAAAAAAAACACTTGGATGACACTACTTTATTTACCACTCGTCGACAACAACCAGCCAATATAATTTTAAAATTTATTTTACTATTCCTTACACATAACATGTTTCTTAATATATTTGACCCATCTTCAAATAAACACTTGCTAAAATTAAAAAAAAAATGTAGAGAGCACAACACAAAGAAGCCTTTCACCTAATGAGAGGATGATGCTGGAGATGAATTATTCGATGAAATTTGACACAAAAATTGCGGTGACTAAAAAAAAAAAAACACTCAGAAAACCATGATAGTCCCTAACATGTCACGTAAAAACATAAGGTGTATAATAAAATTACATTAATTTAAAAAAATTAGAAAAAACACAACAAAATAAAAGATAAATAACAAGAATAAACCATTTTGTAGTAGAAGTATAATAAAACAAATGAAAATTTAATAAAAATTATTTAAAAAAAAAAAAAAAAAAAATTAAAGGGGAAAAAATGTTTAAATTATTCATTTGTTGTTAAATAAAAAGTAACAAAAAATAAATTGTTAAAAATTTAAATAAGTAACCAACTTTTTATATTAAAATTTGTCGGCATTATTAATTACGAAGTTTAAAAGTAGAAAGTTTGGTTAGCAAAAACAAAGAGAAATTAATTGTGTTTAAGTTGATACTGATAAATAGGTTTGTTCCAACCCCTCCCCCCTATTTGTACTGCCGCTTTTCACATTGCCCACGGATCGTTCAGGGATTGCTTATAACAAGTTTTATGCAATTACCTTGATTTGCTATCAAATCTTCATGAGGTAGGAACAGGTACTTGGTGGCTCTTATCATACTCTAATTAAAACTTTCTACGTTCCTGACTGTCAACAGATAGGGGACCTTCCTGTTAACCTGTTGGTTTTAGCTGAAGATTGATTGGATTCACAATCAATCCATGCATAAATTGGAACAGTTTCTATCTATTGTGTACGATCCCGTGGCGGTTCCCAAGCTTGGTTGGAACAAACCTATTTATAGCTGGCCGTAGATTAACATTGTTTCAAATAGATCGACATCTTATGATTGTAAAGGACAATCAAAAATATATTTAGAACATTCCCATTTTTCAACATGTCAATAAAATTTAGGTCTTTCCAGCTGGTCTTCCTAGTGCAATCATGTAAATACTGTATAATTAGAATTTTATTTGGGCATCTTTGAAAATTTTCTAAGGTTTAGGCATGACAGTATTTTACATTTTTACCAAAATTTCACAAATTTTTTTCAGTTTCAAATGCCAGTCACACGGGAGGAGCGATATTGTCTATCCATATCAACCAATCTAAAGAGGGGACAAGAAGGATAGTCAGGCGTATCGCTTGAAGTCATGACCGGGGCAAAGTTGTTTTTCTTTATTTTATTATTATTAAAATTTTAGGGTTTCTAGTCATACTGCAGACACTCGACATGTCTAAGTCAAACCACCTCTATACACCACAATTAACTGTTAATTATTAACATTATGTATTTATTTTAGATTGGAAAATACAGAATTGTACAATCTATAGATTACAATGGAATGTTTTTTTTTTAATTCCAGAGGGCTTTTACACCCGAAGACCCAGGCCACTTAGGTGAACCCATACATCAAACCCGGGTTAGGGACCGAAATCTTCACACGTGTGAAGATAATGGTCGTTAACCATGACTACCCTCCTGGTTGTATTACAACCAAGAGTGTCATTATCATGGTTTCCAGGCCGAAACCTGGTAGCGCCACTCTTTCCAGGAGTTTCCCATTTGTTTAAACAATGCTGGGTGGACATTGAGCAGGGGGCCCGGTCCAGAAATCAAACCCAGAGCTGTGTTCAGAAGCGGTCACCCATCTATCTTCTGACCATGCTTGAGGCTGCTTAACTTGCCTTATCGCAAGGCAAGCGCTTTAGCCTCCGAGTCACCCAGGCCCCCTATGGAATGTATTAGTAAAGTTCTTATGTGTAACTGACTCTAATTAGTTTCCCCAAGATTTTTTTCTATCCTGTCATATTTTTTCTAGCAAAAATATAATTATTTCGTCTTTTTAAAGCAGATTAAGGAAGTGTTTGCGGCATATAATGCCGAAAACACTTATTTATGAAATAATGTTAATCTACGTCCGTTTTCTCCTGAGAGAAGAAAAAAAAAGAAGGAAATTTGCTTTCTTATATTGACATACCGAGAAAAAGCAAGTGGTGGTGGCACGCAGTGTCTGCGGCAAAACATTATCAAGAGTATCCACGTCTTTGGAGAAACGGTTTAAAACTCTGCCGAGAGGTGTAACGTCGAAGAAAGACGTGGGAACTCTTAATGTCGCACTCAGCAAGAAGGTGTGTAGGATGTGTGCGGCTTTCAGTGCGCCCCAGTATATAGTAACGGCAAGCAACATCACCCAAAAGACTAAGGAAAACAATCACAAAAACCAATGTCACAACAGAAACAACAACAACAAAAAAAAACCACCAACAGAAGAAAAAGAAAACAAACAAATAAAGAAACCCAAACAGAATTATGATAGGCAAAAGAAGATAAGTAAAAACATACAGACAGCAACAATTTCAAAAAAAAAAAAAAAAAAAAGCCAAGAGCAGAAAACTTTTAGTAAATAATGTTATTTTTATTCAACCTCAGAATGGTACAAGCACTTAAGACTACAAATGAAATCAATTATTAATTAATATTATTTCCTTTAATATTATTAAGGTTGCATAGCCTCTGTGGCAAACGAGTTAAAACCCACATGGTTTGATCCATTACACCCAGTTCCATTCTTGTAGACGTGTAGAAGCTGTAAATGATGAGAACCGTCAATTCAAAAGAATGTGAGCCATGAAAAAGCTAATGATATGAGCCATAAATTCAAAAGAGTATTTTAAAAAAATCCTTTGGCAATCTATTAAATGAAATGTAGTAAAATTCGCAATGGAGTGAGGTAATGAGGATTAAAAGTTGTTTTTTTCCATCAACAATGTTGTGACCTTAAGAAAAGTTGAAATGAATGGCAAAGCAATGCCCACAGATTATTATAAACATGAATGGAGAAACACACCGGAAAAAAAATACATCTTGCAATACTGGAGGTTTCCCATTAGAAAAGACTTGTCTTTACCGTTCTTTTTATAATTAAGATAATATACAAATTTTCTGGATTAATAATCCAGGAGATAGGGTGCTTAAAAGTGTCTGACTAACATCAAGCTAGAGTTTTAAGTGTAAGTTAATCTTTTGGTGCTTTTTAAGAATATGCGGTCTGCTAAGTTGGTCTGCAGGACATAGCTTGGCAATAGGCAGTTTAAAAAAAAATAAAAACAGACTGGGGAGAGCGGCCAGGACCCAACCATTTTAGCGGACATTGTTATTTTAGTGATCCTGAATACAAAATTATTTAGTAGACCAAAAATCAAGTTGATGTTAGTTTATCACTTGCTATGAAGATGTGACCACATTGATTTGAAGAAATATTTTAATAACTAATCTATCAAGTGACAAAGTAACATCAACTTGATTTATGGTCTACTAACTTACGAGGTGCTACCCAAAAGTTCCCGAACTCTGTGTATAACTCTTCTAACTACTGTAGTGCATCGATTTTCCGCTAGGTTTCGGAACTAGTACGTCTCCCAAACCCCTCATCATCATTTTCACATATTATTTTGCGTTGTTTAGTCTTCTCAGTGAGGTGATATCTGTGTTACTGTTAGTTGTGTTCTGCGATAGCGTAATGAGTGATTCGAAAGAGCAAGCATTTGCATCATATTTTTGTTCAAGCTCGGGAAAACGGTGACCGAGACTCACCAAATGCTTGGAGAAATGCTTCTCAATAATGCAAATGCTTGCTCTTTCGAATCGCTCATTACGCTATCGCAGAACACAACTAACAGTAACATAGATATCACCTCACTGAGCAGACAAAAGAACGCAAAAAAAATTTGAAAATGATAGGTGGGGTTCGGGAGACATACTAGTTCCGAAACCTAGCGCCAAATCGATGCACTACAGTAGTTAGAAGAGTTATACACAGAGTTCGGGAACTTTTGGGTAGCATCTCGTATTTTGTACTTAAGATTACGGAAACCACATTGTCCGCCAAAATGGATGGGACACAGCCGCTCTCTAACGGTCTGGTTTTTTTCTTTTCTTGAACAGCCTAAGGCCAAGCTATATCCTGCAGACCGAACTTAGCTGACCTCATATTCTTAAAGGACAACAAGAGATTAACTAAACTAATACACGCCATCTCCTAGACTATAATGATTGTGTTTATTATAATAATAATCATTATTACATTATTATTATTATTTTAATTAGAAAAATAACTGTTAAAAAACCCTTTTATTTATTATCTTAACTGATTTGAGATAAATAAGAATGGTTCGGTATTTTTTCAATACTTAATACTAAAGCTGAAAACCAATTTCTTACTGAACACAAAGAGCTTATACAGAAAGAAAAGAATAAAAACAGTAACTTTAACAAAAAAAAAATAGTATAAAGTACCATTCTAAGGTTAACTAGTATACAGTAAAGATAAAGCAACCAAGAAAATAATCAATAACACAAGCATTAAACAAATATGTAATCCAAAGAAATAAGTTATAATCAACAAGTAATATGTTAACATAAATAAGAATAACAACTAAATAATTTGTAGCTCGTACGAAGTATTAGCAACAATCTAGCTAATTCACTTGATCCCCCCCCCCCCCCCCCCCCACTTGCTATGTGTTCACCCAGTATCATGAAATTAATAATAATGGACGTAATAATCAATGGAACTAGTGCTTATCAATAGCCGCCATATTATACCCCTGGAGGGAGTGAACATGCCAACTCCTTATCAGTCACCATTAGAATTGTAGGAAAATGCATTCGTTAATTGGCTGTATACTTGTGGAAATCGGCTTGTATAATTGTGGAAATTCAAATCACCGTTAAACAAAGTTAATATTTGTGGAAATTCAAATCAAACAAAGTTACAGATCTGAAAACACTGACAGAGATAATTAAATAACAGATAAATATCTAGGATAAAAGATAAAGGGAATACAACATTAGTTATATACCTACTATAGGTTAGTCATTTATTACGTAAATTTCAATATATTATTAGACATAATCTAAACACTACACTACAGTGCATTCACCTAGTGGAACTATCTAGTAAAAAAAATTATTAGAGACAACCATAAAATTGCAAATAAACCGAAAAGCCGAGCAGAGTTATTACTTTTGGGAGTTCGCAATAGTTAAAATAATTTAATTTTGTGGAGAGCTTAACTTTTTAGCCTCTGTAGAGCAGAGCCCCCAAATTTATAGAAATTTATTCCTCATTTCCAAATTATTTTCACAGATTATTAATTTTCTTGAACATACGCATATACACATGATGATTATAAAGTTTTTAGATTTGATCTTATAAAAAATAATAAACAGAGTGTGTGCTAGTCAGCACACAGCGAGGGTCCGTAGGCCACACTATATAGTGTTTAACTGTAAAATGTATAAACAGTGTTTTTTTAATGCTAAAAAGCTTACTTTGAACCATTCTAAGGGTCTGATATTCTTAAAACACACTCTGATAAAGTATTTTTTTGCCACTGAACCGGACTACAACCATATAAATACATCAAAAAGACCATAATTATAAAAAAAACTATTGTCAATAAAAAAGAAAATAATATTTTTTTCGAAATTTCCAAAAAGTGGTATCTTTACTTTTGGTCGAAGAATGTTCAGGAATTTTTTCAGATTTTTTGCACTTCACATAAGCGAGATAGAGAGGGGGGACACGTTTCACACCCACTTCAAACTTGCCTACGCTCCCCCTATCAAAGTTATAAAATAAGAATTATGTATTTTTGTAATCAGCTCGACGTACCCTTTCATATGATACCCAAAAAATAAAAATAAAAAATTTTAACCCTAAGTTTTTTTACCCTAATTTTTTTGAAAAATATATTTTTTAAGTCGCTATATTTTTAAAATATGTGGGTCGGTACAAGACACATACATGCCAAATTTCAAAGTGATCGGACGAAAGGTGTAACCGTGAGAGCACGCGAGAGGACGGACGGACAGACACACGCAGGAAAATATAAGGGTCCTTGGTTTTGCCTACGGACCCTAAAAATGTGTTGTATATTATAAAAAAAAAAAATAAATCAATAGTTTTCTAATTAAAAATTTTAATAATTTCCTTTAATTGCATATGAGTGACACCCCTATAAACTATTTTGCTTTGATGTAAAAGTGTTTAGATGATGCTTAAAACTTAACAATAGTTATTGAAATGTACATTCTCAAAGAAAAAACTCAATCTAAAGGTATAAACTAAAATTTTAATTATTAAAACAGTGAAGGTGTTGTTTGGAATAAAAGTCCTTAGAATTTACTGCCTAATTTCTTAATTGCTTTTTTCATTTGACTAATTTCTCTAAATTTATAGTATTCTAATATTCGAAACACTGATTAAGCTCAGGTTCCCTGGGAGAAAGCTTTGTGAAATAAAATAAAAAAGAAATTAACAACGGACTTTTATTCCAAACAACACCTTCACTGTTTTAATTCTACTCTCAAGTCCACCTAAGAAAACCTTCAATTAAAATTTTTATTTTTATTTTTATTCTATTTTGCAGAATTAAAATAACTAAAAATATATAATGAAACAACCCATTCAAAGATAATGCTTATAAATATAACAATATTTTAGAAAAAAAAAAATTCACCAACAAAAAAATAAAACCAAAGCAGAACCAAATGAACCCTAAAAAAAAAAAAAAAAATAGATATAGTTCAATTCCCTTACAAATGCATACACAACAAAAGATAAATAGCATACCAGAGAAAGACAAATAATGTCACAATATTTACTATGAGGTAGATGCAATCCAAATTCTAATAGCCCAAAACACATCATGCCGATAAAAACTCATCAAACACTTAAAAAATGTACAACCCCTTTAAGATTAGGGGGGGGGGGGGGGAATATACTTAAAGGAATGTATGCACTCAACACATACCTTACTGAATATATAATTTACCAAGTACATAGTTTGTAAGAAGAAAATACTATTTTTTGGAAAAAAAAACACAGATTAAAATGTACCTAATATCTTTCAATTTTCAATGTGACCATGTGTAAGAACATAACAGCCACTACTTAGAGAAATGTTCTAACATATTGTAGACCACAGCTCTTCATTAAAAAAGAAAAAAGCAACAAATACAATAACCTACCAATATTACTTGGAAGTAATAGTACATTACGTGTCTAATGCGGAAAGTAGCATTTTGCATGCGAATGTGGAGTTTGCACCCGAGCAACAGCAAGGGTAGTAAAACCACACGAGCAAAGCAAAATGCAGTTTTCGCACGAGTTGCGTACCGTACTTTATCTACGATTATTGGATTTTAATAATAAATACAGAAAAAAATATTTAATAAACTTCCTGTAAGTAAGTTCATATTTCTCTTTTAATAAAGAGGATGTTAAGGTGAAGAATTCTTCTTTTTTACCACACTAGGGCGGAAAAAAAGAGGAATTATGGAATGCGCAATCAATACAAGTATGTAAAGAATCACTTTCTACTTTCTACGCATCTAAACAGAGATACAATGTTTATATTAAGTACACAATCGTAGATAAGCAATAAAACACTTTAATGAATAATCAATAAATATTGAAACCTTAAAAAAAAAAAACAATACAATAGATAAGATAAGCGAAATGTTATTGAAAATATATTAATAAATTTCTAAAAAAAAAACAATAAAAAATGGCTAGATAATTAAATAACTGCATTACTAGTTCAACCTTATTTTTCTTCTTCTAATTGCATATATATTGTGTTTTATAGAAGGATTTGTAAGTCTATAATTAATTTAAGTATATCCACTATTTGTCAGATAACACTGAACTGTTGAATAGTATGATTTTTTTTATTTAGATTATTTGAAGGATTGAATCTTGTACATATGAGAAAATAAAGACGTGTTATTTTATTTGATCTACTAAATATATTAAAAAACAGATTTATTTGATAAATGTCTAGTACCAATAATATATATATATATTTTACTCTAATTATTGGTGAAAGGGTAGATGTATTTATTGTGTAACTGTAACTATAGTTTGCAGCATTATTATACCTATTCATAGAAAACAAAACCAGATTGAAAAAGAAGAAAAGAACATCGGAAAATCTAAAAAAATTAAAATAAATATAAAAAATTAACACGACACCAACTTAATCTTTAAAAAAAAATGCTGTATTCCAACTTAAAAATTAAAAAAAATGAAATGGCAGAAGAAATTCATAGAATAAATTAATAGTGTAATAAAATACCGTAGAAATAATAAAATACGGCAGAATGAACAATAACAAGAAGCGATAAATAAAAATACGAGTTCACCAAAATATATTTTTTGAAAATGTAAGATAAACAAACCCAAATGTTTACTTTCCAGTGCAATCCTTAGATACATAGATACATTATCAATGATATGATGTGATGAAGAAAATCGTCAGAAGTTTTTCCATAAAAATTGACCATTACGTTAGCTTTCACAGTTGGTCTCAGTCATACGTAAGTGCTAGTGAGTGAATATTCTTCAGTTTTGTCGGATGAACAAATGAAGTTTTTTTTTTTGTTGTCTTTCATCATTTTGAGGTTTCGCCTTGTATGGTAAAAGCACCATGAAGGGTGAACATGGATATGTTGCTTTGATAAAAATTAATTTCCAAACTTTTGTAAGAGTAACACCTTAAATTGCTTATTTAGCCATGTTAAATTGCTTCTAGTATTAGAGGAAAAACGTACGGAACTACTCACCAAAATAAGGTAACTAATAGAAGACACATTCCACTTTAAAATGCTTGATAAATTATTTTAAATGTTCACTTGATGAGAGTGAATCCATTTTAAGATGTGTCAGTTTTCAAATACGGTTACTGTAAGCCAAACTATCTGTTTTGTCTATGTCCAACACTACAAGAATTGCACCATTTTAATATATTATTTAGCTGCACAAAATAAAAATAAAACGTTCAACAGACAAACATATTTATGATAATAATATTAATAAACATTCCTCATCTAGTAACCAGAACAATTTACGTATCTAGAGACACAACAATATCAAAGTTTGATTTTCAAATTTCCCAGCTAAAGAGAAGAGTCTTAGCTTGATCAATACAATAAATATAATAATAAAAAAAATAAAAATACTGGATAACAATCAAAGATATAATAAGCAGAAAAAAAAATCCCCCTGACAAAACGAATAGCCAAAAAAAAAGAATTTTGGTTCACATTACCGAAGTCAATCCAGTAAGAAACATTCTAAAAGTGCTCGGCAAAGAGTTGTCAACGACATCAATATCTTTGGCGACACGATTGACGATTCGTCCGAGAGGTGTGATGTCGAAAAAATCCATGGGGTTTCGCATCAAGTGGTGCAAGAGCACTCTATGCATGACACTAGCTGCGACCACGCAGCCTACTAGCAGCGTCAACGAGGCCAAACCAACAAACACAACTGCAAACAGTTCCCCGTATATAACAATCTGTTCATTTCTTTCCCCTTTTGGTTATTGTTAATATATCATTCTTTATCCATATCTATATAGGTAGTTAGTCCCCTTTATTGTATGATGACATTTCTATTAAGTGTCAAATTATTTTTTAAAAATGAAATAAAGTTAACTTTCCTCATTTCATAAATGACTATATTTCGTTCCTACATTGGAATATTTTCAAACCTTTTAGGCTTAATCCTTTTTAAAATAAACTTGAAAAAACTTTTCATTTGTAAAAAAAAATAAATTAGAATAATTACTATAGAAGTAATTTGTCAGAGTTGAGTCACTTCACTCTATGAGTCATGGATGTGTCGAGGGTTCATGGAACGTATCGACTGTGTACCTGCAAAACCTCGTAACCCCAAAAACTAAATTTTTCAGGAGAAGCAAAAAACGTTTTAAAAAAGTTAATTTTTATATTTATTTTGATTTTAATTAATTTTTACTGAAACACTTAAAACGTATCGCACAACTAGTTAAACACTTTTAATGCATGGGGGGTTACGAGGTTTTGAAACCTTGTCGTATATGAGGTTTTTTTTACACTTTAGTTAAATGATGAATACAAAGTATTAAAATAATTTCTGTTACTAGAGGTCGACCAAGAAGTCATGAACGTGGGAGAAACGGAAAGCTTAACTTCGTTTAAAATCGGAACTTCCGAGTAGTGCCGAAGTCAGTACAGTCGGGTGCTAAGACAATACCCATTCCTAGTTTGTATGACATGCGCAGTTATGTCAAATCTCACGAATAACAACAGGAAGGTTTCCAATCTGTTAGGTTTCCTGTTTTGTTTGTTTTTATACAGCACAAACTATAGTCACAACTGTTCTAAATCCAAATCAAACTCAGAAATAAGGAGGAGGAAAAAAAATAGATTAAGGAAAAAGAATATCGATTTAGATTTAAAGAATATTATTATGAATAATAAATAAATAATAATATAAAGATATTATCGTATGTTATTAGTGATTTCTTATCAGGTACAGTGTTACCTGTTGCAAAAAATATAGAAGTTATCAAAAATAAAATTATTAATAACAGAAGAACAACACTGTGTTTTTTGACCGTGGTCTATTATATCAAAAACTGACTGTACCTGGCGACACTAGTGCACTCCTCTCATTTCCATGACTTCTTGGTCGACCTCTAGGCTTACTAGGTTATGCACATAGGTAGATATTAATAATATCTATCAAAAAATGCAATAAAAAAAAAAATCTCGACTTTGAGGGTTACGAGGTATTGAAGGTACACAGTCGATATATCCCAAAGAGTGAAGTGACTCGACTCTGACAAATTACTTCTATAGTAATTATTTTTATTTTTATTTTACAAATGAAAAGTTTTTTCATGTTAATTTTAAAAAGGTTTAAGCCTAAAAGGTTTGAAAATGTTCTAATGAAGGAACGAAATATAGCCATTTTATGAAATTGACTTTATTTCATTTTTTAAAAAAAAAAAAAATAATTTAACCCCTATTTGACACAATAGAAATTATTATAATTCTTTAGAGTTTTAAACTATACAGTGAAACTAAAAAGTAAATGTACAGAAAGAATTTAAATATTAAAATTTTATAATTTATGATTGAAAATTTAAAAATACTTAATTAGAAACCGCCCCATCTCTACTTTATTTTTTCAAGATAATAAAACGAAAAGAAAAACAATAAATCTACTATAACTTTTTTTTAAAATAAGTAAATGTATATATACATAGTGTGTTTGAATAATTTTAATCTAGATCTGTTTTTATGTGTTCCTGTGACGAATTTTAATGAAATTATATACATTTCAAAAATGATTATAGTAATGATAATGAAATTCATTAAGAATAATAATAACAAACTACACCCAACATTAAATAAATTTACAAATTTAAAAAAAAAAAATACAAAAAAATTAAAGTGCATAGGGGGGAAAAACAAATAAAAATGTGAAAAAAAAAATAACCATAAAATAAAAATGTTAGTCAAGTGCAACTTTGAAAAAAAATCATGCAGACCATGCTTTAAATTAAATAATAAACATTCAAACAAACAAAATGTAAATTAATTAAATTTATCTGTACAATATTAATTATCTTATAATTTTATCATAATATTATATATACATTTTAAACATTAAAATAAGAACATTTAAAATAATTTTAAAAAAACCAAAACAATCATGCACAAAGAAAAAACATAGTCAAATTTGTTTATGAATTAAATATACAAAAAAAAAAAAAAAAAAAAAAATCTAATCCATATAAATGTTAAGTGAAGTATAAATTTAAATTTATATGGATTAGAATTGAGTAAATGATAAATAATTAAAAATGAAAAGAAATAACCGAAGAATAAATAGTAAATTAATTTAATTGTTAATGAAGCCTGAAAAGAGGGGACAACAAAGTTAAAAGGTTTCAATGGTGGCGAAAATGCACCTGTTAATTATCACTAAACAATTTTTTTGACTTGGGGTGTGATTTTTTCTTTTTCTTTTTAAATATGAATTCCAAATTTCATCGAAATTGGTTCAGAAGTTTAGGCTACACATGCCTGCGTCTACACAAGATAGTAGACAAAAATAATTTTAAAAATTCACTGTTTTGGATTCAAGGGATCTTGAAACGAGTAAATATATCAAAATAACAAAATAATTTTAGATCCATCATAATGCTTTCTCTTTATTATGTACTAAGTATATGAGAAGAAAAAAGAGAAATTCTATCGTTTTCCCAAACCAATCATTTAGATAAAAATTAAATTCCTATTTATTCTTCTTTTATTTAAAATATCTGAACTTAATAAAAAGTAAATAATTAAATAAAACGTTATGTAAAAAAAAAAAAATAAAAGTAATAAACTCAAAGAATGAATGGCAATTAACTAGATAAATCAATTTAATTATTGAAATAAAATAAATGAATGTGAGATAAGATATTTAATTAAAAGTAATGAAAATAATAATAATTAAGAACTTAAATAATATATTTAATATATATATTAATAAAGTTTTATAAGCCATTTTAAGATATATTTTTACATTATTTAAAAGCTAAAATGTGATATTTTTCTGGATATACAGTAGAGTCTCGCTAATCCGGGTTTGACGGGACCGGACCCAGTCCGGATTACCGAAAGTCCGGATTAAACGGAATCAGTTTTAAAATGTCTTTAGTTGGGCAAAACTATAAAAATCGATGTTTTTATCGTAAAAATTACTTCTTAGTCTCAAAAAACCACTATTTAAGGTCAGTTCTGTCACCAGTCTGAATATCAAATAAATTAAATTAAAATGGCAATCTATTACGCAGGTGCAGGTATAGAAGGGACTTCCATAGAAACAAGCTGTGTTCCGAAATGAAATTCGAGCAAAGACTAATTATTTCACAAAAAGTTAAGACATTGTACACTGGCGGTTGAACCGCCGCGCCGCTATGTGTTTCTTAAAATCCTCTCCCCATCTCAGTCATATATAATTGTATTTCCTGGACCCTACCTTTATATCTTCCGCCCTATTTCTATGGAACCGAAACCAATATATCGATGTTCTTACTTATTGATAATTATTCTAAATCTGTTTATTTTTAACAGAAATACCGGGTATTCCTCATGTCGGAACGTTGGAATGTACAATGTACACCTGTAAACTATACTAGGAACAATTTTATAAATGTTAATAGACAATAAAATAAAAGCAGAAACCCCGATAATCTTAACAATTCATAAATCTGAACAGGCTCTGTTTCCAAATTGTACATAGTTTTTGGCCCGTCCGGATTATACGGATGTCCGGACTAGCGGGGTCCGGATTAGCGAGACTCTACTGTAATACTAAGTTATACTATCTTCAGAGAAATACTACCTAGATGGCAGGTGTGGTGTTTGAAACTAAACCATTTATGCCTGTATTCTTCCAACACAATTTAAACTGAGATTAAATCTAGGTTTTAAATTAAAATTGGTATTCTAATAACGCTTTTTAATTTGATTTAACATAAAATTGGTATTCTAATAACGCTTTTTAATTAGATTTAACATAAAATTGGTATTCTAATAACGCTTTTTAATTAGATTTAACTTAAAATTGGTACTCGAATAACGCTTTTTAATTAGATTTATCATAACATTGGTATTCTAATAACGCTTTTTAATTTGATTTAATTTAAAATTGGTATTCTAATAACGCTTTTAAATTAGATATAACTTCATATTTTACGATTTTGGTAGTATTCATATAGAGGCCTGTGGTTCAAATCCCAGAGCTGGAGTGTATTTTTCTCTGTCTGTTTCCTGTATTTAATAATAATTATAATTTGATTTAAATTAGATATAACTTAAAATTGGTACTCTAATAACGCTTTTTAATTAGATTTAACTTAAAATTGGTACTCTAATAACGCTTTTTAATTAGATTTAACTTAAAATTGGTACTCTAATAACGCTTTTTAATTAGATTTAACTTAAAATTGGTATTCTAATAACGCTTTTTAATTAGATTTAACTTAAAATTGGTATCACTTATATTGTTTTTTGATGGATTTCTTAGGTGTTGAATAAATATAATCAAAACATTTTGGTTTTCATTTATATTTTAGAATAAAACGTTTCGACCCTTCCCTGAGTTTTTAAGGTCATTTTCAATCACAATTGTTTTCTAAAAATAAGATACATTAATAATAATTAATCAAAATCCTTTCTTATCATATATTCTAAACAATAACTATTAGTTGTGAATAAAAAAATTTAGATGTTTCTTCTAAAATCCGACTTATTTTAAAAACCTAATATATAATTACAATTCCAGGTACAGTTTGATGCGAAATTTAAAATTCCTCCAATTCTAATAACGGTTTTTAATTAGATTTCACTTAAAATTGGTACTCTAATAAGGCATTTTAATTAGATTTAACATAAAATTGGTACACTAATAACCCCTTATAATTAGTTTTAACTTAAAATTGGTACACTAATAACCCCTTATAATTAGTTTTAACTTAAAATTGGTACTCTTATAATCCTTTTGAATTAGTTTTAACTTTTTTTTAACAACTGATACGTAAATCATATTGATTTTTGTAATTTTACCTGAATTTAAGTAATTTTGCTTTTAGTTTTGTTAAAATAAAAATTTCATCCTACACATTTACTTAGTTTCCTCTATTCTAAAATCCTGATGGAACAACTGTAGTCTATTCTCACTTGTTCATATTTGTTTGTACCTAAATCACCACAACTAATAAAGATCCAGATAAATATGTGAAACCAGAAAAATATATGAATTGAAGAAACCAAGAAGATTTTTAAAAATTTAAAATTACAATACTAACTTAAAAGGGCTTAATAAGTGAATTATGAGAAAAATAAAATAAAATAAATATATATTTGAATACTCACTCTGGCCGAGTCCAAGCAGTCCGTATACCTCTAGATACATATCCCGTTTTGAAGTGTTGACAGTGCCGTTGACATATATCTTAACGTCACTTGACCAAACAGACAGCCAAATATTGGTACCGATGGAGAAACCTTGAAACACTATGTTCAGCAATATAGTGAGAGTACTGAGCAGGGGTCCAATCGATTTCAAGTAGTGCTTGTACACCGACCATTTCACCTAGAAACAATTAATAATTATAAAAATTTAAAATTTGAATATATAATGTAAGTGGGGAAAATAGCCTAATCCAAAAAAAAAAAAAAAATAATAATTAAATAAATATTTTGATAGATTTCTACATTCTCAAGAAAAGTACTGGTGTGGAAATTCCACACATGACTTCCATGAAATGTTGTGGTGTCAATACGTGAACAAGAGAGAACTCAGTATAAACTACATCGTACAAACAGCTAATTTTTTTTTTTTGGTGCTTAAACTCGTTATTTGGTAATCATGCTAATATTCATTCAAAAGTAGTTTACAAGCTGCGTATTTTAATGCAAGAATTGTTTGGATACAATCAACTGGACGGACACAATTGCCCAAAGAATTTTCTTATAAAAAACACTAAAATGCCAATATCTCTCGAACCGCTTATCCGATTGTGCTCAAAAAGTATTGGTACAATCTACCATATAGGACACATTGATACCCCAAAGGAAATTGAAATCAAATAAACCCTACTGAAGTTATCGTCGACAGACCCATTTCGTGCTTAAGTGACTGTAGCTCTGAAACATCGTGAGTTGGCGCCATCAGTTTTTCTAACAAAATTTCTAAAAAATGCCGCTAACCTCATCTCAAAACAATGTCTTTAAGCAATGTTATAAAGGTTTAAAGTTCTGAACAAACGAACGAATGTACGTACATACATACAAACGTAGGCATACATATATGTATATGAAACGAATTTTAATGATACCCCCGGGTTCGTATTACCCCTCCTTCACAGAGATCTCAGAATCATGTTTTGGAGGGTACCACCATACTTCCATTTACATGGAAGTAAAAAAGAAGCTAAAATTAATCATAGGTTTAATCAAATGGTCTCCAAACGAATTTTCAACCAACATATGAACATTGGCTCGAAAATGTTTACCCACCTTTAATTTGTTTACTAACTGCCAGAACCGACTTGAATCTGATCCTGAAAGAAATTCTGCTGATAGTATCACCTCTTACTTTCACTACATTATTTTGAATATAGCATGGATGCTTTCTTATTCATCACACTCCTTTTTACATAATATAAATTGCAATAAATAGCATTAACAATCACTCATTATATATAACTAGCTGGGTACCCGTGCTTCGCTACGGAGTGTTATTATAATTAGATAAGTTTATAAACAACCATAATGAAACATATAAATTATTTTACTATGCAAGAATATCTAGATTCTATCTCTCCCACCTATTTCTATACCCCCTCCTCTCCTCTTTGATATGCTAATTACAAATATCCTAAATTCGCCCCCCCCCCCTAAATTAAAATATGACTAAACTGTACATAAAAACTATTACTGTACTCTTAAAGAGCTTTTGCATCATGAAGGGTATTAATTACATTGACCCCGTATTCATTACTTGTACCATACCTCTGTGTACCAAACTTAAATTTCGAAAATTCATGTAGGCTGTAATTTTCCCCTTGCTTTGAAGGACAAGTAGGCAAATTTTTATTGACATCGAACTAAAACTGTAGATTTGTATAAAGAACATACTCACTCATACGTTGATTTTTATATATATAGCTATAAATTTCCATTTTACCCCCTCCTAAATAAAATTGTATATAACAACAATTACTTTTCTCTTAAAGTGCTTTTCAACGATATTATGCATCATATGAAGGGAATTCATTACTTTGACACTTTTACACCGTACCCCTTTGTACCAAAATTTAAATTACGAAAATTCATGTAGACAGTGACCTCCCCCATGCTTTGAAGGGAATGTGAGTAAATATTCATCAAATTGGGATAAAACTGTAGATTTGTATAAAAGACACCCTCATACAGACACTCTTCTTTTTATATAAGATATAGCTATATTTTTCCATTTTACCCCCTCCTAAATGAAAACACATATGACAAAACTGTACATAACAACAATTAATGTAATCTTAAAGAGCTTTTCAACGATATCCATCATAAAGGGTATTCAGTCCTTTGACCCCGTATTCATAATTGTACCCTGTTTCCTGTGTACCAAAATTTAAATTTCGAAAATTCATGTAGACACTGATATTTTCTTCCTTTGAAGGTCAAGTGTGCATTTTTTGATCGAGATCGGACTAAAACTATGGATTTGTATAAAGAACATACACACATACGTTGACTTTTAGATATATTTTTCCATTTACCCCCTAAATGCACGTAAAAACAATTATTGTACTCTTAAAGAGCTTTTCAACACTATGCATCATGAAGGGATTTCAACTTTGACATTTGTACCCCGTACCCCTGTGTACCAAAACTTAAATTTCGAACATTTATGTAGACAGAGATCTTCCCCTTGCTTTATAGGTCAAGTGAGCAAATTTTCATCGAGATCGAATTAAAACTGTTGATTTGTATAAAGAACATAAACACACTCACACATACGTTGATTTTTATAGATATAGATATACATTTCCATTTTACCCCCCTCCTTAATAAAAATATGACAAAAACGTACTTAACAACAATTACTGTACTCTTAAAAAGCTTCTCAACGTTATGCATCATGAAGGGTATCCATTACTTTGACATTTGTACCCCGTACCTCTGTGTACCAAAATTTTAATTTCGGAAAATGATGTAGGCAGTGACCTTCACCTTGTTTGGAAGAAAAAGAGTGTAAATATTCATCAAATTGGGATAAAACTGTAGATTTGTATAAAAGACATTCTCTTATATAGATACTCTTCTTTCTATGTATAGATATAGTTATATTTTCCATTTTACCCCCCTCCTAAATGAAAATATGACAAAACTATACATAACAACAATTACTGTACCCTTAAAGAGCTTTTCAACGATATGCATCACGAAGGGTATTCATTATTTTGATCCCGTATTCATTACTTGTACCCCGTACCCCTGTGTACCAAAATTGAAATTTCGAAAATTCATGTAGACCTTGATTTTCCCCTTGCTTTGAAGGTCAAGTGTGCAAATTTTCATCGAGATCGGACTAAAACTGTAGATTTGTATAAAGAACAAATAAGATATAGCTATATTTTTCTATTTTACCCCCCTCCTAAATGAAAATATGACAAAAGTGTACATAACAACAATTACTGTACCCTTAAAGAGCTTTTCAACGATATGCATCATGAAGGGTATTCATTACTTTGACCCCGTATTTATTACTTGTACCCCGTACCCCTGTGTACCAGAATTGAAATTTCGAAAATTCATGTAGACCTTGATTGTTTCCTTGCTTTGAAGGTCAAGTGTGCAAATTTTCATCGAGATCGGACTAAAACTGTAGATTTGTATAAAGAACAAACACACACACACACACACACACACACACACACACACACATACGTTGACTTTTATATATATAGATTAGACAAAAATATTAGTGTATATAAAGTGATACTGACTCCACCAGTTTCAGCCTTTTCTGCTTCAATCAGTTTTTCGCCAATTGCCGGAGGTCCGGGAAGTTTACCATTATTAGGCAGATTGTTAGTAAGTTGACTACTGTCTGAAGAACGCCTCCTGAAATTTACAATTAATAAAATTAATTAGGAAAATAATAGGTAGTCTTTCTAGAGGTGAAGTCATTGTTATAAGGTATATGATCAAAACTTTGCCTTGATGGGATATGAAAGAGTTACATCCTTTTATCCTTCAGAATGTTCTTTACTCAACTAATGTTAACAAACAGCTTGGTTTTCCGGTGAAATCCGCGACACGAAGGGGATGAAGTCCGACATTTCGCTTCCACTGCTGGAAGCATCTTCAGGGGTGTGGTGTTGATTCGAAGCAAACACAGGATATACTGACCAACCCTGGCCTGTGTTTGCTTCGAGTCAACACCACGATGCACCACACCCCTGAAGCTGCTTCCAGTAGTGGATGCGATATGTTAGACTTCATCCCCTTCGTGAAGCAGATTTCACCGGAAAACCAAGCTGTTTATTACGAGTCTACCCGTGGAAGCCTACACACCAAGTCAACTAATGTTCTTTTAATTGGTCTTCTTGAATTTAACATAAAATTTCAATGTACGATTTTTGTGAAATCTCAGAGGATGATGGCCATTCAGAGTGAATGCCTGAGGCAAAAATAAACAAATTAAAAAAGGAAGATGTTCAATAGAAGACAAAAAGGACGATTATAGGAAAGGTAAAAGGAAAATATGGAAGAGGAGTTGTTAACGATGCATATTAGAAGATAAAATCAATGGTAATGAAGAATAAAAGATGATAGTATATAGACTGTAAGTGCCACACATAATGGATACATTTTGATGATAAATTTTGATGAAATGTTCAATAATAATTAAATGTACACACGAAAACTAATAAATGGAAAATATTAGGCTAAGTAATTATGAACCCAGATATGAGAAAGTTTGTCTGAGTTGTCTCAAACCGATTTTTTTTTTATTAAATTATACTTTTATAAAAAAATGTAGTTACTTATTCAAGGATTGATTTGAGCCGGTACTGGAAACAGATCTCTGCCTCGAAACTTGTCTTGCAAGCTTCTCCTGTAGTTCAGGGTTTGATTCCAATAGTTGTTGTTTGATCTCATCCAAATCTAGCAAAATAAACACAAAATTTATACACATTAACAATTTGATTAATCAATAATATTTACTCAAAATAAAATAACTATGTACTCTAAAGCCTGGTTTACATGGGTAGAGTAAACAGGAGAGTAGAGTAGCGAGTAGAGTGTACTTTACATCCTACTCTACCAATTTTGGAGCGTTTACACATAAGCTAGAAGTAAGTATAGTAAAAAAGCAGAAATGATTGCACAACAATGTATAAACTGAAACTGAACTCTACTTGCTACTTGCTGTTGAAGACGTTTACATGGGTAGAGTGGGTAAGCTAGTAGAGTGGGAGCTGTGGTGCGTATAGTATAGTAGGCATGCGGTATAGTACTCTACTCTACCAGCTACTTGCCACTCTACTCTACGGAGCGTTTTTACGGGTTTCTACGGGTATAGTTACTCTACTCCATTCTCTACTCTCCTGTTTACTCTACCCGTGTAAACCAGGCTTAAATTATAAGTGAAAAAAGGAAAAAGTTTGTTTTAAACAGACTAATACTATCTATTAAAAAACATTAATCCAACAGAATTTTGACACCCTTAACAAATATTAGTATAAATATAAAACACATAAAATACTTTAGGCATACAATTAATCCACCACTTTGAGTGAATAATGGGAGTTCTCTTCTCAAATACATAATCAATTAAAATCAAGTTCGTAATTATAGAAAATAAATATAGTTTAGTAGATGTCAGTCAATGGTTAGTACAATATTATTCTAATTGTGTCACGTTACTCATCTGATTATTTAAGTACCAATTTAGGCACTTCTTTAAATTGTTACTCTCCTTATAAAAACCAGAGGGGAGTAACAATCTAAAGAAGGTGTACAAAATGTTCTTCTTTAGACTGTTACTCCCCTTATAAAAACACAAGTGTGATATTCCTTTTTCCAAAAGTACATTGGACTAAACATTTCTTTTTCTTAATACTTATTTAGTCAAAGTCATTTATATTCTTAAAAAAAACATAGGGGAGTAACAATCTAAAGAAGTACCCCAATATATTCATGCCTCATTCATTTTTCAGCATGTTTAATAAATCGGATAGTAGTAGTAGTAGTCCAGTACTTCCTACTAGAACGGGTAGGACGAACCACTTGTTCGAACCTTGCAATTAGGCCATCATTTAGGTCCTTTTTACGCCCCGTGGTAGAGAGTTCCAGCCACTTCACACATCATACATATGTACATTGTACCGCCAAATCGAGTATGATGTGATCAATAGTGAGCCATATAAATCAGAGCGTCACGGCGAGGAATAAATCGGATAACTTTTATATTTATCTTTTTACGAACGCAATTTGCATGATGTGTTTACTGAAAGAGGAATTTTATTCCCCACAGGTGTGAAACATTGCTAGAGAGAAGTTTCTCGATATTTTATAGTTATTTTTATTTTTTGTTAATTTATTACCACTATCAAATGTATTCAACCTGATTAAGTCTCATTAATACATAAATGAGTGGAACTTAAGTTACCGAAACACTATTAAAGTAGGATTTTAGTCAAAAATCTTATTCCACTTATCCAGTTTCAAGCTATATTTATAGCTAGCCTTCAACCCACACTGGCCTCATGCTAGGTATGAGTGGCCATGTTTCCTATTATTATGTACGCCTAGCAATTAAATAAAATGCCAAAATAGTTTGGTTTCCAAAGACTTCTTAGAGTAGAATTAGAACTATATTATACACCATTCATTCTATGCCTAAGAATAAAATACGAATGAAATCAAATTAATTAAATTTTTTATTTTAAGAAAAACCAATTATGAAAAAAACATTACGATATTAAGCTTCTAAACGTAAACAAAGAAAGTGATATGAAATATTAGTTTTAAAAACATGTTTGTTTTGATGTAAAATCAATAACCAACATGAAAAAAAAAATTGTAAATAACTTTGGTTCTACTTAAAATTTTCAATGAAGCCAAGCCTACAACATACGCAACATGTTTGCGCTCACCTCTGCAAAAAAAAATTAATCAATTTCATGTAGCCAGATTTGCACCTATAAAGTCAGACTGGTGGTGATAGACAGACAAAACTTTTTATAAGTAGATGCATAATAAATAATAAAAAGTACCCTCTGCATCATCAGCTTCACTGGCCTCTTGAAGATGTGTCATAATGAAGTCACTAAAAGCACCCTTCTTATCAAGTAGCTCTCTGTAAGTACCCATCTCAGAAACAGATCCATCTTTAAGTACTACAATCATATCTACTTGAGGCAGGTAGGTAATAGCGTGAGTTACTAACAATCTCGTCTGAAAATTAAACAAAACTTATATTAGTATTATTGAAAAATGCTTCTTCAGTAATAATAGAGTTCTTAGTAGTAGTAGTAGTAGAAGTAATATAGTGCTTCCTACCAGAACGGGTAGGACGAACTACTTGTTCGAACCTTGCAATTAGGCCATCTTTTAGGCCCTTTTTACGCCCTGTGGTGGAGAGTTCCAGCTACTTCACACATCATACATTTGTAAGCTAAAAAGCGTGGGGGAAGAGTCCCCATAAAGGGTGTCCCTTACCCTGCTCCGTCCTCGAACCATAGATACAAATCACATCATCATGACACGGATCGGACCCGCATCAATCGGACCAGATCAAAGAGTGGGGGAAGTGAGCCCCATAGGAGGTGTCCCTCGCCCTGCTCCGTTAATGATTCATAGATGCAATTCAGAGTATCATGGTACAGGATCGAACCCACGACCTCGATTTGCCTTGACTTATTGATAGCTGGGTTAGCACCTATAGCACCTAGAGCCCCTCGGCCACGCTGGCTTCCTAATTAATAGAGTTCCTAAGAAGTTGTATCCTAAGTAGAGTTGTAAACTTCATAAGAAGTTTACAAAAATAAAAAAATGTCCAAACCTTTTTCTTCAATATACCAGTAGGTCCGATGACATTTTCAAAGATATGTTTTCCAACATGACTGTCTACAGCACTGAGAGGATCGTCCAGGAAGTAAACCTCAGAATCATAGTACACAGCCCTCGCCAAACTTACTCTCTGCTTCTGTCCTCCGCTCAAATTTATACCCTGATAACAAAGTACAATTTAGTATACCCATGTAAAAAGTAAAAATAAACAAACAAAATTTGGAAACTACACAAGATGAATTGATTAGATTCTCGAGATCTCTGAATTCAACATATACCATAAAAATATAGAAGTATAAGGTCAGTAAGAAATAATATTAAAATAAATTCAAAGAGTTGAATGGGGTAAAACACATGTAGGTGTCACATCACTCATATTACACAAGATCCATGAAAATCAACTTAATTGAGCTAAATGGGGTAAACGTTTAACACAGAGAAGTCCAACGGTATCATTACTTATACTTATAACACAAGAATAAAAACCATTGATTGATACCACTAACAATTGGTACCAATTGATACCACTGATAATTGTGCATAGCTTTCTCTTTGGTCCACTTCAACTTCTTCACTTTACCATCAGAGAGAGTGGCAGTCTGCACTTGGCTGAATTGGTAGCCAAAAGCTATTTTGATGAGAGAGTTGCCACACTCCTCCAATCCAACAATAGAGCCGACTGGGACAACTAATGTGTTTAATAAGTAATGTCACCAGATCGACTATGTTTTAAAAGTATATTATATTGCATTTATCATTATGCTAACTGTATTTATAAAAAGTATTTTGATACTTGGTTAACCTGATGAAAGGTTAAATTGGTAAATGTAAACAAAGCTGCATTATTAGTTGACAAATGTAAAAATTATAACCTCACATACTCATTTTGTAATTGTGTTGAATTCTCAAAATATATTTAATATTACATTCATAATAACACTAACAAAGTTATTATCGTAATTACCCTCAAAATATGATAATTTGTTCCTTTTTAGATTTAAGACTTAAAACATTTCGAAAACATTGCCAGCAAATAACATAACTGATAAATAACGATTCTCAACAAATTTAGATAAAAATGAAATTGAAAAAAATGTTTGATGATTGACTATTTTATTTATTTATTTATTTTTAACTAATGACTGATTATTGTAATGGGCAATACATAATCAGTGCAAGTTTCAGCTTTCTAGGTAGTCAAATTTAGCTTGCAAGATTTTTGGAAATTTATTCATTTATAGGCTTATGTAAACGATTTTGTAAAACTAATGACTGATAATTGTATTGTAATGAAAAATACATAATCTGTGCAAATTTCAGCTTTCTAGGTAGCCATAAAGAGCGTCAAATTTATATTATTTGGAGATTTGAAGATTTGGAGACCAAAAACAAATATAGAAAAAGTGAAGTTAAAGATAAGTGTGTAGTAAGGTTATCACTCCTCAGCTACTTGCCTATTAAAATAAAAAATAAATATTTTTCTTACTTTCTCTCCAATTTCTGTTTGGTCTCCACCCGGCAACATATCAATATCTTGTACTAGAGCGCAGGCATCAACAATTTTCTTGTAGTTTTTCTCGTTGAGTTTCTTTCCAAATAGAATGTTATCCTTGAGCGTGCAATTCTGGATCCAAGCCAGCTGAGGAACATAGGCGATTGAACCCTACCAGAAACAAAAACATATAATATATTACATTTGGTACAAAACCACATTCAATGTTATTTTTCAGTTATTTGCGAAAAACCAATGTTATTTTTCAGCCATGCGAAAACTTTTTTAATAAAAAAAGTTTTCGCATGGCAGAGTGACATTAATTGGGGATGTTAACATTTGTATTAAAGGTAATATCAACAATAATAAAATGCAACAATCATATTTAGATATGATGACACTTAATAAACTAATACCAATTGTCACAAGCCCAACCAGAGTTACAGACAATTCATCCACATCTATAGATCATTTATTTACAAATATAAAAGACATAAATCATATTGTTCCTATAGTTTTTAAATTATCAATAACTGATCACTACGCTGTTACCTACATACATAGTAATACATATCATAATACACTATCATCAGAAATACACAAAAAAACAAAATTTGACCAAGAAAAATTACAACAGAAATTACAAACTGTTTACTGGGATTCAATTATGGAAGAACAAGATCCAAATAAGAGCACCGAATTATTTATTAGCTTATTAAAATCAAATATAGAGCAATGTCAGCAAGAAATTATTTTGAAAAATAAAAGAAGAAAATATAAAAATATAAAACCCTGGATAACGTATGGTTTAATGGTGTCCTTACGTAGGAAAGAAAAATTATATAAAATATTAAAGCGACAACCATTTAATACTAAGTTAAAAGAATATGTCCATAAGTATACACATCATTTTAAAATTCTCACTAAAAAAACGAAACAAGAATACTTTAGCAACAAAATAAGATTAGCTAATGGAGACATGAAAAATACATGGCAAACCATCAATAACATTATAGGGAGTCCTCAAAAATCACATCAATATATTAAAGAAATTCACGACGGAATAAATATTATTAATAATCCGCTAGACTGTGCTAACGCATTTAATGATCATTTTGCTAGTGTAGGGAAAAATATATCCGAAAAACTGGGCTATAAATTTAACCGCGAGAGCAGATTGGTTTGTACAAGAGACGAACAAAAGATTGACCAATTCAATTCTGTAAGTGAAGAAGAGGTGGGAAATTGCATCTCGGAGTTAAGAGGAGGATCAGGACCAGGATGGGACGGTATTACTGTCAATGTGATTAAAAGTAATAAACAATATTTAGTAAAACCCATAACACATATTGTAAATATAAGCCTAAAAGAAGGAACCTTTCCACAAATCCTGAAAAAGTCCATTATCACACCACTGTATAAAAAGGGGAACAAAAGAGAAATGGGAAATTATCGGCCCATCTCTATGATTTCAAATATAGCTAAGATTATTGAAAAAATCGTAAAAAAACAAATAAATCAATATCTAGAGATGAATCAAATAATACCACCTAATCAGTTTGGCTTCAAGAAAGGGATAAGTACTCAAGATGCGGTTTCTGAAATTACAAAAGATATTTATCATACACTAGACACCAACACAAAAGCATTAGCTGTTTTCTTGGACATAACAAAGGCTTTTGATTCGGTCCCTCATCAGGCTTTAATATTGTCACTCGAAAATATAGGCATAAGAGGAAATGTTTTAAACTGGTTTCAATCATACCTGGCCAACAGAGAACAAATAACTAAAATATCTAATTACCATAGTCAGCCCAAGCATACATCATTTTCCATACCGCAAGGGACCGTGCTCGGACCAGTATTATTTTCAATTTATGTTGTCGAATTCTGTAAGCTATCCATAAAAGAAGGAAAGATATATTCATTCGCAGATGACACGGTAATAATTTTTAAAGGAAAGGATTGGAATTATGTGCATTCAACAGCGACGGACGGGCTACGCAGTATAACTGAGTGGTTAAGATCTAACTGCTTATCCTTAAATATTGATAAATCACACTACATGACATATTCATTAAATAGAAAAGGACAACCAGAGGAATCGAAGCTACAGTTGCACTTGAAGGATTGTCGAAAGGTTAATGCAAGTTGTAATTGTACAACCCTGCAACATGTCAATGAAACTAGATACCTTGGAGTTCGAATTGACAACAGGATGAAATGGAATAACCATATTAGTGATATCAATACCAAATTAAGGAAAATGATTTATGTATTTTTAACATTAAGAAATATTTGTCCCTTAAACATTTTGAAACAAGTATATTTTGCACTAGTTCAGTCTCATCTCCAATATTGTATTGTGGCTTGGGGAGCCGCTTTTCCAACTTTACTATCTAAACTTCAAGCTACACAAAACATAATAATAAAAATAATATGTAAAAAAAATAGATATGATTCTCACATTGCTTTATACAAATCCCTTAACATTTTAAATATAACCGAACTATTTACTTACACTACACAGCTTATGATGAAAAAATACTTCGATGAATTTACTCTAATAACACACACACATAGGACACGACAAGCTCAACAACACTTACTGACCTTACCAAGATCTAGAACCACGACAGGCACTAAACATTGGACTCAGATAGGACCTAGACTCTATAACTCTCTACCACAACACATTAGACAACTACAAAACTACAACACATTTAAAACACAGCTCAAATTCCACTATAATAAATAAAAATATCGTATTTAGCATTTAGAAAAAACACACATTTTAAAAAAGTGAGAAATTTTAAATTATATTAGGACTCATTTATCAAACTTAACCCATTCTAATTGTATATATATATATATATATGTATGTAATGCAAGCTATTATATGACTCCTCCTCTACGCTCGGGAAACCATGTAGAGGAGAAAGACAACAAACTTATTATATTTAAAAAATGTACCTACTTATAATTATGTAAAATATTGTAAAAATATCTAATTAAATAAAGAATGTTGTTTATAAAAAAAAAAAAAAAAAAAAAAAAAAAAAAGATAAACAAATTTTCTCCTCTTCATGGAAAAAAATTGAACCATTGATGTTTTTGAGGATTAAATCCAGTGTAGCCAACCTTTACATCTCCCTCTCTGAAGACAGAATAGAAGTCATAGTCGTAGTAGTTTAAGAAGTTTGACAGAATAGAAAAAAAATGATTTTACATGCTAGGAGCTCTGATATGATTTTATATAAAATTCATGAAAATATTTACTTCAGCGCTCCTATTGACAAAATATAGAACTAAAAAGTGAAAAATGAGCTACCTCCTGTTAGCTCATAACTCTCTGGTACAATATTTTTTTAAAAAACTATCTGAGCTTCACAATTTTAAAGTCGCTTTTGGCGTGACAGAAAATTTTGCCTGAACCCCAGCCCAAAAACCATATCGACTATGTACCTGCAATACCTCGTAACCCTCAAAATCGAGATTTTTTTTTTATTGCATTTTTTTTTATAGATATTATTAATGTGCAAAAGCTAGTAAGCCTTAAGCAATTATTTTTTATAGAAATTATTGTAATAGTTCGTATTCATCATTTAACTAAAGTGTACAAATAACCTTGAATACGACAAGGTTTCAAAACCTCGTTATCCCCCATGCATTGTAAGTCTTTAACTAGTTGTGGGATACGTTTAAGTGTTTCAGTAAAATTAATTAAAATCAAAATAAATATAAAGAGAATATAAAAATAAACTTTTTTAAATCAACTAACTTTAAAATAAGATAATAAAAAAATAAGTGTATGATAAAGGGTGTAAATGACCACGAGCAGTCCGTACACCCAATTAAAACAATAAATAAATAAATAAACTTTTTTAAAGCAACGTTTTTTGCTTCTCCTGAAAAATTTAGTTTATGGGGTTACGAGGTTTTGCAGGTACACAGTCGATATACATGTTAAATCAAACTAATGAGATAAGAATTGCCCTTTAAGTTCCAAAAATAAATTTAAACAACTAAGTCTAGATTATTATAATAATAATTGATTCATGACTTAAAGGTAACTAAAATGTAATCTGAACAAAATTTGTTAAAATGTTTTTAAAATTTGAAACACCAATTCTTTTTAGAGTAGTTGTGAAAGATTGACAAATTAAATTCCCATAAGATACCTTGGTGTTAACTCTGCCGGATATTTTGTCCATTTCTCCGAGGAAGGCAGATAGAAGAGAAGATTTGCCGGATCCAACATTTCCTACAATAGCTACAAGAGATCCTTCTTTTACTCTGAAGCTGATGTCTTTCAGTGTGTTACCTCCTTCTCTATCCCAACAGAATGTACCGTTCTCCATTATCAGCGGATCACCTACAAAAAAAAAAAAAAAAAAAAAAATTACCCTGATTAATTACTCCTGAAGACACCTTTCAAATTACTGTAAGAACCTGGCTTAAAGTTCATAACAAATTACTCTGTCAAATAACAACGCAAAGGGGTATACTTAAACAAAGATTTAATTGAAAATATGTATAAGCATACACTGCATTAATATTTAGAACATGATGGACCTGGTTCATGTTGATTGCTTACATTCATTAGTTAAATAAATAAAAAATATATTTTCAGCTGGGTTTATTTGCTTCTTAAATCTTCAGTTAGTAATTATTGGAGGTGGCCGAACCTATAATATAAAAATATGTGTGGTGTCGCGGGACACCACACCCGGTAGGAACAAAGATCCTTACATTTTTCATTAAATATAAATTATAAAATCACACTGATAAGTACGTATACCTTGCTAACTAGTTATACATGGCGGAGTTAAGAGACAAAATTAAAAGTAACTAACTGTTTGCACCTAGCGGAGTTAAGGCAAAATTAAAAGAAACAAGAAGCATTATTTGTATCATTAAAGCAAGCGTCTTACAATAAATATGTATTGAATATTGAGAAAAAAGTTAATCATGATGAGTTTATAGTTAAAGCGTATGTTTGTAGTTGGTAGGAAATATGATTGTTTTCTACCTACCCAGCCAATTATTTAAAATATTATAAAATATATCTCTTCCCTACGTCTCCAAAAATGTCTGCTTGTATCAGGATGAAATTTTACGTGCCTGTTTCAATTGTACTTTACACGATGTGTAAGAAGTTTTATTAAAATCGTTACGTTAGAACGTAAGATATCAGTAAAAACATTTTATTAATTTTAAACGTTTAGGTCTGTTTTAAAAAATGTACGATCTTTATCACTTCATAGCAGTGTCGGTGTTCATTTTATTTAAAAAAAATATATTAAAAAAAGTTGTTTGTCTCATTAAATAGATGAAGTTAGAATTTTTTCCCGTCCTAAAATTCCAATTTTAAATTTTAAGCTTACTTTTACATGAGCATTGCGCATGAACGCTTAGGCAGATAACGATGTCCAACTCAGCCTGGGCATTGGTAAAATGAACATGTGTACCTATTCAACTCACTCGGTCATCATTTACTCAAGTTATCGTAGATTTCGTGACGCTTGGGTGATTTTGGTCTTTTTTTTCGGATTCACTCCCTGGCTCCAGAACGTGCCATAATAAGGAACTTCGTTCCAATAATTTTTGTAAGAAGTCCATTTCAATAAGGTCTTTTATAATAAGATTCTAAAATTTAACATTATTAAATCTTTTACTCCTACAACCTTTTTTGTGATAGTGACCAGCGGACGAAAAATTACTAACACAAATAAAAATATTATTTAAAAGTTTAATTTGAAAAAATGGTATTTGTAATCATAAAAAAATAAAAGAGAATGCCAAGGTTTTTTTGAGTTAAGAATTTTAAGAGTAGATCATTTTTCAACATACAGTAGAGTCTCGCTAATCCGGGTGTAACGGGACCGGACCCAGTCCGGATTACCGAAAGTCCGGATTAAACGGAATCAGTTTTAAAATGTCTGTAAAACAAGTTTTAGTAGGGTAAAACTATTAAAATCGATGTTTTTATCATAAAAATTACTTATAATAGTCTCCAAAACATGCTTCTACAACGTAGGTCCACTATTTAGGTTAAGAGCTGTTCTGTCACCAGTCCGAATATCAAATTAATTAAAATAAAACGACAATCTATTATGCAGGTGGCAGGTATAGAAGAGACTTCCTGAGAAGAACTTCCTGTGTTCCGATATGAAATTCGAGGAACGATAATCATTTCACAAAGAGTTTAGATATTAGACATTGGCGGCTTGGCGAAATTTCTTGGAACTGCGTTGAGCCGCCGCTACATGTTTCTTAAAACCCTCTCCCCATCTCAGTCACATAAAATTGTATTTATTGGAATACACTACCTTTATATCTTCCGCCCCTTACATTTCTATGGAACCGAAACAGATTAATCGATGTTCTTACTATTTCCTAATTATTCTAAATCTGTTTATTTTTAACAAAAATACCGGGTATTCCTCGTGTTAGAACGTTGGAATATACACCTGTAAACTATACTAGGAACAATTTTATACATTTTTAATAGACAATAAAAGTAGAAACTCCAATTATCTTAATTATTCATAAATCTGAACAGGCCCTGGTTCCAATTTGTACATAGTTTTTGGCCCGTCCGGATTAAACGGATGTCCGGACTAGCGGGGTCCGGATAAGCGAGACTCTACTGTAATAGCTTTGTACCTACCTTAGCAACTTTACATTGTACAATATTTATGTAACACAAAATGTATAATAAAAAATAAGACTTACGTTCATTAGAATCATGTGTTACGGAGTCAGGGTCAAGTTCTTCTAAGTTCATAAACTTGTTGATACGTTTCACTGATACACTGGCCTGAAAATGTTTACAAAAGTTTTGTTAGTTAGTGTAACAAGTAGCCAACAGGAAAAATATGTTACTTGTGGTAGATCAATAATATAATACAAATTTATAAATTCCATATAGAGTTTATTTGTATTTGTTTCAATCAACACAACAGTAATGGCGTTATTAAAGTGAACATCAATATCAATGGTCAAACAAATAAATAATTTTATCTGGGACATTGATTATTGTCTAAATTATCATTTTAGTGACGATATTTCGGGAGCAGGTACCACCTTTTATGACTTCTAATAAGAAAAGTTTAGGCAGATGTGAACCACCTGTTATGACATGGAGCAGGTACCATCTGTTATGACTTCTAATAAGGAAAGTTTAGGTTGGCTTAGTTTGGACAGAGGTGGTACCACCTGTTATGACTTCTAATAAGGAAAGTTTAGGTTGACTTAGTTTGGACAGAGGTGGTATCACCTGTTATGACTTCTAATAAGGAAAGTTTAGGTTAGCTTAGTTTGGGCAGAGGTGGTACCACCTGTTATGACTTCTAATAAGGAAAGTTTAGGTTGGCTTAGTATGGGCAGAGGTGGTACCACCTGTTATGACTTCTAATAAGGAAAGTTTAGGTTGGCTTAGTTTGGACAGAGGTGGTACCACCTGTTATAACTTGAAGCAGGTACCACCTGTAATGACTTCTAATGAGGAAAGTTTAGGTTGGCTTAGTTTGGACAGAGGTGGTACCACCTGTTATAACTTGGAGCAGGCACCACCTGTAATGACTTCTAATAAGGAAAGTTTAGGTTGGCTTAGTTTGGACAGAGGTGGTACCACCTGTTATGACTTCTAATAAGGAAAGTTTAGGTTGACTTAGTTTGGACAGAGGTGGTATCACCTGTTATGACTTGGAGCAGGTACCATCTGTTATTACTTCTAATAAGGAAAGTTTAGGTTGGCTTAGTTTGGACAGAGGTGGTACCACCTGTTATGACTTCTAATAAGGAAAGTTTAGGTTGACTTAGTTTGGACAGAGGTGGTATCACCTGTTATGACTTGGAGCAGGTACCATCTGTTATTACTTCTAATAAGGAAAGTTTAGGTTGGCTTAGTTTGGACAGAGGTGGTACCACCTGTTATGACTTCTAATAAGGAAAGTTTAGGTTGACTTAGTTTGGACAGAGGTGGTATCACCTGTTATGACTTGGAGCAGGTACCATCTGTTATTACTTCTAATAAGGAAAGTTTAGGTTGGCTTAGTTTGGACAGAGGTGGTACCACCTGTTATGACTTCTAATAAGGAAAGTTTAGGTTGGCTTAGTTTGGACAGAGGTGGTACCACCTGTTATGACTTCTAATAAGGAAAGTTTAGGTTGACTTAGTTTGGACAGAGGTGGTATCACCTGTTATGACTTGGAGCAGGTACCATCTGTTATTACTTCTAATAAGGAAAGTTTAGGTTGGCTTAGTTTGGACAGAGGTGGTACCACCTGTTATGACTTCTAATAAGGAAAGTTTAGGTTGACTTAGTTTGGACAGAGGTGGTATCACCTGTTATGACTTGGAGCAGGTACCATCTGTTATTACTTCTAATAAGGAAAGTTTAGGTTGGCTTAGTTTGGACAGAGGTGGTACCACCTGTTATGACTTCTAATAAGGAAAGTTTAGGTTGACTTAGTTTGGACAGAGGTGGTATCACCTGTTATGACTTGGAGCAGGTACCATCTGTTATTACTTCTAATAAGGAAAGTTTAGGTTGGCTTAGTTTGGACAGAGGTGGTACCACCTGTTATGACTTCTAATAAGGAAAGTTTAAGTTGGCTTAGTTTGGACAGAGGTGGTACCACCTGTTATGACTTCTAATAAGGAAAGTTTAGGTTGGCTTAGTCTGGACAGAGGTGGTACCACCGGTTATGACGTCTAATAAGGAAAGTTTAGGTTCGCTTAGTTTGGGTAGAGGTGGTACCACCTGTTATGACTTCCGATAAGGAAAGTTTAGGTTGGCTGAGTTTTTATTTACCGCTTCTTTTAACAGAGGATGTCCCCACTGTAGTAAAGTGATTAACCTAAATCATCATGTGTAAATTAAAATGAAAACATTATTATAAAATAATTTAAATTTACCTGCATGCTTTATAATTAACTTAAATCATGCAATGAAGGTTTCATTATGCCTCATATATATTTATTGAAATATGGTACATTTCAAGTATTTTCCTTGATCATTATTTAACTACATCAGCTTGTAGTTATATTAAAATTAATAATAAATAATTAAATAATAGTTATATTCAGTAAAACCTGCTAATGGGACCACCCAAGTAAGGTGACCACTTTTCTATGGTCTCTGTGCAAACACTCTTATTTCCTAATTTGGATAAGATTTGGTCAATTTCTTTAATGATCACTTTATGGAGGTTAAACTTTACATATTTTACTAATTGTCATACCACAACAATAAAAATTTAATTTTAAAAAAAATTAATTAATTTAATGTTGTTACAGATTATTATTATTTTTTATTTATCAATTTTTTATTATCATTTACATAATAGAGTAGTGTCTCGACGACGACGCACCTCAAAATGATTTTTTATTGCTAAGCTAAGGCAACCACATTTATTCCAATAAAAATAAATTTCCGTTTTGATTTGTTGGTCTTCAAATAGATATAATAACTTAACTACATAGTTACCTAAATTAATTTACTTAATTTTACCTTTTTTTCTAAATATAAAATTAAGCCTGTTGCCACGGGCTTAGCGGATTGTATATAATATAATAAGCTTTGAATCAATGAATGATTAAATATATTGCACACAAATTTGCACGTTCAAAACTTTATTCTGATAAAATAAATAAATCTTTATTGATAATAGCACAGATAAAAATACTTAATATAATATACAAAAGTAATTTTATATTATCTTAAAAAAAACAGTTTTAAGCTTTTAATAAAATATAAGATGTATTACTATTATGATTAAAAATGAGTTATGAATCACCAGTGTTCACAGTTTCATGCAAAAGAATAATGAATTAGTTTTAAAATAATAAAAACAGTGATTTTTTTTTTTTTTTTTTTTTTTTATCATTAATACCTTTATATTTATGCATTTTGGTTGTGTGAGTCCTAGGCAAGTTAATTTAGAATGTTTTTATATTGGTATTAAATTTAATTAATAATTAATAATTTGATGGAATATTTTTGTTTGGAACACAGAGTCTATGCCAAGTTTTAGCCAAACTTGTGCCAAGTTTTAGCTCGATTGAATGAATAAAAAAGAGTAAAAAATCCCTCCAAAGATTTTGACAATAGACAATAGGCACAAAAGAACAAAATCAAAGTTAATATAAAAAATTTAAAAAAGCAACACTGTATAATATAAGTGCTGGATATTCAAGCCTTTGAAACCTTTTTCTATTTCCTCAATAAACCTAAATATCAAAGAATTGATAAATACAAGGAAACAATTTAGTATTTCCATTGTATTTTATGTATTTAAGTGTTTTTGGTAAAATTAAGAATGGCATTTATTTTTTGGTGTTTCGTGACAGTTCAAGTATAATTAGAGGGTACGATAGCAAGATGCTGTCAAATTAAATGCACTCGACAGTATCTCGGTAAAATACAGCTCTCATAATAACTTTTATCATAATTTAAAAGGAATTTAAGTAAAAGCAGAATTTAAACTTTCCCTAATTATATCAGAAAGTGAAAACAACAATATCAGAAAGTTAAAATAACAAACTTTATACAGGGTAATTGGCGATATATGTACAAAAATAAATAGGGTGATTCTAAGCATCACTGGCTACAAAAAACGTCATAAAAACCATGGGTATATTCTCAACTGTTTTCTCACCAGGTCAAATTTAATGATTTTTTTAAGATCGCATCCCTTTGCTCATAAAAACACTTATTGCTCCAAAAGTATAAAAGCTAAAACAAAATGTTTGGTTTCGTTGTAAAGCTGACAACATTTCTTATTAGAAAAGTGTTATATTAATTTTCATGCCCTCAAATTACATGACAAAAAATGTATACAAATTTATTTGTGGTTCCATAACTTGCTAGAGAGCAAAGCGCTTGGCGGACTTCAGGAAAAACTACCTTATTTACCAACGTTTCAATCAATATTAATATTATGATTATTACCCATTCAAAAGGAGGAATTTTTAGTAAACTTCGCTGAAAGTAAAAAAGAAACGTGTTTATTGTAGTTACTGTTGACATGTAGGTGAGGATACTAAACCAATCTTGCTTCTTTTAATAATTTACTCACCTGTAAGTAAACAATAGCAACAATAAACACGTTTATTTTTTTACTTTCAGCGAAGTTTACTCAAAATTCCACCTTTTGAATGGGTAATAATATTAATATTGATCGAAACATTGGTAAATAAGAAAGTTTTTCCTGAAGTCCGCCAAGCGTAAGCTCTGTTCTCAAGCAAGTTGTGGAACACCAAAAAATATATTTTTTAATTTAAAAAAAAAAAAAAATTGGAAACATTTTTTGTCATGTAATTTGAGGGTATGAAAATTAATATAAAACTTTTCTAATAAGACATTTTGTCAGCTTTACAACGAAACCAAAAAATTTTGTTTTAGCTTTTATACTTTTGGAGCAATAAGTGTTTTTATGAGCAAAGGGATGCGATCTTAAAAAATCATAAAATTTGACATGGTGAGAAAACGGTAGAGAATAGACCCATGGTTTATATGACCTTTTTTGTAGCCAGTGATGTTTAGAATCACCCTATTTATTTTTTTATTGCAATTAAAAAATATATTTTTTTAAAATACTCTTTATTCCATTTATTCATCAGGGGCACTCCAAAAGCAGTTATCATATCACAAATGTAATTTACCTTATTAATTAATTACATGATTAATTCTATTTACATTTCCTAACTCTGCAGATTTAATAATTTTCAAGCAACTTGTAAATATGAGGATCTTAATTATGACTTTAAAACAAAATAAAATAACAATAAAAATAGTCGTTAAAAAATAAACTTACTTGAATGGCATTCATGATGAGCATAGGTAACATGGAAAGTGGAAAACGCAAGATGTTGAAGAGAGATAGAGATACGAAGGCAGTCTTAGCGTCTAGCACGTTGTTCTTATCGCTAAGTACAAATGTAGCGAATGTAGCAAGCGATACCTGTAACCAGAGGAAAACGAAACGACCGTGTTAAAATAAACCGCCACCTCCAACCATGTTAATCAAAAGTCAACAGGTGAAAAATATCGTACAACATATTAATTAAAAATACAGTATCAAGATAATTCATTTTTCAACTTGAACATTTTGTGTCAAAAGCTACAAATATTTATTTAATTAAACTTAAAATAAAGTATATAATTGATATGTTCAAGTAGTTAATTTTATGGGAGTGATAGAGGAAAGCAATGAATGCAATTTGATCCGAATGTAAGACATTTCCCAGTTATAAGAAGGAAAATGCAAATGACATATGAATAGCATAGGCGAGAATCAGAAAAAATGAAAAGGTGTTAATTCTAAAAATTATCTTATAATTTTGGAAGCATCTTTGAAAGGAATAATAGTTTATGCTGTTACATCAAACCTTATTCTGAAATGTATCATCTAATTTTGGAAGCATCTTTGAAAGGAATAATAGTTTATGTTGTTACATCAAACCTTATTCTGAAATGTATCTTCTAATTTTGGAAACATCTTTGAAAGGAATAATAGTTTATGTTGTTACATCAAACCTTATTCTGAAATGTGTCATCTAATTTTGGAAGCATCTTTGAAAGGAATAATAGTTTATGTTGTTACATCAAACCTTATTCTGAAATGTATCTTCTAATTTTGGAAGCATCTTTGAAAGGAATAATAGTTTATGTTGTTACATCAAACCTTATTCTGAAATGTATCTTCTAATTTTGGAAGCATCTTTGAAAGGAATAATAGTTTATGTTGTTACATCAAACCTTATTCTGAAATGTATCTTCTAATTTTGGAAGCATCTTTGAAAGGAATAATAGTTTATGTTGTTACATCAAACCTTATTCTGAAATGTGTCATCTAATTTTGGAAGCATCTTTGAAAGGAATAATAGTTTATGTTGTTACATCAAACCTTATTCTGAAATGTATCTTCTAATTTTGGAAGCATCTTTGAAAGGAATAATAGTTTATGTTGTTACATCAAACCTTATTCTGAAATGTGTCATCTAATTTTGGAAGCATCTTTGAAAGGAATAATAGTTTATGTTGTTACATCAAACCTTATTCTGAAATGTATCTTCTAATTTTGGAAGCATCTTTGAAAGGAATAATAGTTTATGTTGTTACATCAAACCTTATTCTGAAATGTGTCATCTAATTTTGGAAGCATCTTTGAAAGGAATAATAGTTTATGTTGTTACATCAAACCTTATTCTGAAATGTATCTTCTAATTTTGGAAGCATCTTTGAAAGGAATAATAGTTTATGTTGTTACATCAAACCTTATTCTGAAATGTGTCATCTAATTTTGGAAGCATCTTTGAAAGGAATAATAGTTTATGTTGTTACATCAAACCTTATTCTGAAATGTATCTTCTAATTTTGGAAGCATCTTTGAAAGGAATAATAGTTTATGTTGTTACATCAAACCTTATTCTGAAATGTGTCATCTAATTTTGGAAGCATCTTTGAAAGGAATAATAGTTTATGTTGTTACATCAAACCTTATTCTGAAATGTATCTTCTAATTTTGGAAGCATCTTTGAAAGGAATAATAGTTTATGTTGTTACATCAAACCTTATTCTGAAATGTATCTTCTAATTTTGGAAGCATCTTTGAAAGGAATAATAGTTTATGTTGTTACATCAAACCTTATTCTGAAATGTGTCATCTAATTTTGGAAGCATCTTTGAAAGGAATAATAGTTTATGTTGTTACATCAAACCTTATTCTGAAATGTATCTTCTAATTTTGGAAGCATCTTTGAAAGGAATAATAGTTTATGTTGTTACATCAAACCTTATTCTGAAATGTATCTT